>CM048748.1:8685000-9220000 GCA_026315105.1 Locusta migratoria | reverse complement strand
GATGCTGGGGTGAGGAGGGAGATGGATTCAGGGGAGAGTTTCTGGGAGGGGCCATAGGACTTTAGTAGGGATTGGAATCTTGTTGGACTTTGGGGATGGGGTCAATCTGGCACAACTTGTAGGTGGAGGAGTCAGAGAGTTGGCGGAGCCCTTCTGCCAGGTAGTCACTGTGATCCATAACTACAGTGGTGGAACCTTTATCAGCAGGGAGGATGATGATGTCAGGATTAGTTTTAAGGTTTTGGATGGCTCTTCTTTCTTCTGCTGAAAGGTTAGAGTTCTTGGGAAGGGACTTGGGAAAGGATGGTGCGGACAAGTTGGAGGTGAGAAACTCTTGGAGGGTAACCAGATGGTGGTTAGGTGGGAGTGCAGGGGGATCTTTGCTGGATGGTGGTATGAATTGGGACAGGCAGGGTTCAATATTGGGATTAGGTAGATTGCGGTCAGAGGGATTGGTGGCAAAGTAGTGTTTCCATAGTAGGGATCGGGAAAAGGAGAGTAGGTCTTTGACATACTGTCTGCCTAGGTGTACTTGTGTCTGTGTGAATGTGTGGGCATGTGTGCATTTGTTTACCCTCCATTTTTTCCCCCAAGGTAAGTCTTTCCTCTCCCGGGATTGGAATGGCTCCTTACCCCCTTCCTTAAAACCCTCATCATTTCCTTTTCCCTCTCCTTCCCTACTGCCTGAAGACGCAACTGGGTTGCGAAAGCTTGCGATTGTGTGTGTGTGTGTGTATTCATTTATTTATTTGTGATGCTGTCACACCTGTGCTCCTTCGCCTGGTGAGTAATCTTCGTCTATTTTTATATATATATATATATATATATATATATATATATGTGTGTGTGTGTGTGTGTGTGTGTGTGTATGTATATGTATATATATATATATATATATATATATATATATATATATATATATATATATATATATATATATGTGTGTGTATATGTGTGTGTGTGTGTGTGTATATATATATATATATATATGTATATGTGTGTGTGTGTGTGTGTGTGTGTGTGTGTGTGTGTGTGTGTGTATATATATATATATGTATATGTGTGTGTGTATGTGTGTATGTATGTATATATATATATGTGTGTGTGTGTGTGTGTGTGTGTGTGTGTGTGTGTGTGTATGCGGTCTTGTGTACATGCAGTGTGCATGCATTTTATATATGTTATTTTACTTTATTTTATTTTATTTTATTTTCTCCGCTCACCCGCCTCCCCACTCTATTGCTAAGCTGCATCTCGTTATTCCCATCTAACCCATCCCCACCACAGTGACGTAACCTTTCTATCCCCTCCCCCTCCCCTCCCCACCCGTCCCCGATTCGCTGCAGAGCGTGATTCGAAGTGTGGCAGTCGGAGGTGATGGTTGTATGACTGTGTTGTGTGCCTGTGTGATTGCGTGAGTGCTCTATTTTCTGAAGAAGGCCATGGCCGATAGCTGAATGTGTTGTATGTGTGTGTCTTTTGTATGTGCCTGTCGCAGCTCGTCGCCACGTCTTTGCGGTGAGTTGTAAACTGTCCTCACTATATTATTTATTCCAACCTGGACTTTCCATTATTATAAAAAACACCTTTGCAACTTTTGGCTGACAATAAGATGTTTTAATAATTAGTGCAGTTGCTGGCACTTGTAAATCAACTGTAGACTATAGTCCATTGGAATAGTTACAGTTTTGAAAGTGATAAGACATGATACAAATTTGTTGTAACTTTTCTGAATACAGCATTAATGCTCATTCTGCAGTGGAGTATGTGTTTATTTAAAACCTTCTGGAAAATGAAAACTGTGCGCAACATTGGAACTCTAACTGGACAACTCTGCTACTTGTAAGCAAGAGCTTAAATGATACAGAAATTTATCGGAAGAGGCAAAGGTTCCAGTTTCAAGTCCTGGTCTGGCACAATATTTTAATTTAACAGAAAATTTCATTACTAAATGCTTTCTCTAAAATTTGTTTAGAAGCCCATTTGTTATGCAAATCTTTTGTATATCAAAGCAAAATATAGACCTTGCTCTTTTAAGGATGTCCATGTTGTAACTGTTGTAAGTACTTATAGAGTGTCTGGATATTTATGAGTGAATACTGCCCCAATCCCGTGTTGGGAGACGTCTGTTGCTAAGACAAGGGGGAGGCCCTATTGATAGGGTACAAGGCAAGGTGCCAAATGTAGCAACTCCTTTAATGTGCAAAGTGCTTTTTCACAGGCTGATGACCACTGGAACGAAGTCCCTTTGTGCAACAGGTCATGCAGAGGTTATGCAGTACATGAAGCCCCCGGCAAGAACTTATGATAATAAGCGACCTTTCCTAAAAACACTTTAAAAGGCCGAGGGAGAGACACCACGAGGGACATTCTGACGGAGGGGCTTGCTGCCTCAAACCCCAGAAAAGGGATAGCAGACAGGAAAAAAAAGGCATTTCTTCAGGTTGCATGTCAAGCCTGCTGCCTGCAATATTGTGAAAAGTTGTGTAAATCTTCGTCAGCTGAGAGGCCGGACACTACTTTATTGTTGAGATAATTAACACACCCAGGTATCGACAGTGTGAGTTGTTCGAGGAAGTGCTGAAAGATTGCTGGAGCGCTGGCCACCCCGAATAGCAATCTCAAATATTGGCACAACCCAAAGGGCGTGTTAAGGACCAAGAGACGTTGAGAGGCAGCATCAAAAGGGATTTTCAAATATGCTTCTGAGAGGTCTATCTTGGAGAAGTACTGTCCCCCTGCCAATTCTGAAAGAAGCTCGTCGAGGCGTGGTAATGGATAAGTGTTGATGATAGTCTAAGCGTTCACAGACCATTTGTAATCCCCACAAAGGTGTAACTGCCCAGACATTTTTTTTTTTTTACAATGACCATGGGAGTTACCTATTCACTTGATGGAATCTGCTGTAGCACCCCAGCTTCCTTCAGGTGGTCCAACTCCGATTTGACTGTCACGGAGTGCATTTGGAACCGGCCAAACGCGGCCTGGCATAGGGCTTCATAGTGAAGTGGGCTTGGAAATTATTAGCACAGCCCAACTCCGCTGGAAACAGCGCGGAAAATTCGGCGCATAAAGAGTGGGGTTGTGGGTAAGAGACAATGTTGACTTTGTCCGAAATAGCAAAACCAAAAATCCAAAAAGACCAAACAAATTGTCCATATGGGCATTGTTTACAAGAAGAAAAGTGAGCCTACGAGTGACAGATTTGTATGTGACAGGCCGAGAACTGTCCCAAAATTGGAATATTTTGTTTATTGTAACTGACCAATTTCCGCAACACCGATGAGAGAGAGGGAGAACACAGATCCAGATATGTTTAAGTTTAATTATGTGGCGGCTGCCCCTAAGTCCACTTGCAAACGCAAACTTTTGTGGAAAGCTGTGACTTCAATAAAGTGCTTGTTGGGTGCAACAGAAATCACTGAAACGCAATTTACGTCCATGTTGGCATTGGAATCTTGGGTTTTGGAGGCACAAACGGAAGCAATGTGACCCTTTTTATGGCACTGATAAGTGGCCCACCACTTGGGGCAATCAGGTCTATCAAGATCAACAAAACAGGAGGGACAAGAAGGAAGCGTTGACCAGTTGCATGACCGCACACCACCTGGCCCGAGTTTACGTTGCCATGAAACAGTCCGATCGCCCGGGCGCAACGGCTGTGCCCGAACTGCTGCGACCACGTCTTGCCTTTATGACCCGGTTTGTAACAGCGGAAGAGAAGTGGGTTGAATTTCCACCATCTCACACCGAGCCTCAATTTGGTTGCTCACCTCCTGCGAGACCTCGAAAGACTGCGCAATGTTAAGGATGGATGGATGGATGGATAGGGTTTAACGTCCCGTCAACAGCTTGGCCATTAGAGACGGAGCTAATGCTCGGAGTTTTTGGGTTAGGATGAGGAAGGAAATCGGCCGTGCCCTTTGAAAGGAACCATCCCGGCATATGCCTGGAGTGATTTAGGGAAATCACGGAAAACCTAAATCTGGATGGCCGGAGGTGGATTTGAACCACCATCCTCCCGAATGCGAGTCCAGTGCGTTACCACTGCGCCACCTCGCTCGGTGCAATGTTAAGGACCTCGTAAAGAGAGGGATTCTCGCACAGTAGAGCTCGCTCGCGAACTTCACAATCGAGGGTGAGATGAATAATAAGTGTCGCGGACCATTTGAATGGCATACGATTCCTTATGCACATCTGTTACAAAATGACAACGATGGCTTAAACCATGGAGGTCCACGGCCCATGCCCGATAGGACTGCTGTGGCTGCTTCCTGCAACGATAAAACTCAACACGGGCAGCTATCGCACAAGTCCACTTGTGGTAATATTGTGCAAAAAGGTAGCACATTTGATTGAAAGACAGCAGTGAAGGATCCTGCAATGGCACAATTTGACAAAGGAGCTGATACATATGAGGCGACAGTCAAGACAGGAATAACACGCGACACAAGGAGACATCAGATCAACCAAAGGCGTGAAAATTTAGTCTTGACCGTTTCTCATAGGTGTCCCACTCTTCTACGGATTCGTCATATGTCGGGAAAGGTGTCACTTAACATTGGGGATTTTCACCCGCAGTGCAGTACTATTCTTTGGCAAGGGATTATCGATAATATTACTGGTTGACTTTCAAGCAGCTATTATCGAAAGTCAAAACTGAAATACAATATGAATTAAGAGAGTGGAAACAAGCCCAAGAGTTGAAAAATCCAGGGTAGGGGAAGGTGAGAGGAGGGGGGGGGGCGAGTATTCGTCCAGATAATCAGAAGACCAACCCAAAATCCAGAAATCTTCTGGGAAAATTGGAAAAACTTGGCAAATATGCTTTAGTGACATTTAAATATTAAGGTGTGTGCATAACCATAGTTTATAATTAATTTACATTTTGTTTCATGTAGTTAATAACTGTCGCCCCATATGTAGAATTAGCCCCATTTTTACCTATAACATATTTTAGATCCCTAAAAAGAAAAAAAAAGTGTGCTCAGCAATTAATAAATGTACAAGCTACACCCATACCCATTTACAAGAAGGGTAGCAGAAGTGATCCACAGAAGTACTGCCCAATACACCTATCTTATAAAATCCAACAAGATCATGCATAAAGAGGTGTATTTAAATGAATTACCTACTTTATGTTGATATGGATTCTGTAAAAGTCATGCAAAATACAAATTACCATAGCACAAAAGTGATGGGGAAAGGTAATTAAGACTTCCAGAAAGTCTTAACTCTGGGTCGTAGCAGCTCTTTTTAATGAAAGCGTGATCACGAGGGTCTCAATTTAAATTTGCTTCTGGATTGAAGACTTGTTAGTATGGAGAATGCTGCACATACGGGATATTACAAGGAGTGATCACATATGCTCACTTTCAAGTAAAGCTGATAGCTGGCTGGTTTGTAGTGACAACAAACTACGACTATCGCAGATACCGGTTAATCAGCTGACTGGCAGTCAGACACTGAAACTTTGCTCAAGATATAATGAGTTCTCCACATTCTCTCTGTTACTAGATAGAATGAAAGGGCACATTAATTATCAAAATAAATGTTGTTTTTGTTTATGCGCTGTTCATCCCACTTAAATTCTTGTGTGACAGAAAACAATTTCAAGATCACAATACCAGCTCATTTGAGTTTGCAATAACAGAAATAAAGTTGTGAAAATGGATTTGAAGCCTTTCGCTCTGACCGATTAATTTATTCTTCCTAGTCTTGAAATACCGTCTGCCATGCATTCCATAGTAATTTGCAGAGTGTAGGCGTAGATGTTTAAAAAAAGCTGTGGACACTTTCATTAACATATAGTAAGAGAACAAATCAGATCATTATTTAATTGCTTCCATTTATAAGGCTATGTTAATTCCCAGATCTGTCTATGTTGGAGTGTTGATAGACCTAATCGCTTAATGAGGAAATCTCTACCTGGTAATTATAGATATAGTTTTGCTGGAAGTATTTCACAGAATAATAGGCCTAATTTTGACTAAATAGAACTGAGCCTCATCTGAAAACAGAATGAGGTAAAGATCCTTTTTTTCACTGTCAGCATTTGTTTTAAGACTCATTAGCAAAACCTAATCCTGTGGATGGGTATAATAGGTACTTATAAACTCTTGGTGCAGAGGTGGAATGAAATAATTTGGTCTTGCCACTCTCATGTTTGCAGACCTCAATGTTACAATCATGATGTTTGTTTCACTGTATGAATGACACAGGCCACAAAGCCACAGTCTGGCATTAACAGGGAGACCAGCTTGCACATCTCTGGTAGCCGGCTAGCACAACCCCCCAGCATACAGTCATCAAATAAATGGAACAGCCTGTACAAAAAATATCGTTACTTTTTCACCGTAACTTGTATCAAGTGTATTAAAATACATATTTATAGAACCATTACTATAGGAGAGAGAATGTAGTGCAATCCACTGCACAAAACATTTGCAGCAATAAAGAGTTGTTTGTAAACATAAAATAAATAACATAGGTTTTTATAAATGGAATTAAGTACAAATGTTGTCAGCTGGTACTATTACAGTACTTTAAGACACTATACATTTATAAACTGCAGCCTCAGTTCAAAAGAATCATAAATGCCCGCCAGTAATACATGTTATGGGAATTTATTATTAGCAATGGAGGTCCCCACAAAAAACATAGTCTTGTGTCAGTGTGAATTTTATGCGTCATGATGCACACAGTTGTTCTGTAGGTACAACTACATTGGAGATGTATCTATGGAAGATCCAAAACAATACATGGGTACTTAAAAGGGGAAGCTGTTGCAGGGGCAATAATATGATTGATCCACTGATCTGGTCACATATTCATCTACCTGTTCAGTCCTTTCCACACTATAGTTTTCAGTACTGAACAAACTAAATTGATAAGTTAGCTTAATAGTAAAAAATAACAAAGCCACATTTTCTTTATCACTGTGCAATCACAACAATAAAATTCCTTTTTCCTAAAATAAATGCATTAAATTTGAAGTTGCCTGTATGGCACTTACCAATTTTGCATCCCAGTCTCTTCAACAGGGGTTGCATATGTATGGCTTCCTTTGTTGTTATCCCAACAATATCTGAATGCAACAGTAGTTCATAATCTTCCATTGCTTTCACTTTTTCGAATTCCTTTGATTTCAAAATAACATCTGATGCCAACTTCTGTAAGTTTTCCAACAACTTACACTTCAGTGTTGAAACCCAGTGCTTATAAAGTGACCATCTGGTCTCGGAATCCATTAACCACAGATCTGACAAATTATGAAATGTCTTCAAATTCCCACAGAACTTTTGTTCTGACTGCAAATTGTCCTGAAAATATTTCAGTTTAACTTTAAGTTTTCTCAACTCTTCTTCATAGTTCTGCAACAAATTGAATACAGGTTCTTCACATGAGTTTTTCTTTATGTTTATTATAGTCTCTTTTAATGTATCTACAGCTTTCTGTGAAGCCCTGAAGTCCAAAGCAAAATCTATATATTCAATCGACTTATTTAGATCCACTTCAAAGTCAAAATCATCGTCAATCAGGTCAGATACTGCAGTTTCAACTGTGATATTACTACTTTTATCATCAATATTTTCTTCAAAGTAATCCACGTAAGCTGCTGTTTCTATCTCATTAGCAGCAGAGGAAGAAGCAGAGAGCCCTTCTTCCAGCCATTTAAGGAATACTGTATCATCTACTTTATCACTATTGTTTTTAAATGAGTTGAAATGTATGTCTGACATACATGACTCAAGTGATGTAACTGACAAAATGCCACAATTGCTATCTATAGCCTCTATATCACTCTCTAGTTTCTTAAATGAAGCAATAACACATGACAAACTATTTCTCATATCATTGAATAAGTGATAGGTGGGTCCAGTTCTTTGAAAAGATTTTCGTTTTTCTTTCAGATTTAATTGACTAACATTTTCATTCAAAGTCTTCCCTCCAATACGAATTATATTAGGGGTAAATCTCAAAAATCCTTCCAGTAACTGATCAAGGGTATGATCACGAAGACAAATAACCAACATTGGGGCTTCCTTTGAGTTCCATGCTTCGCTGTTATCAAGAAGTGTTTTCACTATTTTAAAACTTAAAAATTTTTTCCCAGTCCCAGGTGATCCCTGAATGAGAACAAATTTCTCTGTCAGAGCTGTTTGAAATGCACTATACTGAGACTCGTCTACTTCAAGTTGAGATGCCTTTGGCCAAGATTCAATATCTGTGGCCACAACATCTTTCCCATCAATTTTCAGTTGTTTGTATCTCCCATTATGTGTATCAAACAAGTATTGTGGAGGCTCCCTCTGGTTCACAGCAGCAATAATATACTGTGACATTGGAAATTCATCTACTTGAATTTTCTGTAAGGCTTTGAGTGTATGGAAGTAAGGCTTAAATTTTAACTTCAATTCTATCATTGCATAAGGATGATTGTAGATTTCCTTATTCATGCTTTCTTCCATATCTAAAAAGCAAACAGCTACAATACCTTTCTTCAACATGACATCATAATTGCACAACACAGTTGCAAATAATACATCTCTGAAATTATTATTTGAGAAACAAAGAAGAGAATCACACCGTAGCATTCCACAACTAGTCAGTTTAGCCTTTTCGATGCGATTATCAGGATCAAAGTTCACTATATGGCCTACTTTATCTCCAACTATTGTCAACTGTTTAAAGTATGTTTTTCTGTAAAGTCTGAGATTTCGGAATCTTTTACTTTGACCTTTCAATGAGTTGCTAATGCTTTCACGTAATGGCCTTATCAAATCTTCTTTCAAAAGTCTAAAATGAACATCTAAGTAATGTTCTACATTTGTATATGGACCATGTGTTAAAATGGCTCTAAGGAATGGCTCCCTTTTGCTCTCGAGCTCACTTCTTGTTGGAAGAACACTTAGTTCTCTGAAGTTAGCTACACAATCTTCGTCAGAGAGCTTCATTTCTTCATGTGTATCTTTTCTCTTGTTTTCCCCAGTCAGATTGATTTGATTCTTCAGATACAAGAGTTTATTTAATATATCACCAGTGTATGGTGTTCCAAGATAATGAACTGAACTTTTAATGGCAGCATTAATTGTAATCAACATAACTGGTTCACAACCAGTGACCGGCATCAATTCCAACACTGTTGCATACAATGTTGTTACATTACAAATAAATGTCCTTACTTGAAGTTTAGCATTTTCATTTGGCTCTGCAGATACATTAGAAAGATATGCCGACAGCTGTTCATGGAAGCTTGGCGAACATGTTTCTGCAAGAACTACTTTTTTCTTGTCAGATAAATTAGTCTTGCATATTTTTGCAAGCAATTTCACTATTAACAGTAACCAATCAGGTTTCAAGTTGTCTTTCAGTAGTTCTTGAAACCCTGAGTGTTTATTTGCAAGGACTATTACTGTCTCTTCTGGATCTCCATCCACAAGTTCCAGCAAGCGATGGTAGCCAATGAAATGTTTGGGATATGTATACTTTTGATTAAAGTCAAAAGTGCCTACTTTGTTTTCATTCTCAAATCCATTGTTTGAATGACTGCCATTCGGAGCCTGCCATATGTCCCCAAGTACAGTTTTTGAACTGTGGCCATCAATACTTGCTACACACTCTGTCTTTCCATGTGAACTTTTCTGGGACAGCACTCTTTCTGCAACCTCTGAACTGGCATCAATCTGACATCCAAAAGCACCTTGTTCTCTTTCTTTGTTATTACCTCTGTGGTCACCACTACCACTTCTAACACCATGCTTACGATCCGTGTGGGTGTCCCCTCTACTGCGGTGCTTGTAGCCGACACCACTCTTATGGTCTGCTTTGCCACTGTCATTCTCACTACCTCTTCCTCGGTAATCTTGACTACTTTCTGCATAATTTTTTCCACAGTCTTCCTGTGTCTGGGAGGCCTCTTTATCATCCGCACTTGCCGTTTTTATGGACTCCACACGCGTCAGTATAAGTTTTAACAATTCATCAGCAGACTTATCATTAGACTTGACTACATTTGCAGTTTGTTTGTTCAGGAGATTTTCTGAGTGGGTCCCCATATTCCGCTTTGGTATGTTGCCTGTCTCTGAAAAATGTGGCTGAGCCACACCTATCTTGGCTGGTTGTTGTCCATTATTTCCCACTGAACAATGGTCAACATTTTCTTTCTTAGTTTTCTGGACATTTTCATTTTGTTTGCTGGGAATTAAACTACAAGGGGTTACACGTGCCATTGGAACATCTGAATGAAGCTCACTGAAAGTAGGTGCTGAAGGTGCAAAATTTCCAGTCGGTGTCTTCCTTGTAATACTCTGAACTTTTGGAACTTCACTACTTTGTGTTGAACTTTGTGCTGAAGTGCTTGATGCACCATATTGAGCATGCTTTACAGGACTGTCACTAACCACTTTTCTTGCAGTGTCTCTGTTAAGTGATGACAGCAACTCCTGCTGATTAACAGTATGATGCCCCCTCGCTTCTTGTAACAATTTTGATTGTAAACTCTGGTAAGGGTGATGGGGGTCTGGATTGAAGGACTGAGTTTTACCAGCTACTGGAGTGGTATGTCCTGTTCCTGTATTAGAATTTGTTTCAGTTCTTGAATTATACATTGTTGTTCCAGTTCTTGTATTAGATACTGAACTGTGTCGTGCAGTATAGTCAGTAGTAGTTGTAGACTGTACATCATTGTTCCCCGGTGTTCTATTTAACACAACATACCCAGATGTGTGTCGATATGTGGTAGCAAATTCTCCACTGTTATATGCTCGTGTGCTACTTGAGGTACTGTATCCTGTTTCAGGTGTATTAGATTTTGAGTTGCTACTTCCCATGCTTGAAAACTGGTGTTGGAAATCTTACTGAAACACCTGTAAGAAAGAGTAAAATTTTAATGCAAGGCTAATAATTACACAGAACTTAGAAATTCAGTAAACATATTTATTAATAGACTAGCGACCCGCCCGGCTTCACATGGGTGCAATTTATACTATTCATCCTTAAAAATTCGTGCTTGTATCTATTTCATTCATTACTATGTCCAACGTAACGTGAATAAACACAACATATTCTGTGCTTATACAATCCTATGCATGTTTAGCCCGTATTAATATACTAATATGACAGTTTAGCATATATTTAAAAGTTTTAGAGACTGTTTGTATAATCATCACTGACTGGAGATTAAATCTAATTAAACTCTGTTCAGGACTCCACTCTATTGTGTGCCACTAAACCTATATCCACTGCAGCTGGTTCAACATTGATCTGAGCATTCAAGATGCTTGGCGTGTAACTAAATTTTATATAATTAAATTATAGTTACTGGCTTAAATGTCCAATATTACTATCAAAATAATAAATTACGTTTGATATCGGGCAAGTAGCTAAATTTCTGCAGTCATACAAAGTGATATGTACTTTATGTGTTACTTTGTAGCTGTGGTCTGCAAATGTGAAATTTTCTTTACTAAGTTTCCAACTTATGTGGTGGTTGTTAAATCTGTTATATATTGCTCTGCCTGACAGACCAATGTAAAATTTGCCACAGTTGCAAGTTATTTTGTTTATTCCACTCTTTTCCAAGGCCTTCTATGTTCTAAATGTTTTACCTATTAAACTTAAAATAACTTATTCAGCCAATTTCTACTGTTCAATTTATTTTCTTAGGACGGATGTTGTACTTTGTATCTTGTCACATTTAATCAATGTTAACTGTCACATTAGTCTTCTTTGAAAATTAATGTGCATGTATTATCTATATGAACAGCTCAGTTACTGCTACTCCAGCTGAGAGAGCACATATGAGATGTACAATCGTTTTTGGGAGCTGTCATAATTAACAAATAAACCAAATGTTATATGCAGCATATTAATAATTATTACTATAGCAGCAGATCAATTTCTATCAAATAAATGACCATCTTCGATGCACCTTCAAGCTATTTTTTAGCACCAAACCACACTATCCTGTACTAAATAAACCTTTTGCTTCATGTTATATGCTTTATGCTATATCTATTCTGTTCAATGTAATGTTTCTACTGTACTATAACTTTGTGAACACTCTGTAACGTGCCTCACGCACGAGAAATGAGATCTTGCTACACTTAACATTCATTACTGTATCCTGAAACTGAAAACTGTGTATCTGCGTGTTTTTCCTAAGACTTAGCAGCATAAAAATGTTCAAAGCATGAATGTTACCATCCTATGTGGGATTTTCCATTTAAACTATCTTTTTTGGAAATGACATACTATGTTAGTAGTATGTACAGCTGGCAAAAGACACGTAGTGTCATATTTATTTTATTTTTTCCTAATGTTTCTATGTTCTGATCTTTCATTAGATATCTAATCTATTTTGTACACTTATGTATGTTAAATTACTTTAAATTCTATTTTAATCTTCATATAATTGAAAAATGTATTACAAAATTTAGTGATGGTGGAATATCAATGTATTAGAGGGCATCAGTAAGTAACCATTCCTACAGAACTGCTGCATGTCTTCTGTAAGCAGTTCGCTCACTATATTTCAACTCCTAGCACTATAACATTCAGAAATTTATTTCCAGCACACCACAGTTGCATATTTTATTTCAATTTGTATCGATTCCATTCACAATTCCTGATATGTATCCTTACTGCTTGTTTCATCTGGGATTGTATTCAAATTTGTATCTTATTTTATCTCTGTGCTTTTGTGATTTTTTGTATGTAGCTTGAAGGTGCATTTGAAAATGGTCCCCGCGTGATTGAAATGGATCTGCTACTATAGTAATAAATTCTCTAATAACAACCAATGCTGCATATTACATTTGGTTTAGTCATCATTGTGTGTTCGATGAGCACGACTTTCCTGAAAATGGAATTGAATCTCTTAATTAATAAAATTAAACAAGGATTCAACAATATTTTGGAAAGGATAAGTTGCTACTCACCACATAAATGCCTGATGAGCCACAGAAAGGCACACATAACAGAATAAACAAAAAATAAAGCTTTTGGCTGTTAAGCCTTCATGTGCCACAGAGAAAACACACATGCACACACACACACACACCGTCTCTAGCTGGTCCAGCCACTACAGCCAGAGACAGTGGTTGTGTGTGTGTGTGTGTGTGTGTGTGTGTGTGCGCGCGCGCGCGCCGCGCGTGCGTCTGAAAGAACAGACATCACTTCTGATCCTGCAGTTGTTATTCTGTCGTATTCAAAGAATAAACGACATAAACTGCAAATTGGCAAAGCTGAAATTTCGTACCCAGCCCAGATTCAAACCCGGGTCTCCCACTTTCTAGGCAGTTCCGCTGACCACTACACCACTGTGGACACAGTGATCATCGCACCTTCAAGGACTACCTAAGCATGCATCCTGTCAGACACAAATTCCCAACTTTACCCTGACCACACAGTACTCAAACTCGTAGTTTCAGAAACTAATTTCCATAAGAGTAAGAGCCCCAGTGACAGTGTCCCCAGTGGTGTAGGGGTCATCACATCTGCCTAGAACGGGAGACCCGGGTTCGAATCCCAGCTGGGTACACATTTTCAACTTTTCCTATTCGCAGTTGATGTCGTATATTCTGTGAATATAAAGTTATCTGTTCACTGGAAAAATTCTTCACGAATAGTCACAGAAGTGACACAGTTAGTGTTCCACGAGGCAGCACTATAGTTACAGAAGAATTGCAATTGGCTCTTTCTCTGATAGGGGGCTACTGTTGTTCCAAATGCTAAACATCAACTTTTACATAGGCTTATATGTTAATAACTATCTTGATCAGGTAGCTATCAAATGTCACAGGATCAACCACTGGGCTAATCTGTAGATTTCATCAAATTGCTCCAGCCATCTTGGAGTCTACAAGGGAACATACATACAAACAACCGCAACTTAGTATAAAGGAACTGAGCACTTTCAAAATAATTGAATTTATACCTCATTTCTGGATGCTGGTATGAGGTCAAGTAAATCCTGCACGAAAATTCGGACAACAATCGTGCTAGTATGAGGTCAAGTAAATCCCGCACAAAAATTCGGACAACAAATTCAAATTGGAAAGCTCCTTTACTTCTTGAAGTGAAAAGCAATTTCATAAAAAGGAGACCAAGGATACTGCTACCAAATAAGAGAAGAGGGTAACGTAACAAATACTTTGCGAAGAACTTTGTTTCCTCGTTTTGTATATTGAGTCAAATGAGATTTTCTACAATTACTTCAGTCATATAGAATACTTAGAAGGAAACCTACCCATGTGTCACTGTCCGTTTTTTATGAATGTTATAATAGTGAATAATATGTATGTGTGCAAACAATGAATCATGTTCTGACACACAAAAAGACAACTGCGAGTGGCAAGGGGACTCACTATAATGAGGCAGCGGGAAGAGATGAAAATCCAGCCATGCAACCTCCACGCATTACATCACAGGCAACACTAACGCCGGCAGTTAAAACCAACAAACATTTGTAACATGTTTTGTTTTATTCACTTGTATTCACTATTATTTCAAACATTGATCATATGGTATTTTGAAAGTCGCATGTCGAGTTACTGTCTATTCAACCATTTTTTTAAAGTTTTCGTGCGCTATGCTGGATCAACCATACTGAATTTTGAGAATTTGATTTCAGATTTTGATTCAGTAACTTTAAATACCACTATATTGAAGAGAGGAAACAGTTCAAAAATATGATTCACAAGGTGTTTCATGGGCAGTATCAAACAAGCACGGCAATAGAAGGTTTTTTTACCCCCCCCCCCCCCCCTAATTGTCACTCCCCCTGCAATATACCTAGGCCAATGTTTGTCTTTTATCAAAAGATACTTTCATACAAAACATAATTAAAATTGCTTCACTAATCTCTAAGTTAACACAATTTTTTCATTTTAGCCCCAATTTTGGAGGGACCGTTTCACCCCTTAAATATGTTTTTCCAAAGATAAAAAAAAAAAAAAAAAAAAAAAAAAAAAAAAAAAAAAAAAAATTGTCCCATAGTTTTTCATGTATTATATCAATATTTCATAAAAATTAGAGTGTGACACTTGGGTAGGTTTCTTTGTTAGTACTTTTTTGCAGTACAGCAGGCATATATAACTTTGTCAAATTTCCTTATGCCTGAAAGATTGTGTAAATTAATGCAAGCTATTAGTATTTACCATTATTACTTATTACCCTGCAAGACATACCCAGGGGCAGATATAGACTCTGACCATAACTTGTTAGTCATGAACTGTAGGCTGACTCTGAGAGATGAAATAGTGAAGGCAGCAGAGGGAAAGACCTACAAAAAATCCTTGAATATCACAGGAAACAATAAATTTAATTGATGAAAGGAGAAAATATAAAAATGCAGTAAATGAAACAGGCAAAATGGAGTACAGACGACTAAAAAATGAGATTGACAGGAAGTGCAAAATGGCTAAGCAGGAGTGACTAGAAGCCAAATGCAAATCTGTAGAAGACTGTATAACAAGGGGAAAAGTAGATACTGCCTACAGGAAAATAAAAGAGACATTTGGAGATAAGAAGAGCAACTCTACGAATATCAAGAACTCAGATGGGAAACCAGTTCTCAGCAAAGAAGGGAAAGCTGAAAGGTGAAAAGAGTACATAGAGCAGCTCTATAAAGAAAATGAACTTGGAGACGATGTTGTAGGAAGGGAAGAGGAAGTAGATCAAGATGAAATAGGAGATACTATACTGAGAGATGAATTTGACAGAGCCTTGAAAGACCTAGGTCGGAACAAGGCCTCAGGAGTAGATGACATACCCTCAGAGCTACTAAAGTCTCTGGGAGAGCCAGCCATGACAAAACTATTTGACCTCGTGTGTAGGATATATGAGACAGGCGAAATACCCTCAGACTTTAAGAAAAATGTAATAATCCCCATTCCAAAGAAATCAGGTGCAGACAGGTGTGAGAAAAGCAGAACCATCAGTTTGATAAGTCATGGTTGCAAAATTTTAACACGAATTATCTACAGGAGAATGGAAAAGCTGGTTGAAGCTGACCTCGGGGAAGATCAGTTTGGATTCAGGAGGAACATAGGAACCCAGGAGGCAATACTGACTTTACGTCTTATCTTAGAAGATAGATTAAGGAAAGGCATACCCACATTTTTAGCTTTTGTAGATTTCGAAAAAGCATTTGACAATGTTGACTAGAATACACTATTTCAAATTTTGAAGTCAGCAAGTGTAAAATACAGGGAAAGGAGAGTTATTTAGAACTTGTACAAAAGCCAGACAGTTATTAGACTCGAAGGGCATGAAAGGGAAGCATTAGTTGGGAATGGAATAAGACAGGATTGTAGCCTTTCTCTGATGTTATTCAATTTGTACATCGAGCAGGCAGTGAAGGAAAGCAAGGAAAAATTTGGAATAGGGATTAAAGTTCAGCATGAAGAAATAAAAACATTGTGTTTTGCTGATGACATTGTAATTCTGTCAGAGACAGCAAAGGACCTGGAAGAGCAGTTGAATGGAATGGATAGTGTGTTGAAGAGAGCGTATAAAATAAACATTAACAAGAGCAAAACAAAAATAATGGAATGCGGTCTTAGAAAATCAGGCGAAGCAGCAGGAATTAGATTAGGTAACGAAGCAATGAAGGTGGTAGATGAGTTTTGTTACTTGGGTAGTAAAATAACATGCGATGGTCGCAGTACAGAGGATATAACATGCAGAATGGCAATGGGAAGAAAAGCATTTTTGAAAAAGAGAAATTTGCTAAGATTGAATATTAATTTAAGGGTAAGGAAGTCTTTTTTGAAGGCATTTGTGTGGAGTGTTGCCTTGTACAGGAGTAAAACATGGATGATAAGCAGTGCGGACAGGAAGAGAATAGAGGCTTTTGAAATGTGGTGCTACAGAAGAATGCTGAAGATTAGATGGGTAGATCGCGTAACTAATGAAGAGGTACTGAACAGAATTGGTGTGAAAAGGAATTTTTGGCATACCCTGACTAAAAGAAGAGATCGCTTGGTAAGACACTTTCTTAGACATCAAGGAATCGTAAATTTAGCATTGGAGGGAAGTGGGTGGGGTAAAAATCGCAGAGGGAGACCAAGAGACGCGTATAGTAAGCAGATTCAAGTGGATGTGGGTTGCCGTCCTTATGAGGAGATGAAAAGGCTTGCTCAGGATAGAGTGGAGAGCTGCATCATACCAGTCTCCGGACTGAAGACCATAACAACAACACTTATTACCAACAGTGTTTGCATATTCCACACTTTTTGAAGTTGTATTTGTATTACCCAGTTAATATGAATTATCCTTTATAACTATTATTACATTTTTTTTCATATCGATGATAAATATGTAAGGAATTTTGTTTATTCTGCAAAAAAAATTGTAATATGGCATGTCTTGTACCATTGTTTATTCTGCAAAAAAATTGTTGGCATGTCTTGTACCACTGTAAAGAATGGTAGACCTGCATGGACAAAAATGAAATAAATCCAACTAAACTGAGTGGGATAGTCAGAGATGGCTCTCATCTAGAAGTATTATTGTTCACATTCGTGTCCAACCAATGAATGATATGATTCCTTTGGAAAGGGTATGACGGTTATCCTTCATCACACTTCCACAATCAGAACTCATTACTGCACTGGTGATGAGACCAAAGAACACACATATTTTCCTTCCTTCGTTTCTTCCTTCCTCCCTGCCTCCAATCCTACAACACTGCAGAAGGAACTTGCAATCTATTTGTTATGTTATTGTGGACAAAGTTCGCTTGAGTTGTACATAGACTTTTTATTTAAGCCACTATTAGCTACTGTTGATTGCCACTTCTGCATATTGTGACCATGCCTTATCCAAAATATGATTGCCACTTCTGCATATTGTGACCATGCCTTATCCAAAATATGTGGGGGGAGTAAGAAGATATGGGGTGGGGAGTGTGAGGTATAGTAGAATAGGGTAGAGGAAGATTTAGAGCTGATTGTGAAAGAGAGAGTACAGGGGCCAAGCAAAGCCAGCAAAAGAAAAATAGTGGTGGTGATGGTGGTGGTGGTGGTGGTGGTGGTAGTAGTAGTAGTAGTAGTAGTAGTAGTAGTAGTAATTTTTGTTGTTGTTCTTGTTGTTGTCTTCAGTCCAAAGACTCAGCTAAAACATAGGGTAAAATATAACAAAAGGAAGAACTGAATGTCCTTTGATATATTGGTCAAGTTGATAAGATTCAAGACTCGAGCAGCAGCTCGTGCATCATCAGCTAAAATTTCTTCCAGGGTGTTCAGTAGATTTAGTGCAATACGAACGGGATTAAAATTTGGACAAGACAATAAAACATGGCACACAGTCAGCGAGTGACCACAGGAACATAACGGTGTGAGGTCATGAGTTAACAAGTGGAGGTGGCTGAACCAGCAATGTCCGAACTGCAACCGGAACAAGATGACCTCCTCTCGCCACGAGTGGCGGGGGGGGGGGGGGGCGGTCTTCCAAGCCACCGGGAGCGGTTTAATGGCTCTAAGCTTATTGCTTGTAAGCGAGGACTACACATTATGCCATAACAATAAAATGCAAAGGGAAAGAGCCCCTCAAATATCATTGGATGAGACACAGAATGTAGCTGTCCGAGGTAGGAGAGTTGCAGATCTGACTGCAGAATAGGCAGCCTCGTTACCAGGCACGTCTGGGTAGCCAGGTACCCACAGGAGGTGAACGCGAGGGCTGTTGGCAGTTGTTGTTGTTGTTGTTGTTGTTGTTGTTGGGTTTTTGAAAGGGGCCTAAACATCTAGGTTATCAGTCCCCTGTTCCTAGCCAAGAGAGAACATCTTGTAATGAGCCAGTAAAAAGTACTCCACGTCTAATGCACGAGACAGTCAGAGTGATAATGCGTGGTAAGACGACAACATTTAAAGGAAAACCACCAAAGTAGTTGACGAAACAGACAACACTAAAATCTTACAGTAGAAGATTGTGGCTGGCTGATCACAAAGATAATATAGGATGAGCCAGCCATTCTGCACACACTAAAACCGCCAGTCATAGATGGGACTGACAGGATGAAAGTAAAAACAGATTAAAACCGTTTGAATGGCGGGTGCCTGAAATATCAGGCTTAGGTACCAACCATTAAATCACACGATAAAAACCAGCTGCGCGAATAAAATCTAATACACGGACCATAACATCATCGTCTCCTAGCATAAAAGAAAGCGCATCTGGCAGATTAAAAGATTGTCGCAAGGCAACTAAAAGTGGACAGTCCACCAGAATGTGGACCACAGTCAAGGTGGTGCCACAGTCACACTGTGGTGCATCCTCCTGCCAAAGAAGGTGGCCATGTGTCAGCCCTGTGTGGCCAATTTGTAGGCAGCAGAGAACAACCGATGCCCTAAGGGATGACCGCAGTGAGGACTTCCATGCGACTGTAGATAACTTCACTACACGAAGCTTGTTTGGTTGAGCAAGAGTTAGCCCACTCGGAATTCCAGAGGTTAATTATCTTCCGATGGAACTCTAGTCGGAGGTCGCTCTCCGGAAGACCAATAGCCAATGGACTGGAGGTAGTAGCCTGCTTAGCCAGCTGATCCACACATTCATTTCCAGGAATGCCGATGTGGCCTGGGGTCCAAACAAAGACCACAGAGCAACAGGACCGAACAAGCCTGGAAACAGACTCCTGTATGGATTGCACCGAAGGGTGTTTCGGGAAACATTTGGCGAGGGCTTGCAAGCCACTCAGGGAGTCAGAACAGATGACCAGAGACTCCCCAGGGCACGCTCTGAGATGTTCAAGTGCCCGATAGATGGCAACCAATTCCGCAGTGAACACACTACTCCCACAGAGCAGTGAATGCTGTTCGATATGCTCACCATGGCATATCCAGTACGACCACTGACCACGGAACCATCTGTGTACACGACTTCCGCGCCACAGAACGACTCTAAAACTGCCTGAAACTGGCGACGGAGACTCACGTGGTGTTACAGAGGCTTTCGAGGCATGCGAGAAGTCCAGCCGAAGCTGCAGACATGAAAGAGACCAAGGAGCGGTGCAGTAAGGGCAGTGAAAAGTAGGAGGGATGGGAAGGGACTCAAGAGATGACAGGAGGGAATGAATACGGACCGTGATCGGAAGAACCGACCTCGGTCTTTGTTGTGGAGATGGGAGTGCAGCAGCTGGAAAAGGAAGCCTGTGATTTAGATGGTGCCTATTGCATGAACATGGACAGCATAGGAGGATAACAGCTGCTGCCGGCGAAATCGCAGGGGAAGGACTCCAGCTTCAGCAAGTAGGCTTGCCACTGGACTTGTCCGAAAGGCCCCTGTTGCTATAGGGATGCCACTGTGGAGTACTGGGTCCAAGACCTGCAATGCAGATGGGGCTGCCGAACCATACACAAAGCTCCTGTAGTCTAAGCGTGATTGGATTAGCGCTCTGTAGAGCTCAAAAGACTTGTACGGGCGGCTCCCCAACTAGTGTGGCTGAGGTAGCATAGAATATTGAGGTACCGCACGTATTTCTGCTTGAGCTGGCGAAGATGGGGCACCCAAGTGAGCCGGCTGTCGAAGAGCATGCCATGAAATCGGTGACTCTTTTCGACACAAAGAAGTTCGTCATATAAATATAGCTCTGAGTCCAAATGGACAGTTTGACGGCGGCAGAAGTGCGTAACCCGGGTTTTCAATGGAGAACACTAGAACCCATGGGTTGAGGCCCACGACTGCACATTTGAATGGCTCCCTTTAGATGCCTTTCAGCGACACCAATACTAGCTAAACTGTAATACATACAAAAGTCATTGGCATACAGTGAGGAGGACACTGATGACCCTACTGCTGCAGTAAGTCCATTGATTGCAATTAGAAACAGCGGAACACTAAGAACGGAGCCCTGTGGGACTCCATTCTCCTGGGTGCTTGGGGAGCTGAGGTGGGTACCAACCCTAACCCGAAAAGTGCGAAGTGAGAGGAAGTTCTGGATGAAAAGTGGAAGCGGTCCTCTCAAGTCCCAGCCATGCAGCATAGCTAGAATATGGTAGCACCAGGTGGTGTCATAAGCCTTTTGGAGACCGAAAAAGACTGAAACCAGGTGCTCACGCCTAGAAAAAGCAGTGTGTATGGCAGACTCCAGCGGAACTAGATTGTTCAATGCAGAACGGTCCTGGCAGTATCCCCCTTGTTGTGGGGCAAGGAGTCTACGGTCTTCAAGAACCCACATGAACCACCGACTCACTATATGTTCCAGGAGCTTGCAAGGAACATTGGTGAGGCTAATTGGGCAGTAACTGTCTGCCACCTGTGGATCAGCACCAGGTTTTATCACTGGGATGACGATACTGTCCCGCCATTGAGATGGGAAAACACCTTCAACCCAGAGGCGGTTGAACAGGGCGAGAAATTGGTCTTGAAACTCCTGTGACAGGTGGCGCAGGAACTGTTTGTGGATTCGATCTGGCCCTGGGGTGGTATCAGGCAAGCACTGAGGGCACTCTGGAACTCCCACTCAGTGAATGGGGCATTATATGGTTCTCGCCAACACGTGTGGAAAGACAGCTGCCTCTGCTCGACCTGTTCTTTGCGAATCCGGAACCCTGCAATATAAGCGGAAGTCGCCATGTGTTCAGAGATAGCAGCTGGATCCATGCATATAGTACCCCAAATGTTCAAGCTGGAGATTCCCGTCTGTGGTCGGTACCCGAAAAGGCGCCGAACCTGTGACCACACCCGAGATGGGGCGGCGCAAGAGCCACCCCACAAGGGGTTGTGGGCACTGAACTCCCCCAATATGAGAAATGGCGGGGGAAGTTATGCGATCAAGTTCGCAAGGTCTGCAGGAGACACTGCCTCATCCGGAGGAAGGTAGAGTGAGCAGATGGTGATATCCTGTCGTACCTGAATCCTCACAGCCACTGCCTCAAGCACTGTGTTAAGTGGTACTGGTGAACTGGGGACAGTGGCAAGAACGTAAAGACAGACTCCTCTGGATACCCTGTTGTATGTTGTGCAGTTTTGATAGTAAACCCTATACCCACAAAGGGCAGGAGTCCGTTCGGCAGGAAACCAGGTTTCCTGAAGTGCAACACAGAGGGAAGGGTAGTGACAGAACAACTACTGTAACTCAGCCAAGTGGCGGAAGAAACCGCCACAGTTCCACCACACTATCTCCCGACTTAATGGGCATATTTATGCAGATGGTAGAGTAGGGCCCACAGGTTTCTCTACAGTCATTGACTCAGGAGGCAGAGCCCTGACATCCATTGCTTCCAAAGTCTTGGCAATTGCCAAGTCTTCTGGGGACGTGAGGATTTCCACCACGTCCTCGGAAGCAGACAATTTCTGTAGTGGCATGGTAGCCACCTGTGATTCTTTTGTTTTACTTTTCTTGTGTTTCTCTTGCTGATCCTTCAGCTTCTACCACCAATTATAACAGTATGCTTCGGGTACCTGTTTGAAACGTGTTTCAAGCCTCCTTTGAATTGCGTCTGAGTCAGGGGGCCAATAAAAAGATACTATTATTAATTTATTCCGTTTGTCAGGTAAAACCTCTTCCTATACCAACTCACAGGAAGTATGTGCCTCAATTTTGCTGCAGGATAAACCGTTTGTAATAGCAATAAATACACCAACTCACTTATTTAATCTATCCTTTCTGAAGACCATTTGGCACTTTATAAAAATTTTGGCCGAACTTATCTCTGGCATCAGCCAGCTTTCAGATCCTACAATGATTTGTGCCTCATTACTTTCTGTCAGCAAGACTGGTAGTCTTTATCACCTCTGATAGTCACTCAAAAGCAGAGAGAATCGCTTCCGATCCAAAGCGACACACATTGTTGTGTGTCTACATGAGCCACCACGTGTGTCCTCCAAAGGAAAAATGGTCAGAGGCTACGGCTGCAATCTGACAAGTCAATAGCCAAGAAGGTACCGTGTGCCACACTGAAATGCGTGGGAGCACCGGTATTTAATAGGCAGAAGTTGAGCTGGATATTAAGTTCTCGACATCTCTGCCACAGCCACTGACTATTGCAGCACCCCACAAGGTTTTATGGGCATTAAAATCACCCAGTAGGAGAAAAAGGCGACGAAAGTTAGGAGATCAATGCAGCCAATACATTTGGCGGTATATCACCATCTGGTGGTAGATATAGGCTGCAGATAGTTATTTCGTTTGGTATTCTTACCCTGACCATCACACCTTCTAAAGGCACTTTAAAGGGCACCACAGGTTCTCTATAAACAGACATAAGGACGTATGCACAGACTCCACCTGACACCCTTCAATAAACACTACGACTTTAATAGTATCCCCTGTACCCATGAAGGGCAGGTGTCTGCAATGCCGGGAACCAGGTCTCCTGAAGGGCAATGCAAAAAAGTAGGTGTTGTGCTAAGAAGTTCACATAATTCAGCCACAAGTTAGAAAAACCAACCGCACTTCCATTGGAGGATGGTCTGGGAAGACGTAAGGTACCAAGGAGGGCTCTTTATACCTCAGGATCATTTGCTGTCGCTGCTGGCAAGGCTGTTGATGTCCACCGTTTCCGAGGGTCCGTCAATATCTATATCCTCAGGGGTCACTAGAATCCACCGGAGGGATGGGGCGGTGGTGTGGGAACCACTGGGGTCTCTTTCTTTTTTACCACTTTTCTTCTTTTTCTTGTTTACCTCTCTCTGCTCCTTTGACTTCTCTTATCTGGAGAACTTCCCTGACTCAGTCTCTGGGACTGAGGATGACCTCAAATCTCTACGACCAGTCTTCATTGGCACTGTTTGCCACTCACTGATATCCCCTTTTTCAGCAAAGGAAACAAAGGAAGGATGGGATTCAAGCAATCCCTTACTCCCGAGAGGAACCAGAGAAGGCTGGCCCTTCTCTGACTCAGAGGTGGGGACCAATGTCCCCCGGTGTTTGTTGGGGAATTGCTCTCAAAGTTTGTGTTTTGAGAGCAACTGAAGGTGCACCCAATCATCCCGAGAGGGGGGGGGGATGAAGACAATAGGTCCTGTTGGCCCACTATAGCTGACTGAACAGATCGGGGTCTAGTTGGTGGAGATAGCGACGACAAAGCAGCTGTGGCATAGGAGGTGATCATGCTTACAGGGTGGAGCTTCTGGTACTTACGTTTAGCCTCCAATTATGTCAGCCTATCCAAGGTCTTATATTCCATAATGTTCCTCTCTATGTGCAGAACTGTGCAATGTGGAGAGCAGGGCGCATTTTGCTGACTGCAGTTGATGCAGACGGGAGTAGGGGTACGTGGGGCATTGGGATGAGATGGACATCCACACACCAGGCAGGTGGGGGTTGGCATCACTCCAGGAAGACATGTGCCCAAACATCCAGTACTTAAAGCAACGCGTAGGGGGAGGAATGTAGGGTTCAACGTCCCACTGGTAAATTATCACCTTGACCTTTTCAGGCACTTAATTGCCCTCGAAAGATGAAGGCACCGGAGGCAACCCTGTTGTAACAGGAAGATCACCCAGTTTGTGACAGGCAAGCAATGCCTGTGACTGTGCTGAGGATGATGTCATCATGAGGACTGCCCCTGGTTTCATCTTAGACATGTCCTCGTCCTCTCCAAATTTATCCTCCAGGTGCTCCACAAAAGATAAAGGCTTCATTGTCAAGAAGGATTCTCCATCCGTCCTGCTACAGACCAAGTACTTAGAGGCATAAGCCTCACCTTGTTGATGTGCCCTACATTCTTCCCACGGCATGGTCATTGCTGCATTTAAATCAGGTCTTCCTCACTTAAAGACAGTGGTTGAACAACAGCCAATATTTTGAGATCTTTTCATGATGTTCCCACGAGCAGCAAAGGAAACAAAAGTCTACCCAGGCAGAGCTCCACTTGTCTGGGTAAGCCTAATACAACTGAGGTGCGGCAGGTTCCCCAGAGGGTGCTCACTAGTGCATGCTCAACCTCAACAGCCATGCACCTTCTTGGCATGTAGCATTGCCTGGCTTGAGATTGAGATTTTTTTATAGAGGTCTGTACCATCCTCATGCCACGATTGATTATAGCCAAGATCCCCAGGCTCTGAAACATACAACGTTCGACCATCACACTGTACAGTCATCCCTGAGACACGCACAGAGCATATGGTGTAGAGGACTGTTGGCGCGGGTTCTCCAAGCCCGAACTCAGCAAATTAATGCTGAGCCCCTGAGGGTGAAATAATTTCTCTCCCACATTTACCTACAAAATTTTAACAATGGAAAATACGATAGGAATATCAATAATGGAGGATACCTGTTTTCATGTCTGTCAGCAGCTCAGTGAGCCTCTTTACAGTGATTTGTTACCTATTCTCCATTATTGATATTTACTTTTATCAATATTTTTTGGTAATGTGTGTGCATCAATGTATAAAGAGTTCAGAGAAATGTAAATTAAAACATCCTGATACTATTTGTGGCTAGGAAAACTTAATAAATTGCAGTTTAGAAATTTTTTAAAGTAATTATGGAGATCCATAATAAGTGGAATATCATCAAAAGGGGATAGCATACTCAGATAAAACTCTCTTTAAACTTGTTCTAAAAGATGTACGCTATCTAATGGCAAAATAAAATGGAGGGGTTTTTCATTCCATTAGGATTTATAACTTAATAGGCAACAATAAATGTTAAATTTCACATGCTCATCACAGTGTGTTGAAATTTCATCCATCTTGCTTGGAGAATGGAAGTAATGTGTATTAAAAACAAGATTTAATACTTTGGTTAACCTGCAGGAATATAGATTTGTGTGTGCCTTTGAACAGTTTGTTTAGTGTTTCTTTCTGAAACCAACAATGTTGTAGCTTTGTAGAAATACAAAACATCATACATTGTTGCCTTCTTACTGCACTCTGCTGATTACTTAAAACTTCCTTCATACTCTATACAGACATTAATAAAACAGTATTTTAGTTAGTAATTCATTTCTAGATATTAAAAGTGTGCAAATAGTCTGACAAGTGTGCTCATCCCCTGGACTCCAGTAATTCCTGTCATAACTGACTGATTGGAGTGCAAATATTTTATTTTGCTGTATAGTATAACAGGAAAATTCAGTTCTGGTCAAGTTACTAACATCAATTATCCGTTACTGCACAATGTCAATCAAAGTCAAGCAATCAATTGATGAACTGCCAGAAACTAATTTAACAAAGTCTCTTCACATGAGACTAGAATCAGGTGAAAATTGTAAAACTATTTGTCACCACCATCAAAGTGTGTTTCTGAAAAAGAATAGGTTTTACTAAATTTGTATAGTGACCCCTTCCAGAAACATAAATCATCAATTAACCCTCAACTACAGTTGTGTGGTCCCTGGGACCACATTACTTTTGACACCCCGTTTTCTAAGAATGCTGTTGTTGTGGTCTTCAGTCCGGAGACTGGTTTGATGCAGCTCTCCACAATACCCTATCCTGAGCAAGCCTCTTCATCTGCACATAAGAACGGCAACCTACATCTGTCTGAATCTGCTTACTGTATCTATCTCTTGGTCTTCCTCTGCGGTTTTTACCCCACACACTTCCCTCCAACGCTAAATTCACAATTCCTTGATGTCTAAGAATGTGCCCTACCCAATCTATCTCTCCTTTTAGTCAAGGTATGCCAGAAATTTCTTTTCTCCCCAATTCTGTTCAGTTCCTCCTCATTAGTTACGCGATCCACCCACCTAATCTTCAGCATTCTTCTGTAGCACCACATTTCAAAAGCCTCTATCCTCTTTCTGTCCACACTGTTTATCATCCATGTTTCACTCCCATACAAGACAACACTCCATACAAATGCCTTCAGAAAGGACTTCCTTACCCTTAAATCAATATTCGCTGTTAACAAATTTCTCTTTTTCAAAAACGCCATTCTACCCATTGCCATTCTGCATTTTATATCCTCTGTATTGTGACCATCATTTGTTATTTTACTGCCCAAGTAACAAAACTCATCTACCTCCTTTATTGTTATGTTACCTAATCTAATTCCTTCAGCATCACCTGATTTTCTTACACTGCACTCCATTATCCTAGTTTTACTCTTGTTAATGTTCAAATTATATGCACCTTTCAGCACACTGTCCATTCCGTTCAATTGCTCTTCCAGGTCCTTTGCTGTATCTGACAGAATTACTATGTCGTCGGCAAAACGCAATGTTATTAATTCTTCACCCGGAACTTTAATTCCTTCTCCAAATTTCTCCTTGCTTTCCTTTATAGCTTGCTCAATGTACAAGTTAAACAACATTGGGGAAAGGCTACAACCCTGTCTTACTCCCTTTCCAATCACTGCATCCCTTTCATGCCCTTCAACTCTGACAACCACTGTCTGGTTTTTGTACAAGTTGTAAATAACCTTAAGCTCCCTATATTTTACTCCTGCTTGCTTCAGAACTTGAAAGAGTTTATTCCAATCAACATTGTCAAAAGCCTTATCCAAATCTACAAAAGCTAGAACTGTAGGTTTCCCTTTTCTTAATCTATCTTCTAGGATAATCCGTAAAGTGAGTATTGCCTCGCGTGTTCCTACATTTTTCCTGAATCCATACTGATCTTCTCCGAGGTCGGCTTCTACCAGCTTTTCCACCCTTCTGTAAATAATTCGTGTTAATATTTTGCAACCATGACTTATTAAACTGATGGTTCTGTAGTTTTCACACGCTTCTGCACCTGCTTACTTTGGAATGGGGATTATAACATTTTTCTTAAAGTCTGGGGGTACTTCACCTGTCTCATACATCTTAGACACCAGGTGAAACAATTTTGTCATGGCTGGTACTCCCAGAGAGTTCAGTAGCTCTGAGGGAATATCAGTTACTCCATGGTCCTTGTTTCGATTTAGGTCTTTCTGGGCTCTGTCAAATTCTTCTCTCAGTACAGTATCTCCTATTTCATCTTCATCTATATCCTCTTCCCTTCCTACAATAGTGTCTCAAAGTTCATTTCCTTTGTGGAGCTGCTCTATATACTCTTTCCACCTTTCAGCTTTCTCTTCTTTGCTGAGAACTGGTTTTTCATCAGAGTCCTAGATATTCATAGAGCTGTTTTTCGTATCTCCAAACAGTTCTTTTATTTTCCTGTAGGCTGTATCTATTTTCCCCCTATTTATACATTCTTCTACATCCTTGCATTTGCCTTCTAGCCACTCCTACTTAGCCATTTTGCACTTCCTGTCAATCTCATTTCTTAGTCGTCTGTACTCCATTTTGCCTGTTTCTTTTACTGCATTTTTATATTTTCTCCTTTCATCAATTAAATTTAGTATGTCCTGTGATATCCATGGATTCTTTGTAGGTCTTGCCTTCCTACCTATTTTGTCCTCTGCTGCCTTCACTATTTCATCTCTCAATTTTACCCATTCCTGGTCAACTGTTTTATTTTCCCCTGTTTCTGTCAATTGTTGCCTGAAGCTCCCTCTGAAATTCTTAAGAACTTCAGGTTCCTTCAATTTATCCAGGTCCCATCTCCTTATTTTCCTACCTTTTTGTAGTTTCTTCAGTTTCAGCCTACAGTTCATCACCAACAAGTTATGGTCAGAGTCTATATCTGCCCCGGGGTATGTCTTACACTTTAAAACCTGGTTCCGAAATCTATGTCTTACCATTATAAAATCTTTCTGGTATCTCCCGGTGTCTCCTGGTCTCTTCCACGTATACAACCTTCTTTCGTGATTCTTAAACCAGGTTTTTGTTATAACTAAATTATGTTCTGTGCAAAATTCTACCAGGCAGCTTCCTCTTTCATTCCTTTTGCCCAGACCATATTCACATACTATCTTCCCTTCCCTTCCTTTTCCTACTACCGAATTCCAGTCCCCCATAACAATTAAGTTTTCCTCTCCCTTAACTGTCTGAATAATTTCCTTTAGCTCCTCATATATTTCTTCGATTTCCTCATCATCGGCAGAGCTAGTTGGCATATAAACCTGTACTACTGTTGTCGGTGTTGGCTTCGTATCTATCTTGACAATGATAATGCGATCGCTGTGCTGGTCATAGTAGTTTACCCGCATTCCTATTTTCTTATTCATTATCAATCCTACTCCTGTGATACCCCCAACTGATTTTGTATTTATAATCCTGTACTCACCTGACCAGAAATCCTGTTCATCCTGCCACCGAACTTCACTAATCCCCACTATATGTAACTTCAACCTATCCATTTCCCTTTTTAAATTTTCTAATTTTCCTACTCGATTAAGGGATCTAACATTCCATGCTCCGACCCGTAGAATGCCAGTATTGTCTTTCCTGATGATCACATCCTCCTGAGTAGTCCCCGCCCGGAGATCCGAATGAGGGACTATTTTACCTCTGGAATATTTTACCCAAAAGGATGCCATCATCATATGTTCATACAGTAGAGCTGCATGTCCTCGGGAAAAATAACGGCTGTAGTTTCCCCTTGCTTTCAGCCGTTCGCAGTAACTGTGTGACAAAGCCACATTAGCTTATGTTACAAGGCCAGCTCAGTCAATCATCCAGACTGTTGCCCCTGTAACTACTGAAAAGGCTGCTGCCCCTCTTCAGGAACCACACGTTTGTCTGGTCTCTCCACAGATACCCCTCCGCTGTGGTTGCACCTACGGTACGGCTATCTGTATCGTTGAAGCACGCAAGCCACCCCACCTTGGCAATGTCTGTGGTTCATGGGAGTTGCTAGGAATGCTATTGACCTTAAAAAGCTACGCTGGCCAGTAGCATCCATATTATCAGTCTGCTGATTGCTGCCATGGTAGTCATTGTTGAAAGTACTCTCTTTGCTTTTGTTTCGTTGATACGCTGTCCGAGGGACCACATGACTGTTAGTGAAAGTCAGTGACAGACTGAATATTTTTCTTGTTTGTTGTGCTTGTTGTGATTGATTGTCATGTTCTTCCCATCAGTAACGCCAAAACCCGGTAACCCTGGTCCATCAAATGTAAGAACAGATGATCTACATTTTGAAGAAAAACTTTCAACAATTATTGATGAAGTGGGGAGTGAGGTATCCGACTTTTCTGACATCGAGGACGGTGATTTTATACACAGAGAACACTATTCAGAATCCAGTATGATGGTGGGAGTGAAAGTGATGAAGAAATGGCTGAAGAAGAATCTGAAAGCGGTGAAGATGAACGAGTTAAGAAATACTTCTATGTGGTAGAACCAAACAGAAATGTCAAAATTCTTGCTCGTATTGCCGCGAAAGAGCACGAACACCGACTGCCGGTGTGGCGCAGGGGATATCGTCGCGGACTGCGGTGCTGAAGGTCGCCGATTCAATCCCGCCCACCGGCAAAAATTTATTTCTTTGTAATTAACAATTCCAGAATGTTCTACATCTTTCTTATGTTCACTTGTAAATTCTACATGTTTCTTATGTTAACTGTTCTTCTAATTTCTAGTAAATTCTGTCTGTGTATAAATAGCAGAGCACTCTGCCCGAGAGGCAGGCAGTGCTGCGTGTATGTTGAGTTCATAATAAATGTGCTTTCAGTATAAGTGCTGTCTTCAGTTGCCTTCGAAGTCAAGCCTGCTCCCATTTCAATGCGACATTGTTTGGTGGAGGCACTGGGTAGACAGGAGCTAATGTCTGAAATACCTTTTCCTCAGCGGCGGAGGGGCTCCCTCGTGACTTACATCCATGGCCATAATCTGATGCCGGCTGCCATGCACTGTTGTAATTCTTCTCTCACAATTTGTCGTATGAGAGAAGAGAAGTCATGCTGGTCTTTCACAACGGCCATAGGGACTACATTGGGGAGTCGGTCACACTTCTTGCGTCCAACTCCCCTTTGTTGCATCTCTTCAATACGTTGGCACCACTTGATGAACTCTTCTGTCGTAGCAAGGTCTTTTATCAGAAAGGCTTGGTACATGTCTTCTACTATACCCTTCATCAGGTGCGTGATTTTGTCGGCCTCAGTCATGTTCGGACTGACAGTGTTAAACATGGCCAAAACATTCTGTATGTAAGACTGTGTCAGCTCACCATGTCATAGGGCCCGGTTCTTCAGTTGTTCTTCCGCCGAGCGGATTTGTCGCTGTCGGTCTCCAAACGTCTTCTTAAGTTCCGCCTGGAACGTTTCCCAGTCATTCAGTTTGTCTTCGTTGGTCTCGAAACATTGCTGGGCTGTTCCATCCAGGTAGAAATAAATGTTGGCCAAGCACATTGTATGATCCCACCTGTTGTACTTGGCGACTCAGTCAAATCCTTTTTGCCATTTATTGGGATCCTGTCCAGTGTCTCTAGCCATTTATTGGGATCCTGTCCAGCATCTCCAGAGAACACCGACGGGTGTCTGAAGTGCAGCGGGCCTACCGTTGATTTCGTGTCCATGGTTCTTCTGATGATACGGACTTTCGGGAGAACGTAGACGGTATATCCCTTGTGATTCTTCAGTTTCTCCCGGCGTATTTGATAATCAAAATAACCACGGGTGTACTGCTGGTCTATAATGTCCGTTGGACACTATAGACCAGCAGTACACCCGTGGATATTTTGGGTATATCCCTTGCATTCCGGTTCTAGTCCGTGTAAGCGACGGCTTCTATGTTGCCTAATCGGAGCCACAGTGATGCAGCTGTCGCGTTGAAATGAGAGCAGGCTTGACTTCGAAGGCAACTGAACACAGCACTTATACTCAAAGCATGTTTATTACGAACTCCTGCAAAAGGCAAAGGTCTCTAGTTCGAGTCCCGGTTCCGGCAACCAACTTTAATCTGTCAGGAAGTTTCAACAATATATGCATTCACCAAACACATCGCCTTGATTTCCCATGTACCTACGAAAAGAAGAGCAGTTATTCCTATAGCAACAATGCTTCAGTCCAAATCAATTTCATGAAAACTTGTAGTGTAACGAGTTGCACTGCAAACCTATGACCCAACTTAAGAATGTCAGATATGTTCATTTAGGAGATAGTCTTCATATATTTCTTTCCGATTTTTTTTTTTTCTTCTACTTTTCAGATAAATAGTAGTGAATTGGAAGTTCCATGAACTAAGACAGAGGGAACAGAAACTGTTATTCTCCCACGACGGAGTTCATATGTTCTATGACATTGTTATTGTTGTTATGTTATGTGGAGATGGGCTCAGAGGTAGACGAACACTACTGGTGTAATTGGCTTCTGTGTAAAGTATGTAAGTGCCTCTTTGTAGTTAAAGGAGAGAATAAAAGACTTGTTAAAGATTAAAAGTCGAGTTTGAGACAAGTTATTTATAATATTTTTTGTCTCTCTCTACTTTCTCACGCTGAAACAATATTCAGAGAAGAAATTCTGATGTCTTCATTAGGTGAAAACTAAATGTACAGACTAGCTGGACCTCTTATGGCATGATTCTATACAGGGAAGAAAGAAGAAGACTGAATTTTAATCCAAAAGAGTGACGTAGTATTGATCTTGATCAGTTGAGTTTTAGGAATTGAGGTACGTGAAGAGTTGGAAAGAAGACATGCCACATTTGTCCACCAAAAAAGCAGAAAAGGAAGACAAGCAATTTGTGTCGCAAGGTGTCAGTTTGTAGTGCTCAATTAAGGTGTGTGTGTGTGTATGTGTGTGCAGTGCATGTAACATGATGTGAAAAGTGCCCAATTTTACTAGCATAGATTTTTTTTGTTTAATTGACTAGCAATAATATTCATTAATTTTTCACTAATAATACATTTTCAACATTAAGCTGAATTTTCAAGTAAGGGACTACATTTAAATATTTCAATATGTTTCCATCACTGTATATTTCAGTGAGAATTTCGAGTGCAATATGAATAGGTCTATTCCACAGCACAGAATGACTATTTTCTACATATGTACCATTTACTTATAACTGAAGAATAAATATGTACTACTAAACGAAAAAATAGTGCTCAATTGTGTTGTTTTTTTATCTTTTTAAGTATTTTTTCTGTCTTCTGAACGCGGTCCAAAGGACTGTACGATTGCAGTTGTGTGAGAATTACTCATGACTGTGATTAAGGGTTAAGAAAAAAGATCAAACTGTACAACAAAGTAGAAAACGTGTATAAAAGGGTTACACAATGAAACCAAGTTAAAGTGTATACATCTTGCAGGTAGCAACTACTGATACTTGAAATTGAAAAAGCAGATGAAATCAATGTTGAAGATGAGGTAGTGGATGATGTGATTAGAGCCTGATGAAGTACTCATATTATAGGAAAGTATCAACACTGATAAAATTAATTCTTTATTCAGTGAAATGGCTGTTCCCCTATGAAAATGCGTGCCCCTGATGAAAACAGCAGATCCTCCTATGGCAAGGAAAAACAAGAGTACACGAATATTTAAAACAAAAAATCGAAATTGTTCTCTTAGTTTAATTGCTTGATGAAACAAATGACATGGAAATAAGTAGAAAGAAAAAATCTGCAGATATGGACAAGTTTGTTGTCTTCATTAACAATGAAGTACCTACTTCATCCTGAAACAGATTCAAATATTGACAATCCCAGCCGCATTAAACTGGTCTAGGAGAAAAATAGGTTAAAGTGCAGTTTATGAGTCCACAAATGGTGCTCAACGCGTAGACATTCGTAATGGCGCAATGAATGAGGCAGCCAATAAGAAATAGCTTTAGCCTTTATGGTTTGTAAACAAGTACTAACGAAGAAGATAATTACCTAATATACTCATTGGACAAGGGTACATTAAGAACCTGTCAACCATAGAGCAGGAACAATATTATTTATTTATTTCGTGGTGGACACAAAAGATTATCCCCCTCATTGTCTGGCAATGAGTTGTGAAAGAGCATGTACCTTTTCTGTTCACCATGAAATAAACAATAGGTTGTTGACGTACCGTTGCCCAGTGATTAGATTAATTATTCTCTTAAATACTACATGTGAATGGTCAGTTGTTCAGTACCTATCACTCCGTCACAATCGCACATTATAGAGGAAAAATTCCTAACAGGAAAAATATACGTAAAAAATAGATGAAGTACACTTACCAGGCGAAGGGGCACAGGCAGTAATAGCAACAAATAAACACACACACACACACACACACACACACACACACACACACAAATGCTAGCTTTCGCAGCCTAGCTGCTTCATCAGGCAGAAGGGAAGGAGAGGGAAAAGGAAATTATGAGGGTTTTAAGGAAGGGGGTAAGGAGCCATTCCAATCCCGGGACAGGAAAGACTTACCTTGGGGGAAAAAATGGAGGGTAAATAAATGCACATACACCCACACATTTACACAGACACAAGTACACTTAGGCAGACATACTGTAGAACTGTAGAAAGCAAAGAAGTTAGAAGTTAGACAGATGCCACTTGAGGCAGAGGCTCTGTCCAGAGAACCAAGGCAAAGATGTTAAGATGGTGGATGGGAATTCGAATTTAGCGGAGGTTGAGACCAGGTGGGCAACGGGAAGAGAGAATATGCTGAAGGGCTAGTTCCCATCTCCGGAGTTCTGAAGGATTGGTGTCAGTGGGAAGTATCCAGATAACCCGGACGGTGTAGCACTGTGCCAAGATGTGCTGGTCATGCACCAAGGCATGTTTAGCCACAGGGTGATCCTCGTTACCAAGAAACACTGTCTGCCTGTGTCCATTCATGCGAATGGACAGTTTGTTGCTGGTCATTCCCACATAGAACGCCTCACAGTGCAGGCATGTCAGTTGGTAGATCACGTGGGTACTATCGCAAGTGGCTCTGCCTTTGATCGTGTACACCTTCCGGGTTACGGGACTGGAGTAAGTGGTGGTGGAAGGGTGCATAGGGCAGGTTTTACAACGGGGGCGGTTACAAGGGTAGGAGCCAGAACGTAGGGAAGGTGGTTTGGGGATTTCATAGGGATGGACTAGGAGGTTACGGAGGTTAGGTGGGCGGCGGAAAGACACTCTCGGTGGAGTAGGAAGGATGTCATGAAGGATGGATCTCATTTCGGGGCAGGATTTTAGGAAGTCGTATCCTTGCTGGAGAGCCACATTCAGAGTCCGCTCCAGTCCCGGAAAGTATCCGGTGACAAGAGGGGCACTTCTGGGGTTTTGTTGAAGGTTCTTAAATTGGGGGGATGAGGAAGTGGCTCTGGCAATTTGCTTCTGTACCAGACCAGGAGGATAGCTGCGGGATGTGAAGGCTGTTATCAGGTTACTGGTGTATTGGTTCAGGGATTCAGGACTGGAGCAGACTCGTTTGCCACGAAGACCTAAGCTGTAGGGGAGGGAACGTTTGATGTGGAAAGGATGGCAGCTGTCATAATGCAGGTACTGTTGTTTATTGGTAGGTTTGATGTGGACGGATGTGTGTAGTTGGCCGTTGGATAGATGGAGGTCGACATCGAGGAAAGTGGCATGGGATTTGGAATAGGACCAGGTGAATTTGATGGGACCAAAGGAGTTGAGGTTGGAGAGGAAATTCTGGAGTTCTTCTTCACTGTGAGTCCAGATCATGAAGATGTCGTCAATGAATCTATACCAAACTTTGGGTTGACAGGCTCGGGTGTCCAGGAAGGCTTCCTCAAAGCGTCCCATAAATAAGTTCGCGTACGAGGGGGCCATCCTGGTCCCCATGGCTGTTCCCTTTAGTTGTTGGTATGTCCGGCCCTCAAAAGTGAAGAAGTTGTGGGTTAGGATGAAGCTGGCTAGGGTATTAAGGAAAGAGGTTTTAGGTAAGGAAGTGGGTGGTCGGCGTGAAAGGAAATATTCCATCGCAGCGAGGCCCTGGGCATGTGGGATATTAGTGTATAAGGAAGTGGCATCAATGGTTACAAGGATGGTTTCAGGAGGTAACAGGCTGGGTAAGGATTTCAGGCGATCAAGGAAGTGGTTGGTGTCTTTGATGAAGGATGGGAGACTGCACATGATGGGTTGAAGGTGCTGATCTATGTAGGCAGAGATTCGTTCTGTTGGGGCTTGGTAACCGGCCACAATGGGGCGGCCGGGATGATTGGGTTTGTGAATCTTGGGAAGTAGGTAGAAGGTGGGGGTGCGGGGTGTCGGTGGAGTCATGAGGTTAATGGAGTCAGGTGAAAGGTTTTGTAGGAGGCCTAAGGTTTTGATTCACTGCCGCCCCTTCACAATATACACAAATGGATTTTGGAGTTTGATATATAATGTGTAGTCTTGTCGCAGTGTGGCCCAAGCTAATGTTGACAAAATGGACGATAATTAATTTTGTCCACTCCCATGAACCACAGACATTGCCGAGGTGGGGTGGCTTGCGTGCCTCAACGATACAGATAGCCGTACCGTAGGTGCAACCACAGCGGAGGGGTATCTGTGGAGAGGCCAGACAAACGTGTGGTTCCTAAAGAGGGGCAGCAGCCTTTTCAGTAGTTACAGGGGCAACAGTCTGGATGATTGACTGAGCTGGCCTTGTAACATCAGCTAATGTGGCTTTGCTACACAGCTACTGCGAACAGCTGAAAGCAAGGGGAAACTACAGCCGTTACCTTTCCCGAGGACATGCAGCTCTACTGTATGAACATATGATGATGGCATCCTCTCGGGTAAAATATTCCGGAGGTAAAATAGTCCCCCATTCGGATCTCCGGGCGGGGACTACTCAGGAGGATGTGATCATCAGGAAAGACAATACTGGCATTCTACGGGTCGGAGCGTGGAATGTTAGATCTCTTAATCGAGTAGGAAAATTAGAAAATTTAAAAAGGGAAATGGATAGGTTGAAGTTAGATATAGTGGGGATTAGTGAAGTTCGGTGGCAGGATGAACAGGATTTCTGGTCAGGTGAGTACAGGATTATAAATACAAAATCAGTTGGGGGTATCACAGGAGTAGGATTGATAATGAATAAGAAAATAGGAATGCGGGTAAACTACTATGACCAGCACAGTGATCGCATTATCATTGTAAAGATAGATACGAAGCCAACACCGACAACAGTAGTACAGGTTTATATGCCAACTAGCTCTGCCGATGATGAGGAGATCGAAGAAATATATGAGGAGCTAAAGGAAATTATTCAGACAATTAAGGGAGAGGAAAACTTAATTGTTATGGGAGACTGGAATTTGGTAGTAGGACAAGGAAGGGAAAGGAAGATAGTGGGTGAATATGGTCTGGGCAAAAGGAATGAAAGAGGAAGCCGCCTGGTAGAATTTTGCACGGAACATAATTTAGTTATAACAAACACCTGGTTTAAGAATCACAAAAGAAGGTTGTATACGTGGAAGAGACCAGGAGACACCGGGAGATACCAGATAGATTTTATAATAGTAAGACATAGTTTTCGGAACCAGGTTTTGAAGTGTAGGACATACCCAGGGGCAGACATAGACTCTGACCATAACTTGTTGGTTATGAATTGTAGGCTGAAACTGAAGAAACTACAGAAAGGTAGGAAAATAAGGAGATGGGACCTAGATAAATTGAAGGAACCCGAGGTTCTTAAGAATTTCAGAGGGAGCTTCAGGCAACAATTGACAGAAACAGGGGAAAATAAAACAGTTGACCAGGAATGGGTAAAATTGAGAGATGAAATAGTGAAGGCAGCAGAGGACAAAATAGGTAGGAAGGCAAGACCTACAAAGAATCCTTGGACATCACAGGAGATACTAAATTAAATCGATGAAAGGAGAAAGTATAAAAATGCAGTAAATGAAACAGGCAAAATGGAGTACAGACGACTAAGAAATGAGATTGACAGGAAGTGCAAAATGGCTAAGCAGGAATGGCTAGAAGGCAAATGCAAGGATGTAGAAGAATGTATAAATAGGGGGAAAATAGATACAGCCTACCGGAAAATAAAAGAAACATTTGGCGATAAGAAAAACAGCTCTATGAATATCAAGGACACTGATGGAAAACCAGTTCTCAGCAAAGAAGGGAAAGCTGAAAGGTGGAAAGAGTATATAGAGGGGCTCTACAAAGGAAATGAACTTCGAGACACTGTTGTAGGAAGGGAAGAGGATGTAGATGATGATGAAATAGGAGATACTATACTGAGATATGAATTTGACAGAGCACTGAAAGATCTAAGTCGAAACAAGGCCCCTGGAGTAGATGATATCCCGTCAGAGCTACTGAAGTCTCTGGGAGAACCAGCCATGACAAGATTGTTTCACATTGTGTGTAAGATGTATGAGACAGGTGAAGTACCCTCAGACTTTAAGAAAAATGTTATAATCCCCATTCCAAAGAAATCAGGTGCAGACAGGTGTGAAAACTACAGAACCATCAGTTTAATAAGTCATGGTTGCAAAATATTAACACGAATTATATAGAGAAGGATGGAAAAGCTGGTAGAAGCCGACCTCGGGAAAGATCAGTTTGGGTTCAGGAGAAATGTAGGAACACGGGAGGCAATACTCACTTTACGGCTTATCCTAGAAGATAGATTAAGAAAAGGCAAACCTACATTTCTAGCTTTTGTAGATTTGGAGAAGGCTTTTGACAATGTTGATTGGAATAAACTCTTTCAAGTTCTGGAGCAAGCAGGAGTAAAATATAGGGAGCGTAAGGTTATTTACAACTTGTACAAAAACCAGACAGCGGTTGTCAGAGTTGAAGGGCATGAAAGGGATGCAGTGATTGGAAAGGGAGTAAGACAGGGTTGTAGCCTTTCCCCAATGTTGTTCAATTTGTACATTGAGCAAGCTATAAAGGAGAGCAAGGAGAAATTTGGAGAAGGAATTAAAGTTCAGGGTGAAGAATTAAAAACATTGCGTTTTGCCGACGACATAGTAATTCTGTCAGATACAGCAAAGGACCTGGAAGAGCAATTGAACGGAATGACAGTGTGCTGAAAGGTGCATATAAGATGAACATTAACAAGAGTAAAACTGGGGTAATGGAGTGCAGTGTAAGAAAATCAGGTGATGCTGAAGGAATTAGATTAGGTAATGAAACAATAAAGGAGGTAGATGAGTTTTGTTACTTGGGCAGTAAAATAACAAATGATGGTCACAATACAGAGGATATAAAATGCAGAATGGCAATGGGTAGAAAGGCGTTTTTGAAAAAGAGAAATTTGTTAACATCGAATATTGATTTAAGCCTAAGGAAGTCCTTTCTGAAGGCATTTGTATGGAGTGTTGCCTTGTATGGGAGTGAGACATGGACGATAAACAGTGTGGACAGGAAGAGGATTGAGGCTTTTGAAATATGGTGCTACAGAAGAATGCTGAAGATTAGGTGGGCGGATCGCGTAACTAATGAGGAGGTACTGAACAGTATTGGGGAGAAAAGAAATTTCTGGCATACCTTGACTAAAAGAAGGGATAAATTGGTAGGACACATTCTTAGACATCAAGGAATTGTGAATTTAGCGTTGGAGGGAAGTGTGTGCGGTAAAAATCGCAGAGGAAGACCATGAGATGGATACAGTAAGCAGATTCAGACAGATGTAGGTTGCCGTTCTTATGTGGAAATGAAGAGGCTTGCTCAGGATAGGGTATTGTGGAGAGCTGCATCAAACCAGTCTCCGGACTGAAGACCACAACAACAACAGTTAACAACTTCTTGTGTGTAAGCTTGTGCAGTCAGTAAATTAATTATTATTGTAAAGAGAACATTTGGTTGTTACCATTAGCTCCTACACCTCCGCCACCCTACATAAACTTAATTATGTCCCAAGTCATCATAATGCGTGAAAGAGGGGACATATTGAACATTCTTTTATGCCCTTCTTTTTTATGATTACTTTTTTGTATAGCAATTAAAACCAGTAGAATACTTTAATACTATGGAATGTGTGGCAAAACTGTAAAACTCCTCAAATCATATCTTAACAATAGGAAGCAAGTGGCAAGTTCAGGAGGTTATGAATGAAAGATACTTTAAGTTCAACACGGAGTGCCACAGGGCTCCAAACTAGGTCTGCTTCTGTTCCTTGTGCATATAAATGACTTACCAGCAAATATCGATGTAAAAACATATATGTACGCAGATGATACCACTTTTCTGTCTGTAAACAATGTATTTGACAACCTTGTCAGCAGTATGAATTTGGCAAAAGAAAATGCAACATCATGATTTAATGCAAATGGCCTATTATTAAATGAGACAAAAACCCAGAATATATGATTCAGTCTGTCAAGGAATAACAAAATGAAAAATTTTAGGTATCATCCTGGACAACCAACTAACATGGAACTCCCACGTTGAACACATAGCGGCCAGGCTGTCAAGAGTTACATATCTGCTGAAGAGGCTGATGGGCTGTGTGGCATATGAATATGTAAGTACTGCATACTTTGCTTTTTTCCAATCTGTTTTAAGATATGCGTTAGTACTCTGGGGAAACAGCAAAAAAATAAGTGAAATTCTGGTGATCCAGAAGAAAGCAATATCTCTGACGTCCAAACTCCTGAAACACCACCTTCATGACCTAGGTCGTGAACTACCTTTCCCTTCTGTTCCCATCCTTTCTTCTTCCCTTCTCTCCCACCTGACGAAGGAACTGTGTTCCGAAAGCTTTTCCTTTTTGTCCCCTTTTTTCTGATTCTTCATTTGTGTTACTATCGGCGGTACAGCACAATGGTAAGTACTGGCCAGCCATTCTATCTCGTTTTTAACAATATTTATCATCTCTGAGGAGAATTTTCATCATTAATAGAGAAATAGCAAAGGCAGACAATAGAACACACTGCAAACCACTGTTCATTCAATATAAAATACTAAGTTATTAACCTATATATTCTTGGCAGTGTAAAATTCATACTTGCAGACCTACCTAATGTAAGGATAATGAATCAGAGGCATGACCACAATACAAGATTCTGTAAGTCTCTAATCCTGCCACAAAATAGATTGGCAAAAACTAACAATAATCATAACTACATGTCAATAAAAATATATAACAAATTGTCCAAACATGCCTCAAGTATGCCAACCAAAACTATTTATGATAAAGCTACACAGCTTCTTGAAAAAAAAAAAAAAAAAAAAAAAAAAAAAAAAAAAAAAAAAAAAAACATCCATTCTATACATTAGAAGAATTTCTTGAAAGGCCCGATATCAACTTAAATATGTAAATATATTATGTAAAACTTTTAGGTTAAGTTAACTGACGAAGTCTATTGCATGTAATATTGCTGAATGATGAATAAAGAATCTGAATCTGAATTGGCTACCTGGATTTGCTCCATCATAGCTCACCTCATTTTGGCCACTGTTGCCAACATCAATACACCGAACCAAAAACAGGGTGAGTAAAATTTAACTGTCCGTAGAGATGGTGTTCCACAAGCATTCAGACAGTTGTTACTTTCAAGACAATTGAAACAAAAATGTTGTAAATATATCAAACAAATCTGCAAATTCTGCACTTCCAAACAAGCTACTTAGTACAAGGCTATGTTTCACTGGTTTACAACAAAATATTAAAGACCACCCAAAGTCACCTCAATAATTAAAAATAAGAAAACAGTGTTGTAATAATCTACATAAGCTACTTTCTTACATTAATAATTTTAGCTAAAGTTTACTATTCGTGTTGTGGCACAGTGTGGCGTGGAAATGTTGGCAACAGCCGCTGCATTCAAAGTCAACCAATCAGTTACAATTAAAGTTCATTTACAAGGGTACATACACAAACCTCTCAACCACAGAGCAACAAAAGCATTAATTATTTACTCTAGGGTCAGTGAAAACAGTAAATCATCTTCCATATGTATCTTCATAGTAACGAAGATGTTTCTTATGAAATACTCTGGTTACAATTATTGAGCAGACAAGTACATCCATAATTCTTTTAGGTCATCTGAAGATGGCAATACCATCAGTCAGCTTTGACCCGTGGCATGCAGGTTTGTAAGTGGCGTAATTATGTGGTCACAGAGTTAAAGATGATAGTTTGTTTACAAGAAGAACATAGACAAAGATTTTGTGTTTAAAAAGTGATCTGTACCTTCACTCTGATAGTGCAGTAGCTATAGGTTAACAAAGAGTGTGATTTTTTTCCCTCGCCGCAAGGGAGCGCCGAATGTGCTAATTTTGGGCCAAAAACATGTGATCGATGGTACATTCTGTTGTTTTTTCCTGCACTAGTTGATATGTAGCCAAATGTAGCCAACAGGGGGAAAAAATTCTCAATCCAAAGTGTTTGGTTTATGTCACTGATAAGGATAAGAGAGTAACTTCACTGAGACATTATTTATCTATGAACACCTAGTAAAAGTAGAACTACAGCCTAGATTATGAACAGATAACTGTTGTCACAGATATTGTGGATTTACAATATATTAACTCTTATTAACGCTGAAGAAACTGGAAGCATCTGCCTCTCTCTCTCTGTCTCTGTGTGTGTGTTTCTTACTACAAGTACTAAAGGCTCATTAGCCGACTGACAAACCAGAATTGAATATTTAATTAAACTGGATGGGAAAAAAAGCATGTACTAGTGTCGAGACATCAACAGGCATACCTAAAACAATGAGGACTTGTTAGCTTCAAGGATTTGTTTCAAAGTTATCTAGTTTTCATTATTATCAGTATGACTACTCTTATTGGCATTTATGGATAGAAATTGATAAGCACATAACATATTTCTGAGTATTTATTATTTGTGAAGAATAAATCATAATTAAAAAAAATAGGAACATCCCACAATCAAAGCAACTGAACATCTAAACAAAAGATTAGCATATTGCCATATTTTTCACTGAGTAAATGTATAATGATAGTACACAGACATAGTCTACAAATAGAGAGAGATCACAGTCATGATGCACTGAACATACACCTGAAGCCTCTATATCATGGGAGATAGACATAACACAATAAACAAAAGAATTAATAATTAGGCCTAATAAAATACCTCATGTAGTAGGCAAGTCATCAATATGAAACCATTAGCACAAATCAGAGAAAAGCTACTTCATCATAAATAGAGTAGGCTAGCACCTACTATTGGATCTGAGTAAATATATAAAATGTGAAGGGTAAATAAATATGAGTCTGCCATAGTACTAATATATACTCAATTGATAACAAAGTGCTTTAATTTTACATCAGACATCATATACAAACAATGAGATAAATACATTAGCTAAGGCGGAACAAAAGCAAAATCATTCAAAAGAGTTGTCAAAGAGAATAAGCACTGTATTATAAAGTTTTGAATATCACCTCTTGAAAAAGAATTTCAGTCTTAGATACCACTACGCCAATCATTTCCAAGATATTCTATGAATTTCTGGAGGAATCAAATGAGTAGAGTTTGGAGCTGCAGTACGCCTGTGACAAACGCAGCACCGTATTTAGTAAATAGTAAGTGCTGGTAATTAATTACATTCCTTTGGATCCCTAATACACCATAGAAACGCGGTAAACCGTTTAAAAGCGGTAATGTGATAGAAAAGAAGTGATTAAATGACATTTAAATTTTAAAAACTACCTAGGCCTATACCAGTACCATTTTTCGTAAGAGGAGGAAAAAGTACTTATATCACATTTCTTGCGATATGTTTATTATATAATTTACCAAGTGCGTATTTATAAATCTGTTTCATTCTCTAAACAAAGCAGTAAATTTTACATCAATAAAAAAGTATCTGATTCATCAATCATTTTTCAAAGGTGTACCGTACCTCATTATTGTAGGCTACAGGTATCACTGTACATATCCAAAGTATTTTCATTGTATGCTATTGGAGAGAAATACAAATTAATTGCAAATATGCAATAATGTAATGTACTGAATATATGCAGGTACTTTTATACACGAGGGTTTTTTTCCATAACCAGTTGGAAATAACTGTACACATTAAGCTTATTAGCGTGCGTAACCATTTGGCAAAACTGTCGCATTTCTATAAAATTCACTTGGGCCGTAATGAGGTGATAGGATATAAAAAAGAAAGAAAGAAATAGACGCCAGTAGTAAACAAACTGTTTCGATACAGAGTATGGAACGTTCAGTAGCGGTGCTTGTTTATCTGCTGTCGGACAGGACGCGTCACTCATAACTGTACAATGCCAAACATACAGAACTACTACGTGCAAACCAAGGTCATGTCTACAACAGTATGAAAAATATTTCCGATACAGAAACATTTCCGTTTTCTTACAAATCTACTTATAGTGAAACATAATCAAATGTGATTGGTAACACATCAATGCAGTACTTACGAAACTTTCACATGCAATCGAGTCATCAAGGTGTCTTACCTCTAGTACGGCAGGATTTTAGTATGATATCAAACACCAGACATTGGTATACGGCCTCGAAATAAAGCCATGTCACTTTTCCCCCCTTTCTACACGCACACCACACCACCAACATCCACCGAGCAACCTCCAGCACTGCACTGCTGCTGCTACAAGAACAGCCTGATAATAAAAAAAAAAACAGACTGAAGTAGGGGAATCACAGCGGTGACGTAGCGCAGTGCTCGTACGTCACTACGGTACCACGTGAGGCATAAAAGGGTCTCCCAACTTCTTAATAACATAACATGCCGACTTCTTTGTTTTCATTTTAATGGTTTTGCTCAACACACAAAACTAAATCTGCTGCTATTGCGTCGCAAGAAACGCTTTTAACACAGTACTCCCCCGCTGTTGAATGGTTATTGCCCGCTAAGGCATATGCCACTCGCTACGATATCCGGCTTACGGCAGGTCATTGGCTTACCGTTAATGTGCAGTTTTCACAACGTTAAGCTCCCAGAGGACAGTAATAGCAAACTGCCACTGCAGAAGACGGCCGCTTTCGTGTCTCTGAGGCACGGGCGGCCTTCGCACACTTACACCTCATGCAGCCTGAAAGCTGTCGCACGGGTAAATAAATAAAATAAATAAACTAACAAGGGACACCGTTTACGCTAACTTGGAATCGCACTAAACACAATAACACTCGACCATAATAAAAAAAAAAACGCTGCATGTGTAATTTCCATCGAAACGATGCATTTTAGCACAAGTGACATGTTAATGAAGATCATGGGTATGTTTATAACACAATTAGCTGAAAGACCGGCGTTGCCCGGTATTTATCTATCTATTAAAGCCTTGAGTTAGTACTTCTATTCCTTCTCTCTCTGTCCATCTCCTTTTTTCTAATAACACGTTATATTTATTAGAGATTGTAGAAGAAATAAGGCTGTCTTGCATAATAGACAAAACTAAGTACAGTATCCAAACAAAAAAAGATAGTAATCAAAATGCAAATTATATATAACGTTCATGTATTCAATTAATTCGCATCTTTTCCATAACCAATATTTCTTGTGACATGTCCAGGATCTAATATGAATAATTTCTTTTGTGAGGCCATCCCTGTGCAAATGGCAAAGTCGTCCTTGTGAGAAATGTGGACATACCAAATCCACTCCATATTATTGAACAGATTGCCCTGTGATTTATTAATCGTAATAGAAAATGGAAGTTTCGCTGGAAACTGCAGTCTCTTGAAGTTAAAAGCCAGATCTGTCGCCGGCCGCGGTGGCCGAGGGGACTGAGGCGCTCCAGTCACGGTCTGCACGGCCACTACGGTCGGGGTTTCGAATCCCCCCTCGGGCACGGATATTTGTGCCGTCCTTAGTATTAGCAGTTTGTAAGTTTAGGGACTGATGACACCGTAGTTAAGTCCCATAACCTTAACAAACATTTGAACATTTTTAACCAGATCTGTCGGACATAATGGATATTCGTTGGATATACACTGTTTCAGTCTCTTCCTTTCCTTTTAGCTCTACAGACGTCTATTGCTTGCACCTGAAGCAGTGTGCGCTTCACAGTTCAAAGTTGGTTCGAAGTTGTCAAGAGCAATCAGCTTTCAGGAACTTCTTTCAGCTGACTGGATTACAGTGTCTTAGTAGTAAATATGTAAGCGTATTAAAACGAGGTGCATGATGTGAAAGGTTTTTACCCATCGCAGTACATACGACGCCATATTTATTGAATTATATGTTGTAAAATTGTATAATTTTGTAGTTATATATTCATATGTATAAGTGCTGCACGTCAGTAAAATCTGTTACGAATACAGTTGGTATTAAAGAAGTAATAGATTAAAACCTGGTGCGTGATGGGGCATTTTTCCATATCCTCATATCTCACGAACTACGTGTCGTACTGTAATACAATCTTCAGCTATATGTATTTATACTGTCTTCAAAATTTCCTGCTGCTACAATTTGTAGTGTAGAAAGTATAAACTGAAATGTCATCCTGAATTTCGTAGTTTTGCTTCATGAACAGCGGAAAAGTAGTAATCGAGAAACGTTTTCCCTTTCGTTATTTCGATGTAGTTGTCAGCGAGAAAAAGTTGAATAGAAGTTTGAAATTATGTTTAAAGTTTGTTGCAAGCCGCTAACTACTGTCATTCTCGTATACCGTAGTGTATTTATAAAGTCTCGTCGCATTATGTGGCAGTTTCTTGCAACTCCAATTGCTTGTGACGTTATATCTCCTGAACCATGAGTAGAATGTGGTTCTTACTCCTACAGCAATTGTTACCCCACCCAGGGGCGGAGTAAGCCCGGGCCGGCGGCAAAACAAAATGAGGCCCTCTGTCCACTTACCGATACATATCACTATGCAACAGTGACTTTTGCGTTTTGGAGGCCCTGTCAGGACAAGAAGTACGGGCCAGTCTATAAAAAATAGCTTTCGAGAATCGGAGGCCCCAGAACGAGGGACGAAGGTAGCTCGAACTAAAAAAGAAGGTCGTTCTTTCGGGGTACCGTATTTGGAGTCCCCCCCCCCCACAAGATGAGCGACCCGGGGCGGGCCACCCCCCCCCCCCCTTAGACCGCCACTGATTCTCCGAGAAATGTCGTTGTTGTGGTCTTCAGTCCGGAGACTGGCTTCAGGCAGCACTCCACAATACCCTATCCTGAGCAAGCCTCATCATCTCTACATAAGAACGGCAACCTACATCTGTCTGAATCTGCTTACTGTATCCATCTCTTGGTCTTCCTCTGCGGCTTTTGCCCCACACACTTCCCTCCAATGCTAAATTCACGAATCCTTGATGTCTAAGAATGTGTCATACCACGCGATCCCTTCTTTTGGTCAAGGTATGCCAGAAATTCCTTTTCTCCCCAATTCTGTTTAGTACCTCCTCATTAGTTACGCGATACGCCCACCTAATCTTCAGCATTCTTCTGTAGCACCACATTTCAAAACCCTCAATCCTCTACCTGTCCGCACTGTTTATCGTCCATGTTTCACTCCCAAACAAGGCAACACTCCATACAAATACCTTCAAAAAGTACTTCCTTAGGCTTAAATCAATATTCGATGTTAACGAAATTCGCTTTTTCAAGAACGCTTTTCTAACCATTGCCATTCTGCATTTTATATCCTCTGTACTGCGACCATCATCTACCTCCTTTATTGCTTCGTTACCTAATCTAATTCCTTCAGCATCACCTGATTTTCTTTTTTTAATGTTCATCTTATATGCACCTTTCAGCACACTGTCCATTCCGTTCAATTGCTCTTCCAGATCCTTTGCTGTATCTGACAGAATTACTATGTCGTCAGCAAAACGCAATGTTTTTAATTCTTCACCCTGAACTTTAATTCCAAATTTCTCCTTGCTTTCCTTTATAGCTTGCTCAATGTACAAATTGAATAACAACGGAGAAAGACTACAACCCTGTCTTACTTCCTTCTCAACCACTGCATCCCTTTCATTCCCTTCAACTCTGACAACTGCTGTCTGGTTTTTGTACAAGTTGTAATAACCTTGCGCTCCCTATATTTTACTCCTGCTTGCTTCAGAACTTGAAAGAGTTTATTCCAATCAACATTGTCAAAAGCCTTATCCAAATCTACAAAAGCTAGAACTGTAGGTTCCCTTTCCTTAATCTACCCTCTAGGATAATCCGTAAAGTGAGTATTGCCTCGCGTGTTCCTACATTTTTCATGAATCCATACTGATCTTCCCCAGGGTCGGCTGCTACCAGCTTTTCCACCCTTCTGTAAATAATTCGTGTTAATCTTTTGCAACCATGACTTATTAAATTGATGGTTCTGTAGTTTTCACACCTGTCTGCGCCTGCATTCTTTGGAATGGGAATTATAACATTTTTCTTAAAGTCTGAGGGTACTTCACCTGTCTCATATATCTTGCACACCAGGTGAAACAGTTTTGTCATGGATGGTTCTCCCAGAGACTTCAGTAGCTCTGAGGGAATGTCATCTACTACAGGGGCCTTGTTTCGACTTAGGTCTTTCAGTGCTCTGTCAAATTCATCTCTCAGTATAGTATCTCCTACTTCATCCTCATCTACTTCTTCTCCCCTGCCTACAATATTGCCTCCAAGCTCATTTCCTTTGTAGAGCCTCTCTATATACTCTTTCCAGCTTTCAGCTTTCTCTTCTTTGCTGAGAACTGGTTTTCCATCTGTGTTCTTGATATTCATAGAGCTGTTTTTCTTATCTCCAAATATCTCTTTTATTTTCCTGTAGACTCTATCTATTTTTCCCCTACTTATACATTCTTCTACATCCTTCTAGCCACTCCTGCTTAGCGATTTTGCACTTCCTGTCAATCTCATTTCTTAGTCGTCTGTACTCCGTTTTGCCTGTTTCAGTTACTGCATTTTTATATTTTCTTCTTTCATCGATTAAATTTAGTATGTCCTGTGATATCCAAGGATTTTTTGTAAGTCTTGCCTTCCTACCTATTTTGTCCTCTGATGCATTCACTATTTCATCTCTCAATGCTACCCATTCCTCCTCTACTGTTTTATTTTCCACCATTTCTGTCAATTTTTGCCTAAAGCTCCCTCTGAAATTCTCAAGAACTTCAGATTCCTCCAGTTCAACCAGGTCCCACCTCCTTATTTTCCTAACTTTCTGCAGTTTTTTTTTTTTCTTTTTTTTTTTTTTTTAGCCTACAATTCATGTCCAATAATGGTCAGAGTCTATATCTGCCCCTGGGTAAATCTTACCGTTTAAAACCTGGTTCCGAAATCTATGTCTTACCATTATAAAATCTTTCTGGTATCTCCCGGTGTCTCCTGGTCTCTTCCACGTATACAACCTTCTTTCGTGATTCTTAAACCAGGTTTTTGTTATAACTAAATTATGTTCCGTGCAAAATTCTACCAGGCGGCTTCCTCTTTCATTCCTTTTGCCCAGACCATATTCACCCACTATCTTCCCTTCCCTTCCTTGTCCTACTACCAAATTCCAGTCTCCCATAACAATTAAGTTTTCCTCTCCCTTAATTGTCTGAATAATTTCCTTTAGCTCCTCATATATTTCTTCGATCTCCTCATCATCGGCAGAGCTAGTTGGCATATAAACCTGTACTACTGTTGTCGGTGTTGGCTTCGTATCTATCTTTACAATGATAATGCGATCACTGTGCTGGTCATAGTAGTTTACCCACATTCCTATTTTCTTATTCATTATCAATCCTACTCCTGTGATACCCCCAACTGATTTTGTATTTATAATCATGTACTTGCCTGACCAGAAATCCTGTTCCTCTTTCCACCGAACTTCACTAATCCCCACTATATCTGACTTCAACTTATCCATTTCTCTTTTTAAATTTTCTAAGTTCCCTACCCGATTAAGGGATCTAACATTCCACGCTCCGATCCGTAGTATGCCAGTGTTATCTTTCCTGATGATCACATCCTCCTGAGTAGTACCCGCCCGGAGATCCGAATGGGGAATATTATACCTCCGGAATATTTTACCCGAGAGGATGCCATCATCATATCGTCATACAGTAGAGCTCCATGGCCTCGGGAAGATGTGTACCAAATTTGTTTGAAATCGGTCCAGTGGTTTATTAGAAAATGACCAGCTTTGTCGCTTAATGCAGCAGTGCTTGATTCTTACCCTTATGACGACCGTCCTTATGGACGGCATCTTACGAGTATAAAATTTCATAAGGATTCTTAGAAAACTGTAGATTTGTATGCAATAACTACACATGGACACTGCTTTATATATAAAGATGGCCGCGGTGGAGTAGCCGAGCGGTCTAAGGCGTCTCGCTGCGGAGCGCGCGGTTGCTCGTCTTGGAGGTTCGAGTTCTCCCTGGGGGCATGGGTGTGTGTGTTTGTCCTTAGGTTAGTTTACATAGGTTTAAGTAGTTTGTAAGCTACGGATTGATGACCACGCAGTTTGGTCCAGTAGATTTACAGACACATATAAAGATTTAGTCGAATGCAACATTTTGCGCAGAAATGATAGTGACAAAACAGTTGCGCAGCCACGGGGGAGAACTAGGGTTACCATATGTTCGTCTTCGGAAAAAGAGGACATTTCTAGATTCATAAAAAAACCTTTCTCTCTTTCTCTCTCTCTCGTATTGACAACTCAGGTACTAGTGCTGCCTCTACTGTATTATCAAAGTCTTGTTTCTAATACATCTTAGGCATCTTACGAAATTTGTTCATCTTCTTACAATTTAAGAAGCATGAAAGTTTGAGACCCGTAGAAAGAATTACAAGAGTACATAGTAGTGAAGCCCTAATATTTCATCACTTCACCACTTGTAATTATTGTCTTAAGTGCTAAACATTTTTTCCATACTTATAAGATACTTTGCATATCACCCCTGTTTTCACCTGGAATCATTTACAGAAACCATAGAACTGTTGACGGTAAAATCGTCACGAATAAAGTAACTGTAAAAATTATCTAAGCGTACGCTGATATAGGTATGCTCCCATTTCGGAACAGACCGACGTGACTATATACATGATTACTATCTAGATTCTAGTGAGTGAATGGAATATGTAAGGCCAAGCTGAAAAAAGCAAAGAATAAAATAAACTTTTCATTTACCGTACGAAGGCTCCCAATTAATTATTAAAAACTACTCAGTTTTAGGACAAAAGCTTTAAATCGATGTTTTCAAAACACTGTTTATGTATGAAACTTCCTGGCAGATTAAAATTGTGTGCCGGAACCGGGACTCGAACCTGGGACCTTTGCCTTTCGCGGGCAAGCGCACTACTGACTATGCTGTGAGGCAGCTTCGTGAGTCGTGTCGGGATAGCTCAGTCGGTAGTGCGCTTGCCCGCGTAAGGCAAAGGTCCCAGGTTCGAGTCCCGGTTCCGGCACACAGTTTTAATCTGCCAGGAAGTTTCATATCAGCGCACACTCCACTGCAGAGTGAAAGATTAATTCTGGACTGTTTACGTAGTTATGTCTCTTTCGTCCTAAACAGGCGAATGGTGAAACGGCAATGGTGACTGTGGCATCTGACCTTATTTGTATGAAGTTTTGATCAAGGTTTTAACTTATGTATAACGAACATTGCACTAGGTTTTGATCTTAAAGTCATAAGTGTGGTTGACAGACAACACACACAACTGCTGAGTCCCAGCACGAAGACTGAACGTCTTATTTTTGGGTGTCACACAACACTCCGACCAGAGAAAGGGAGGAAGAATTTCATGGAATACTATGTGTATTGCACTGTCTTGCATTGTTGGGGACGTATGTTTTTAATTGGCCGCCTCGAAGCTCGTATTCCGCGACAATTGCCACGCCAATTATTCCAATTGTCCCGAAGTAGCTTGACAGAGCAGCGACGGCACAGAAACGAGAAAATTCAAAAATCACACTGTTTCAAGAAAGGTTAAATTCTCTAGAGTTAGTGATTTGACAGTTCAGAGAGTTATATTTACGCACTTTCAAGTTGAAGCAGTTGCACAACGCAAAAAAGAGGACATTTTCCCATCTGGCCGGACTGTTTTTAGGGTCCAAAAAAGAGGACATGTCCGGATAAAAGAGGACATCTGGTAACCCTAGGGAGAACGGGAGGCTAATGGCGTTAAAGCCCCCCCCCCCCTCCAGCAATCGAAAAGTTTTTTTAATTACATATTTTTTGTTTTCATTTTTTAACAGATCGGCACCAGAAATTTGAATTAGTACACATGTAATAAATCACAACTTAACTATAATTTGCCAAGTACAAGTGAACGTGACAACGGATCGCCAACCTGATGCCGCCACTGAGAACGTGTGCTGCTGTTACTGTGAGCGGTTTTAATGCCGCCGCGACCAGCTTTGATGCTGCCGCTATTGTTACTGCTGTGCTGAAGTCACGAGCCGATTGTTCATATGCGGCGACCCGCTGCTCAGCGGTGCCACCTAGTGGAATCTTATGAACAACAAGTGTTCTTTTAGTCCAATTTTTACAAACAGCGCCTTATGTTAATTAAACTGTAAAGACCTTTCTCTTTGGCTAGTAACATAGAAGTTGCTTAATTATTTTACGAGCTGATTATATGCACTCCATTCCACCATGTTGCTCCTCTTCCACTTTCAAATAAATGCGAGCCCACTGATTTTAGTTCTTGCGCCATTTTTCGTAGTATAACTGGTTCAATTATAAAAAGAGTAGAAACAAGTCATAGATTAATAAATTCAATAGGCTTTATTTTTTTAATGAGGCCTTCCCCAGAACCAAATCCCGGGTGCGTCAGTGGTGACTACTAATTATTTTATTTTTGTTTGATGATGAATTGTTATTGTAAATATGGCACTGACGACCATCTCTGTTTGGTCCAAAAGCTTTACTAACATTTCAACATTTTTTGCCGACAATATGCTGCTTCTAGTATAGTTTTCTTTTAAAAGGTGGGGGGGAGGGGGTCGTAAAATACTGTTTCTACCGATCCCAGGAGAAACAGTTGAATCACTGTGGTATAAGCAAAAAAACTTAAATATACTTTCATTGAAAAGGTAGTGATGTGCATAATCAAGCATAAAAAGTTCGAACACGCAGCGTGCGAAATAGCGATTCTTCAGGGGCCCATATCTCGCGTTCTACTGATCACAGAGATATGAGGAAAACAGTTACCCATAGCCCCTGGCCGGTGTTACGGCCAAAAGTAAGTAAATTCCGCTACAGGCACACTCAAATTCCGCTAAAATATCAATTATAATTTATAATACAGCCCACACGACTTACCAACGATATACATACTAAATAAAATAAAATATACATACTAAATAAAGAACTTAGACTATTAACAAGTACAGTCCACACCTTTCTAGCCAGGCTATCTATGATCAACTAATCCAAGCATAACTCTGATGAAGCATTAAATAGAGTATCAATTAGAAGAATGTAGTTTGATACAACAGGTATTTGAACTTGCTAAAGTAAAAGGAATTAATTCAAAAGAGTTTATTTTGTTAGCTTTCTTAAAATAGCGTGAAATATATGAATTTGTTAATGCAGTAGTATTTCGGTCACCTTGTGGTAGTTGAATTCAGTTACTGGATATTCTGGGATAACATCTTGGGTAAACACATTTGCGTCATATACATTTAAATTGTATAACTTCTCGCCCTTCGTGAGGAATGAATGTGTGATGAAATTGCCTGAAAGAGTTCTGATAAACGTAATTCATTTAGTCACACACGACGTCACTGATTTTGCTGACAGATGGAGACACTAGAATTGTCCCGAAATTCTTATATTCTAATTCGTTACTCTAACTTTAAAGTTCAGATTCCTAAAACACATCTCTATACTTATAAGATGCATTTTTGTCTGTCTGTCTGTTCTCTTATAACTCAAGATCCAGACAACCAAATAACGTGAAGTTTGGTACAAGTACACAAAATTACATTGGGAAGGTTCTTAATCAGGTTTCGTTCTATTTTTTGGAAAACCAACCGGAAAATTTGAGAAAAAGTGAAAGTGCGTTTCAATGTGTCCGTGTAAATCTATATTATCGCAGTGATCTTGATGAAATTTTGCACAGTTGACCTTCAAAACAAGAGGAAGGGCACTGTCTACATAAAATTTAGTTCATTGCAGGGTACGTATGGCAGTTTTGCTCCGATCTTTATGAAATTTTGGGATTGCTGGTATAGACTTGCAGACGCCATGTTTCTCTCATGGTCACTTTTATGTGGTCTGCTCCAGAGTGGGCAAAGACGAAAATCTTTTTGTACCTACTCCAAATGGAACTGCCAAAAATGTTGTTTATCACATTGCTTTAACATAAATGTACCCTTTTATTACATGCAAATAAACGGTTTTGTACGCTTCTACAGAAAACCTTATTTTAAACCCAGGCAAAACAGGGTACTTGCAGCTAGTTTGTAATAATGGCAGTACAGAAGTAGTAATATCCATTGTCATTGTGTAACTCGTATGAATTACAAAAGAATTTTCTTACTTGAGAAATTCTTGTTGTACCATCCATAGCTTTTAAGCTCTTGTTGTGCTTCTGGCTTGCGCTGTTGTTCTCTAAGTCACTTCGTTTTGCTCCTAGTACTATTTTACACGCTGTGCATTTTGCTTTCGTGTTGTCATCACTAATTGGTTCTAACCACTTCTTAAAAAGTCTTCATTTAAGCATTTTTCTATTTTCTATTTTTTTCTCCACTGGTACCACCTCACTCCTGCATTCTCTTCATTTTGGTGTTGAACATCCCACTTTATCACTCTTTATTCAGTAGCCTTGTAATTAACGTTACCGTATGTAATGACTCACTTCCGATTCACACGATTTGGTGTTACAACTAAGTAGTTATACATTATTGTCGTCTCGTGTGTCAATAATCGCTTTCGTTTACAGTTCCGCGTCCCAATTATAATTGTCGACTGCCAATTGTCGGCGGCATCCTTCAGTGTGTCTGACATCTTAAACGTTGTCGCCTCAATAATGTAATCAAATCATTCATACCAGAAAGAATATGAAAGCATTCAAACTAAAGCGAACGCAACAAGTGTAGATCATATTATAAAATCTATGTTATTCTGTAAGTTAGTTACGTTTTAAAAGTAATGTGATATTAAATAAATTCTTTTTGCACTTAGAAAAGCGTATTTAGCGTCTTCTTATTTGTTTATGCTTGGAGGTGATGGAGTCCCACCTCTAATTGACAGAACAGGGACTCCTCAAATACGACTTGGCAAACGATCTGGAATGAGATGGGGAACTATTAATATCAATGGGGATTACAATGGGAAGAAGGTAGAGCTGGCGGAGTCTTCAAGTAAGATGGGGTTGGATGTTTTAGCTGTTAGTGACGTTAGAGCAAGGGGAGAGAAAGATGACGAAGTCGGAGAATACAAGGTCTACCTGTCAGGAGTCAAAGTAGGAAGAGCACAGTGGGGTGTAGGATTTTACATCAGGAAAGCATCATTGCAATAAGGTATGTAAATGAACGACTGATGTGGATAGATTTGGCCATCACCAGCAAGAAAATTAGGATTGTGGCATTGTATTCACCCTGTGAAGTGACAGATCAAGATGAGATGGAGAGATTTTACAACTCACTTAGTGATGTAGTTGTTAGAGTGAAGGATGAAGGAACGAAAAACAGCTTTTGGATTTCTGTTCCAGTATGGTCTTAGTTATCACAAACTCCTTCTTTAAGCACAAGAACATTCACCGCTACACTTGGGAAGGAAGGGGAACCAGATCTGTCATTGACTATATAACAACAGACCAGGAATTGAGGAAGACAGTCAAGGACACACGTGTTTTCAGGGGGTTATTTGATGATACTGATCATTATTTAATCTGCAGTGAAATTGGTTTTGTGAGGCCAAAAGAGCAGAAAGTCAGGTCCATGTGTAGAAGGATAAGAGTGGAGAAGCTTCAAAACAAGGACATTAGGCACAAATGCATAACAATGATCTCGGAAAGGTACCAGTTAGTTGAAGGTAATGATTTACAGTCACTGGAAGAGGAATGGTCAAGGTACAGGGACACACTACTGGAAGCAGCTAGAGAATGTCTTGGAAAAGTAGTGTCATGGGAAGACTTTGGAAACAAGCTAGAATCTCTGGGTCAAGCCGCGGGAAAACCATTTTGCAGCGTAATTAGCAATCTTCGAAAGGGAGGGAAAAAGGAATTAACAAGTGTTTGGGACAGGTCAGGAAAGCTGCTAGTCAATCATGTGGATGCCTTGAGCAGATGGAGGGAATATTTTGAAGAATTGCTCAATGTAGGTGAAACTTTCAATGATGTGTCAGATTTTCAGGTAGAATGGGATAGGAACGACGATGGAAACAGGATTTCATTTGAGGAAGTGAAGAAAATGATCAGTAAATTACAGTGCAATAAAGCGGCTGGGTTGGATGAAATTAAGCCGGAACTCGTCAAATACAGTGGAATATCAGGTCTCAAATGGTTACACAGGATAACTGAAAAGGCGTGGGAATCGGGACAGGTTCCGTCTGACTGGACGAAAGCGGTAATCACGCCAATTTTCAAACATGGTAACAGAAAAGATTGCAATAACTATCGAGGTATCTCCTTAATTAGCGTTGTAGGCAAAATATTCTCAGGTATTGTTGAAAGGAGAGTGCGAGTATTAATTGAGGACAAAATCAGTGTGGGTTTAGGCCTCTCAGAGGCTGTCAGGACCAGATCTTTAGCGTACGGCAGGTAATGGAAAAGTGTTATGAGTGGAACAGGGAACTGTATCTATGTTTCATAGATCTGGAAAAGGCTTATGACCGTGTTCCTAGGAGGAAGCTACTGCCAGTTCTTCAGGATTATGGTATAGGAGGCAAACTTCTGCAGGCAATTAAAGGGCTTTACGTAGACTGTCAGGCAGCAGTTAGAGTAGATGGAAAATTAATCTCATGGTTCAGGGTACTTTCAGGGGTAAGACAAGGCTGTAACCTGTCACCACTGTTGTTCATACTATCCATGGATCATATGTTGAAAACAGTAGACTGGCAGGGCGGGATTAAAATAGGTCAAAACAAAATAAGCAGTCTCGCATATGCGGATGTCTTAGTTGTAATGGCCGATACGATTAAAAGGTTGCAAACTAATATTTCAGAGCTCGATCAGAGGTGCAAGGATTATGATATGAAGATCAGCATCTCCAAAACGAAAGTAATGTATGTGGGAAAGAGAATCAAACAGATTGAGTGCCAATTAGGAGGAACAAAGTTAGAACAGGCAGACAGTTTCAAGTACCTGTGATATATTTTCTCACAGGATGGCAACATAGCGAAAGAACTGGAATCGAGGTGCAGCAAAGCTAATGCAGTGAGTGCTCAACTAAGATCTACTCTTTTCTGCAAGAAGGAAGTAAGTAAGAAGACTAAGCAGTGCACCGCTCTATCTTTCGACCAACTTTGTTGTATGGGAGTGAAAGTTGGGTGGATACAGGTTACCTTATTCATAAGGTAGAGGTTACAGATATGAAAGTTGCAAGAATGATTGCAGGTATTAATAGATGGGAACAATGGCAGGAGGGTGTCCATAATGAGGAAACCAAAGAAAAATGGGAATGAACACCATAGATGAAGCAGTTAGAGTGAACAGACTGAGATGGTGGGGTCATGTTACACACATGGGAGAAGCAAGGTTACCTAAGAGACTCATGAGCTCGGCAGCGAAGGGTAAGAGGAGTCGAGGTAGACCAAGAAGAAAGTTCTTAGATTCGGTGCAGAATGATTTTTAAGTAAAAGGCATAGCATCAGACGAGGCATCAATGTTAGCATTGAATAGGAGATCATAGAGGAATTTTATTAGAGGTATTACGCTCCAGACTGAACGCTGAAAGGTATAATCAGTCTCTAATGATGATGATGATGATGATTTATTTTTACATTCAACCAAAGGAAGACAATTCCGTAATTCCGCCGCTACACTGTGCAGGACATAAAATTCCTATACGCGTAGCGGAATTCTGCTACGGTTGGCAACACTGGGGCCTAGTAATCATATTACTGTAGCTTTGTTGATATTGTTGTCGTCTTCAGACGCAGCCTGGTTTGATGCAGCTCTCCCCGCTACCTGTCCTGTACAAGCCTCTTTCATCTCCGAAAAAGAATGGCAACCTCCATCCACTTGAACCTGTTTGCAGTATTCATCCCTCTGTCTCCCTCTATGATTTTTACCCCCACACACTTTCCTCTAATGTTAAATTGACAATTCTTTGATGTCTCAGAACGTGTTTCATCAATCTATCCCTCATCTTAGGCAAGATATGCCAGAAATTTCTTTTCTCCCCACTTCTGTTCAGTACCTCCTCATTAGTTACGTGATCTACCCATCTCATCTTCGGTATTCGTCTGTAGCACCACATTCCAAAAGCTTCTATCATCTGACTATCTGAATTCCATATCGTCCACGTTTCACCCCCATACAATGCTACATTGCAGACAAATGCTTTGAGAAAAGGTTTCCTCGAATTTCAATTCATATTGAATGTCAACAAATTTCGCTTTTTCAGAAATGTTTTCCTTCCCATAGCCATTCTGCATTTTATATCTTCTTTACTTCTGTCATCAGAAGTTATTTTGCTACCAAATAACAAACCTTATCTGTTTCTTTTATTGTGTCATTACCTAATACAATTCTTTCAGCATCGCTTGATTTTCTAACACTACATTTCGTTTCCCTTGTTTTACCCTCCTTTCAAGACAATGACCATTCCGTTCAATTGTGACAGAATTACAATATCATGGCAAACCGCAAAGTTTTTGTTTCTTCTCTCTGAACCTTATCCAAATTTCCCCTTCCATTCCTTCACAGCTTGCTCAATAACATTGGAGAAAGACTACAACACTGTCTCACTCCCTTCCCAAACTCTGCGTCCCTTTTCATGCTCTTCTACTCTAATATCTGCTGTCTGGTTGAAGACAACTTCACTTTTCCTATAATTTACCCCTGCTACCTTCAGAATTTGAAAGAGCCAACATTGTCAAATGTTGTTGTTATGGTCTTCAGTCCGGAGACTGGTTTGATGCAGCTCTCCACCCTACTCTATCCTGAGCAAGCCTTTTCATCTCCTCATAAGAACGACAACCCACATCTATTTGAATCTGCTTACTATACGCGTCTCTTGGTCTCCCTCTGCGATTTTTACCCCACACACTTCCCTCCAATGCTAAATTTGCGATTCCTCGATGTCTAAGAATGTGTTCTACCAAGCGATCCCTTCTTTTAGCCAATTCTGTTCAGTACCTCTTCATTAGTTATGTGATCTACCCACCTAATCTTCAGCATTCTTCTGTAGCACCACATTTCAAAAGCCTCTATTCTCTTCCTGTCCGCACTGCTTATCGTCCATGTTTCACTCCCGTACAAGGCAACACTCCACACAAATGCCTTCAGAAAAGACTTCCTTACACTTAAATTAATATTCGATGTTAGCAAATTTCTCTTTTTCAAAAATGCTTTTCTTCCCATTGCCATTCTGCATTTTATATCCTCTGTACTGCGACCATCGCATGTTATTTTACTGCCCATGTAACAAAACTCATCTACCACCTTCATTGTTTCGTTACCTAATCTAATTCCTTCAGCATCGCCTGATTTTCTAAGACCGCATTCCATTATTTTTGTTTTGCTCTTGTTAATGTTCATTTTGTACGCTCTCTTCAACACACTGTCGATTCCATTCAACTGCTCTTCCAGGTCGTTCGCTGTCTCTGACAGAATTACAATGTCATCAGCAAAACGCAATGTTTTTATTTCTTCCCCCTGAACTTTAATCCCTATTCCAAATTTTTCCTTGCTTTCCTTCATCGCCTGCTCAATGTACAAATTGAATAACATCGGAGAAAGGCTACAACCCTGTCTTACTCCCTTCCCAACTGATACTTCCCTTTCATGCCCTTCGAATCTAATAACTGCGGTCTGGCTTTTGTACAAGTTGTAGATAACTCTCCTTTCCCTGTATTTTACCCCTGCTGACTTCAGAATTTGAAAGAGTGTAGTCCAGTCAACATTGTCAAACGCTTTCTCCAAATCTACAAAGGCTAAAAATGTAGATTTGCCTTTCCTTAATCTATCTTCTAAGATAAGCCGTAAAGTGAGTATTGCCTCCCGTGTTCCTATGTTCCTCCTGAATCCAAATTGATCTTCCCCTAGGTCAGCTTCTACCAGCTTTTCCATTCTCCTGTAGATAATTCGTGTTAAAATTTTGCAACCATGACTTATCAAACTGATGGTTCTGTAATTTTCACACCTGTCTGCGCCTGATTTCTTTGGAATGGGGATTATTACATTTTTCTTAAAGTCTGAGGGTATTTCGCCTGTCTCGTACATCCTACACACCAGTTCAAATAGTTTTGTCATGGCTGGCTCTCCCAGAGACTTTAATAGCTCTGAGGGTATGTCATCTACTCCTGGGGCCTTGTTTCGACCTAGGTCTTTCAGGGCTCTGTCAAATTCATCTCTCAGTATAATATCTCCTATTTCATCTTGATCTACTTCCTCTTCCCTTCCTACAACATCGTCTCTCAGTTCATTTCCTTTGTAGAGCTGCTCTATGTACTCTTTCCACCTTTCAGCCTTCCCTTCTTTGCTGAGAACTGGTTTCCCATCTGAGTTCTTGATATTTGTAGAATTGCTTTTCTTGTCCCCAAATGTCTCTCTGATTTTCCTGTAGGCGGTAGCTACTTTTCCCCTTCTTATACATTCTTCTACAGATTTGCATTTGGCTTCTAGCCACTCCTGCTTAGCCATTTTGCACTTCCTATCAACCTCATTTCTTAGTCGTCTGTACTCCATTTGCCTGTTTCATTTACTGCATTTTTATATTTTCTCCTTTCATCAATTAAATTTAGTATTTCCTGTGTTATCCAAGGATTTTTTGCAGGTCTTGCCTTTCTACCTATTTTGTCCTCTGCTGCCTTCACTATTTCATCTCTCAATGCTACCCATTCCTCTTCTACTGTTTTATTTCCCCCTGTTTCTGTCAATTGTTGCCTAAATCTCCCTCTGAAATTCTCCAGAACTTCACTTTCCTTTAATTTATCTAGGTCCCATCTCCTTATTTTCCTACCTTTCTGCAGTTTTTTCAGTTTCAGCCTACAGTTCATGACTAACAAGTTATGGTCAGAGTCTATATCTGCCCCTGGGTATGTCTTGCAGTTAATAACCTGATTCCGGAATCTATGTTTTACCATTATAAAATCTATCTGATACCTTCCAGTGTCTCCTGGTCTCTTCCACGTATAAACTTTCATTAAATCTGTAAAAGCTGGAAATGTATGTTTTCCTTTTCTTAACTTATCTTCTAGATAAATCGTAGTGCGAGTGGTCCTATTGCCTCGCATGCTCCAACATATCTCCTAAATCGCAACCAATCTTCCCTAAGGTTGGATTCCACAAGTGTTTCTATTCGTTTGTAAATAATTCATGTTAGTATTTTGCAACCATGACTTACTAAACCGATAGTTCTGTAATTTTCACACCTGTCCGCACTTGATTTCTTTAGAATTGAAATCGTTATATTCTTCTTACAGTCTGAGGATATTTCCACTGAGTCGTACATCTTGCACACAAGGTGGTACAATTTCTTCATGATTGGCTCTCCCAACTATATCATCAGTTGAGAGGGAATATCATCTACTCCCGGGGCCTTGTTTCAACTCAAATCTTTCAGTGCTCTGTTAAATTCTTCTCGCAGTATCCTGCTCCTAACTGATCTTTTTCTACACCCTCTTCCATTTCTACAATACTGCCTTCATTTCCCTTGTAAACGCCCTCTATATATTTCCACCTTTCATCTTTCCATTCTTTGTTTAGTACTGGTTTCCCATCCGAGTCTTTGATATTAATGCAGCTATGTATCTTGTCTCCAAACATCTCTTTTATTTTCCTGTAGCTGTAGACGGTATCTATCTTTCCCCTAGTTGGCCTATACATTCTGCTAAGGTCTAGCATTTCTCCTCGAGCCACACCTGCTTAGCCAGTCTGCACTTCTTGTCAACCTCAATTTTCTAAGTCGTCTGTTCTTCCTTTTACCTGCTTCACTTTTGCATTTTTATATTTTCTCCTTTGATGAGTTAAGTTCAGTATCTCCTGTGTTATCTAAGTATTTCTATTGGGCCTTGTCCTTCTACCTATCTGATCCTCTGTGCCCTTCATGACTGTGTCTTTCAAAGCTACCCATTATTCTTCTAGTGTATTACTTTTCCCCGCTTCGGTCAAGCCTCTCCTAATGCTCTCTTTGAAACTCTCGATAAACTTTGGTTCCTTCAGTTTATCCAGGTTCCACCTTCTAACTTTTCTACCTTTTTTGCAGTTACTTCAGATTTAGTGTTCAGTTCATAATCAGTTATTTATGGTCAGAGTCTATATCTGCCCCTGGATATGCCTTACAGTTTAAAACTTGGTGTCTTACCATTACGAAATCAAACTGGTATCTTTCTGTGTCTCCTGGTCTCTTCATCGTATACATCTTCCTTTCCTAATGATTAAACCATGTACTTGTATTGATTGAGTTGTGTTGTACATAAAATTCTACCAGGCGACCTTTGCTTTCATTCCATTTCTCAGTCAATATTCACTTGCTCAAAAAATGTTCAAATGTTTGTAGAACTTATGGGACTTCACTACGGGGTCATCAGTCCCTAAGCTTACAAACTACTTATGAACTAGCTAAGACTAAGGACGGCACAAATATCCATGCCCGAGGGGGGATACGAACCCCCGACCGTAGTGGCCGTGCAGACCGTGACTGGAGCGCCTCAGTCCCCTCGGCCACCGCGGTCGGCTATTCACCTGCTACTTTTCCTCCTCTTCGCTTTTCTGCTACCGAGTTCAGTCCCTCACCACATTCAAGTTGTCCTCTCCCGTCACTGTCAGAATAATGTCTTTTATATTCTCATACATTTTCTCGATCTCCTCATCATCGGTATAGATATTTGGCATATAGCCTAAACCTGTAGGTTACTACTATGTTCGGTGTTCGCTTCGTGTCTTTCTTTGCTACGATAACACGTTCACTATACTGTTCTTAGTAATATACCCGCATTACTACTCTCTTATTCATTATTAGACCTACGCATAAATTATCCCCAACCGATTTTGTATTTATAACTCTGTACTCTCCTGATCAGAAATTCTGTTCATCATGCCACCAAACGTCGCTAATCTCCACCATATCTAACTTAACCTACCCATTTCTCTTTTAAAATATTGGAACTTACCTACCCCAATAAGGGATAGAACATTCCATTCTTTGATTCGTAGAATAGCTTTTTTTAATGACGAGATTATCCTGAGTATTTCCCGCCTGGACATTCGAATGGGGTACTATTTTACCTCCGGAATATTTTACCAAAGAAGACGCCGTCGCAGTAGAGCTGCATGCCCCCAGGAAAAGTAACGACTGTAATTTCCCCTTGCTTTCAGCCGTTCACAGTAAAGTCAAAGTAATGGCAAAGTCACATTAGCTGATTTTACAAGGGCAGTTCAGTTACTGATTCTTGCCCCTGTAACTACTGAATGGACTGCTGGCCTCTTCAGGAACCACACGTTTGTCTGGCGTCTTCATAGATACCCTCTCCGCTGTGGTTGTACCTACGTCACCTCGGTAATGTCGGTGGTTCATGAGAGTGGATCCTACACTACAGTGTCAAATTTTTGATATTATACACTTCCTTCGACGCATTTAAATTGAGTAAATCGGTTGGTTTTTGCTCATTACGTGTAGTCATACTGGCCTATAAAAACACCATATATTCATGGACGATTCCTAAGGGAAAAAATACATTTTTATGTCAAAATCATGAATTTTGTGTTTGGCTACTTCGATACCATCTAGTCATTGCAAATCTATGAAGTTTTTAGCACAAGCCGAGTGGCCGTCCGCGAATGCACACCTGTCCAGCGACAGCAAGTTTTCAGTTGTAAGTGTAACCGGCTTCCCTCTAGAAGCTACATATTTTGACTTTTCTGTGCGCTGTCCCTTCAGTCCCTTAAATTTATCGTGTGCCCGGTTAATATTTGATTCGTATTCACGTTAAATATCTGTTTAGTGTATTATTCCGCCGCGTGAATCGTCTGTCTCTCTGTTTGTTTACTACCGTCAGTTCAGACGTCAGCAGACAGCAGCTCCTTCAGCTTTCTCCAGTTGTGAGTCAATCCGGCTTCTCAGCAGAAGCGGCTTATTTTGATCTTTTCTTTTCTTAAATTTTTGTGTGCATGCGTCTTTACTTAGATTCACATTCGGGTAAACAGTTTAGTGAAACCCCCCCCCTCGTTTATTATTGTTTTGAAGGTACTTACGGTTTGTACTCTTACACTTCAATCGTTCTTTGGGCTTAGTATGTCTAGGGACTGTGATTGTTGTCTTGCAGGCTGAGATTGTTCGTTTCCAGCTTCAGGCGGCGTTGCCTGCGGTTGCGAAGCGGTGGATGGGCGCTCTTGCCGTCGGTCGGTCGCTGAAGTCCAACAGTTGCCCTGTTTGCCCTGTACGTCTAGTATGCCCAACGATCGATCCGCGGCTTTGACCAGTCCGGTCATTAAACGCCTGGAGATCGCCACCCCGTCCGTGGCGGATTGGGAGGTAAGACATTCCGGGGGACCGATCGTGAGGCCCCTTCGGTTCGTCTTACAAACAGGTTTGAGGCGCTGTCGGGGATGGACAGTGTTCCTGAGCCGGATGGTCACCTCTCAGTCAGCAAGATCCGGGCAATCTCAGAGGGTGGGATTGCTTGTAGTAGGGAGCTCCAACGTTAGGCAGATAATGGGGCCCCTTGGGGATTTGGCCGGTAAGGAGGGGAAGAAAACCAATGTGCACTCCGTGTGCATACAGGGGGGAATCATTCTAGATGTGGAACGGATCCTTCCGGATGCCATGGAGGGGACAGAGTGCAGCCAACTGCGGGTGGTTGCTCATGTCGGTACCAACGACATGTGTCGCTTTGGGCCGGAAGAGATTCTGTCCGGATTTGAATGGTTATCTGAGGTAGTAAAGGCTGCTAGTCTTGCTTGCGAGATGAAGGGAGAGCTGACCTTCTGCAGCATCGTCGACAGGACCGACTGCGGTCCTCTGGTTCTGAGCCGAGTGGAGGGTCTGAATCAGAATCTCAGCCGGTTCTGCAACCACGTAGGCTGCAGATTCCTCGACTTGCGCCAAAGGGTGGTAGGTTTTCGGTTTCCGCTAAATAGGTCAGGACTCCACTACATGCAGGAAGCAGGGGCTGTGTGGCGTGGACTGGGCGTTTATTTATTTATTTATTTTTTAAATCTATCGGACCAAACTGCGTGGTCATCAGTCCGTAGCTTACATACTACTTAAACCAAGGTAAACTAACATAAGGACAAACACACACATCCATGCCCCAGGGAGGACTCGAACCTCCACGGCGAGCAACCGTGAGCTCCGCAGCGAGACGCTTTAGACCGCTCGGCTACTCCACCGCGGCTGGGCGGTTTTTTTAGGATAGATGGCTTTGGGGGAAAACAAAATGTAGATGTAGGAACTATCGGTATAACAGTTGTAAAATGTCATAGCTGTTTTGGGAAAGTACCAGAGGTCCAAGCGTTAATAGAAAGCACTGAAACACATATCACTGCAGGCAGTGAAAGTTGGTTCAATCCGGAAATAAGTTCAGTCGACGTTTTTGCAACAGATTTAACTATGTTCAGAAAGCATAGATTAAATAAAATAGGTGGGGGCGTGTATGTCGCTGTCAGTAGTAGTACTTCGTGTAGCGAAGTTGAAGTTGATAGTTCCTGTGAGCTATTATATACCTAAAAATCGTAAGAAGTTAATAATTGGTTCCTTTTACCGGCCGTCCGACTCTGACGATACAATAGCAGCAAGGTTCAAAGAAAACCTGTGTCAATTGGTAAACGCATATCCGACTCAGATAATAATAGTAGGCGGTGATGTCAATTTGCCATTAATCGGTTGGAAAAATTATACGTTCAAGCCAGGAGGTACGCATTCTCTGAAAATTACTTCGAAACAATTAGTTCTTGAGCCGACTAGAATTCAAAATGTTCAAATGTTTGTAGAGCATATGGGACTTCACTACGGGGTCATCAGTCCTTAAACTTACAAATTACTTATAAACTAGGTTATACTGAAGACGGCATAAACATCCATGTCCGAGGGGGCGATTCGAACCCACGACGGGGAACGGCCTCGCGCATCGTAGCATAGCGCCTCAATGCGCTCGGCCGCTCCGTCGCGGCCAACTAGAATTGTAAATGGATGTCAAAACACACTTGATCTCTATGCAATAAGTGAACACAGGGCTGACGTAGCGAGATTGAATATCGAGAGTCCCAAAGTTACCAAAAATAGACGAAAAGTATATTTGTTCAGAAATGCAGATAGAAATACACTAAATTGCTTCTTGAAAGATAGTTTCGACTCATTCCAAACACTAAATGTAAGCGTAGACCAAATGTGGCTCCAATTTAAAGAAGAAGTATCGACAGCAATTATTGACAGTTTTATACCAAATAAATTAATCAAAGAAGGTGATCCCCCTTGGTGCACAAAACAGATCAGGACACTGTCACAAAAACAACGAAAAATGCATGCAAAATTTAAACGAACACAAAATCCCCAGGATTGGCGATCCTACACAGCAGCTCGAAATTTAGGGAGGACGTCAATGCCAGATGCTTACAATACTTTCCACAAAGAACTCTTTCTCGAAATCTAACTGAGAACCCAAAGAGATTTTGGTCATATGTCAAATATACTAGAGGCAAAACAAAAACAATACCCACATTACGTAATACAAATGGCGATCCCGCCGATGGCAGCGCTACTAAAGCAGAGTTACTAAACATAGCTTTTAGAAACTCATTCACCAAAGAAGACGAAACCAATATTCCAGATTTCGAATTACAACAAATTCAAATGTTTGTATAGCTTATGGGACTTAACTACGGGGTCATCAGTCCCTAAACTTACAAACCACTTATCAACTAGCTTCTCCCAAGGACGGCACAAATATCCATGCCCGAGGGGGGATTCGAACCCCCGTGCAGACCGTGACTGGAGCGCCTCAGTCCCCTCGGCCACCGCGGCCGGCTTCGAATTACAGAGGCCAGAATGAGTAACGTGGAAGTAGATATCATCGGAGTAGTGAAGCAACTAAAATTACAAGAACAAGTGTTCTGTTCCGGAGTGTATAACCACCAGATTTCTATGTGATTATGCTGATGCGATACCGTATTACTTAACAGCCATATACAACAGCTCGCTCAAAGAAGGATCTGTACCAAAAGATTGGAAAGTTGCACAGGTGACACCAATATTCAAGAAAGACAGTAGGAGTAACCCACTAAACTACAGGCCTATTTCATTGACGTCAATTTGCAGCAGGGTTGTGGAACATATTCTGTATTCAAATATTATGAATTATCTCGAACAGAATGATCTATTGACCGAAGGTCAACACAGATTTAGAAAATATCGTTTGTGTGAAACTCAACTAGCTCTTTACTCACGCCGGCCGCGGTGGCCGAGGGGATTGAGGCCCTTCAGTCACGGTCTGCACGGCCACTACGGTCGGGGGTTCGAATCCCCCCACGGGCATGGATATTTGTGCCGTCCTAGTTCGTAAGTAGTTCATAAGTAGTTTGTAAGTTTAGGGACTGATGACCCCAGTAGTTAAGTCCCAAGAGCTATACAAACATTTGAACATTTGATCTTTACTCACACGAAGTGATGAGTGCTATCGACAAAGGTTCTCAAATTGATGCCGTATTTCTAGATTTCCAGAAGGCTTTTAATCAAATTGCGTAGTTATGGAATATAGCCCCAGATTTGTGACTGGACAGGAGATTTCCTGTCAGAGAGGACTCAGTTCGTAGTAATCGATGGTAAAGCATTGACTAAAACAGAGGTGACATCCGGCGTTTCACAAGGTAGTGTTATTGGTCCCCTGCTGTTCCTTATCTATATAAACGATTTAGGAGAAAATCTGAGCAGCTCTCTTAGGTTGTTTGCAGATGACGCAGATGGACAGAGTAAGTTGTAATTTGCAGCTGTTTGCTGATGATGCTGTGGTGTATGAGAGGGTGTCGTCTGTAACTGACTGTAATAGCATACAGGTTGACTTAGACAAAATTTCTAGTTGGTGCGAAGAATGGCAGCTAGATCTCAATGTAGAAAAATGTAAGGTGATGCGAATGAGTAAAAAAACAATCCTATAATGTTCGAATACAACATTAGTAGTGAGCTTCTTGATGCTGTCGCGTCGTTCAAAATCTAGGCGTAACATTGCAGAGCGATATGAAATGGAACGAGTAGGTAAGGACAGTTGTGAGTAAGGCAGACAGCCGACTTCGGTTTATTGGGAGAATTTTGTGAAGATGTACTTTACCTGTAAAGGAGACCGCGTATAGAACGCTTGTACGACCACGTCTTGAGTATTGCTCAAGTATTTGGGACCCGCAGCAGATCGGTTTGAAGGAAGACATAGAGGCGGTTCAGAGGCGAGCAGCTAGATTTGTTACCGGTAGGTTCGACCAATGCGCGAGTGTCACGGAAATGCTCCGGCAACTCAATTGGGGATCGCTGGAAGAATGACGACGTTCTTTTCGTGAATTTCTGTTAAGTAAATTTAGAGGGCCGGAATTTGAAGATGATTGTAGTACGATCTTGCTGCCGCCTACTTACATTTCGCGTCAAGATCACAAAGACAAGATAAGAGAAATTAGGGCTCGTACGGAGGCATATAGGCATTCTTTTTTTCCTCGTTCAATTTGGGAGTGGAATAGGAAAGGAAATGCCTAGTAGTGGTACATTGTACTCTCCGTCACGCACCTTATGGTGAATTGCGGAGTATGTATGTAGATGTAGATGTAGATTTATCGTCTGATAAAGTGATCTGAACATCAAAACCAACTGCAGAACGATCTAAATAAGATATCAGTATTGTGTAAAAATTGGCAATTGACTCTAATTAATGAGAAGTGTGAAGTGGTCCACATGAGTACGAAAAGAAATTCATTAAACTTTGTTTATAAGATAAATCAATCGAATGTTAAGGCCGTAAACTCCACAAAATACCTAGGAATTACTATTACATCGCCGGCCGTAATGGCCAAGCGCTCTGTGGCGCGCCAGTCACAGTCCGCACGGCCGCTACGGTCGGGGCTTCGAATCCCCCCTCGGGCATGGATATTTGTGTCGTCTTTAGTATAAGGTAGTTCAAAAGTAGTTTGTAAGTTTAGGGATTGATGACCCCGCAGTTAAGTACCTTAAGTTTAACAAACATATATACTATTACATCAGACTTCGACTAGAAAGAACACGTAGATAATGTAGGAAAGGTGAACCAGAGACTGCGTTTTATTGGCAGAACCCTTAAAAGATGCAACAGAACTACTAAAGAGACTGCATACACTACGCTTGTCCGTCCTCATTCGGAGTATTGCTGCCCATCGTGGGATCCTTATCTGGTGGGTTTGACGGAGGACATCGAAAGAGTCCAAAGAAGGGCAGCTCAGTTTGTATTGTCACGATACAGGGGTGACAGCATCACGGAAATGATACAGGACCTGGGATGGGAATCATTACAACAACGGCGCTTATCGCTGCGGCGTGATCTATTTACGAAACTCAATCACCAACATTCTCCTCCGAATGTGAAAATATATTGTTGATACCCACCTACATAGGTAGAAATGATCATCAGAATAAAATACGAGAAATCAGAGCTCGAACGGAGAGATTCAGATGTTCTTTCTGCCCGCGCGCTGTTCGAGAGTGGAATGGGATGATGAATGGTATAAAGGTGGTTCGATGAATCCTCTGCCAGGCACTTGAATGTGATTCGCAGAGTATCCCATGTAGATGTAGATTGTTGCCATATATTTTTCCATTACCGAGATCCAGAGGTTCAAATAAATCACCCTTTTAGCCGTATAGCTGTTGTTGTGGTTTTCAGCCCGTAAGCTGGTTTGATGCAGCTTTCCAAGCCACTTCCCTCTGAATAAGTTCGGCAACCTACATCCTTCTGAGCCTGCTTATTGTATTCGTCTCTCGTCTCCCTCTGAGATTTTTACCCCACACACTTCCTCTTAGTGCTAAACTGACGATTCCTTGATGTCTCACAACGTGACCCACCAATCTATCCCTTCCCTTTCTCAGGATATGCCAGAAACTCCCCTTTCTCCTCAATTCTGTCGAGCACAACCTCATTAGTTACTTGATCTACCCATGTAACCTTCTTCATTCATCTTCAGCACTACATTTCAAAAGGTTCTTTGATCTTTCTGTCTGAACTCTTTATCGTCCACGTTTCACTCCCATACAATGCTAAACTCCAGACAAATGCTTTGAGAAAGGACTTACTAACATTTAAATTAATTTTCGATGTCAAGAAATTTCACTTCTTCAGAAATGATTGTCTTTCATAGCCATTCTCCATTTTATTTCTTCTTTACTTCGGCTATCAGAAGTTATTTTCCTACCCAAATAACAAAACTCATCTGCTACTTTTAATCTCTGATTACCTAATCAAATTCCTTCATCATTGCCTGATTTTTCTTAGACCGTATTCCATCACCCCTGTTTTTCTCTTGTTAATGTCCATGTTATAACTTCCTTTCAAAACAATGTCCAGTCAGTTAAATTGCGCTTCCAGATCCTCTGCTGTCTCTGACAGCATAACAATGTCACTATGTAGGGAAGAAAAGACGACATGTTGATGAAGAAGGCTTTGATCAGTGTTTGGGACTAAATTATAGGAAAGTAAAAGGAGAAACGCTATTTTTGAGACTTTCCTGATAAATAGATACGAATAAAAAATGTTGTTTTCTAAATAAATCGCCATTTAGTCATCTGACGTTTCCTGTAGGGTAAGTTGACGAATGTTACTATCACTAACGAAAACAAGTCTAGACCTATATAAAAAAATCTTCATTTTTTGGAAATGTTTAAGACCTTGAATATAAAGGAGGTGCATTAAGCAATCTTTTTCCATAAATTATTTGATTTTAACGTAAGGCTTGTCAATCCCCGTAGCCCAACGAAATGGAAAAAAATCCGTTCGTTTTTGTACATTATGTACGGTCTAGGGTGGGCTTTAAACACTTTATAAAAGGACATTTTTTATGGGCGGTTCCTGAGAAAAACAGTCAGTTTTGTTTTGAATCAATAACTTGGAATTGTGGGCAATGGCGGACGAGGAGGGGGTGGGGGCGGATCGCCCTTGGGCCTTCTCGTATTGCGGAGCCTCCAAACACAACGACAGAAATAAAAAAAAATAAAAAAAAAAATAAAAAAAAAAAATTATAAACGAGAACTAGAAAGAAAAAAAAGTGGTTAAGTCGACCGCTGGTCCGAAGCGGGAGACCACACCAATATAATAAAAAAATTATTAGATTCGCTGCTCGCTAGGTACACCCACTTGTAATTACATATTTGTCTGTTGTTCCAGTCTAACGAAGCGCTAACCTCGCGAGACGCGTAATTGGATAAAACAAACACAAAAATTGCAACAGAGACTGCTGATTATTTTATTCATTTACCACTATTGTTGCACCAGCCACGGAATGAAATGTAAGGTGAACTGATGATTTCGCGTAGCATTTCTTGCCGTTAGACCCCAACCGGGGTGATTTTCAGCCTGCTCGGATCAAGTTGTTTTAGCTGGCGCCACTCCGACCGGTCCGGGAATCGAACGCGGGCCACCTGCATGGCAACCTACGATGTTGTTCAGTAGGATACGGAGTCAGACTTAACGTAAACTATCTTCGCACACACCCATGCCCGAGGGAGGACTCAAACCTGTGATGGGAGCAACCGCGCAGCCATTCCCAGCTTTCTGTCAGAGTCTTTTAAAGAATAACAATGATTTCCCTTTTCTGTGCTCCGATAGGAGTATCTGGTACGAAAATCTTTAACTTTTTTAACCACACATCATTGAATAGAAAATTATTTTATAACATATAGTAAAAAGGAACAGGATTTCTGATCAGGCGAGTACAGGATTATAAATACACAATCAGTTGGAGGTAGGCCGCCTATTGCAGGAGAAGGTCTAATAATGACTAAGAAAATAGGATTGCGAGCAACGCAGTGTTCTCATTATCGTAGTCAAGATAGATACGAAACCAACACCGACCGCAGTAGTACAAGTTTATATGCCCACTAGCTCTGCCGATGAGGAGCCCGAAGAAATGTATAAGGAGGTAAAGGAAATTATTCAAACAGTTAAGGGAGAGGAAAAATTTATTATAATGGGGGATTGGAATTCGGCAGTAGGAAAAGGAAAGAAAGGAAAAATAGTTGGTGAATATGGAGTGGGAAAAAGGAACGAAAGAGGATTTTATACGGAACATAATTTAATCAGACGAATACTTGGTTCAAGAATCATGAAAGAAGGTTGTATGTACGTGGAAGAGACCAGGAGATAATTGAAGGTATCAAACAGAATTTATAAACGTAAGGCATAGATTTCGAAACGAGGTTTTAAACTGTAAGACACATCCAGGAGCAGATATAGACTCTGACCATATCTTATTGATTATGAACTATAGACTGAAATTGAAGAAACTGCAGAAAAGTAGGAATATAAGGAGATGGGAGCTGGATAATTTGAAGGAACCTCAAGTTCTTGTCAATTTCAGACGGGGATTTAGCTAACAATTGACAGAAACGGGGGGAAATAAAACAGTAGAACAGGAATTGGTAGCCTTAAGAGATGGAATAGTCAAGCCAGCAGAGGACCAAATAGTTAGAAAGGCAAGACCTACAAAAAATCCTCGGATATCACAGGAATTACTGAGTTCAATTTACGAAAGGAGAAGATATAAAAATGCATTTAATGAAGCAGGCAAAATGGAGTACAGACGACAAAGAAATGCGATTGATAGGAAGCACAGAACGGCTAAGTAGGAGTGGCGAGAAGCCAAATGTAAATATGTATAAGAACTATAACTAGTGGAAAAATAGATACTGTCTGTTGTTGTGGTCTTTAGTCCGGAGACTGGTTTGATGCAGCTCTCCACCCTACTCTATCCTGAGCAAGCCTCTACATCTCCTCATAAGAACGGCAACCTACATTCATATGAATTTGCTTACTATATTTATCTCTTGGTCTCCTTCTGCGATTTTGACCCCACACACTTCCCTCCAATGCTACATTCACAATTCCTTGATGTCTAATAATGTCTTCTATCAATCGAGCCCTTCTTTTAGTCAACGTATGCCAGAAATTCCTTTTCTCCCCAATTCTGTTCAGTACTTCCTCATTAGTTACGCGATCCAGCCACCTAATCTTCAGCATTCTTCTGTAACACCACATTTCGAAAGCCTCTATCCTCTTCCTATCCGCAATGTTTATCCTCCATGTTTCACTCCCGTACAAGGCAACACTCCACACAAATGCCTTCAGAAAAAACTTCCTTACCTTTAACTTAATATTAGATTTTAACAAATTTCTCTTTCTCAAAAACGCTTTTCTTCCCATTGCCATTCTGCATTTTATATCCTCTGTACTTCGACCATCATATGTTACTTTACTGCCCAAGTAACAAAACTCATTTACCACCTTTATTGATTCGTTACCTAATTTAATTCTTTTAGCATCGCCTGATTTTCTAAAACTGCATTCCATTAGCTTTGTTATGGTCTTATTAATGCACATTTTACATGCTCCTTTCAACACACTGTCCATTCCGTTCAATTGCTCCTCCAGATCCTTTGCTGTCTCTGACAGAATTACAATGTCATCAGCAAAACGCAAGGTTTTTATTTCTTCACCCTGAACTTCAAATCCTTCTTGCTTTGTTTTATAGCTTGTTCAATTTACAAATTGAATAGCATTGGGGAAAGGCTACAACCCGTCTTACACCCTTCCTAACCTCTGCATCCCTCTCATGCCCTTCAACTCTGATAAATGCTGTCTGCTTTTTGTACAAGTTGTAAATAACCTTCCGTTCCCTATATTTTAGATTTTCAGAATTTGAAAGAGTGTATTCCAATCAACATTGTCAAAAGCTTTCTCCAAATCTACAAAAGCTAGAAATGTAGGTTTGCCTTTCCTTAATCTATCTTCTATGATAAGCCGTAAAGTGAGTATTGCCTCCCGTGTTCCTATATTTCTTCTGAATCCAAACAAGTATTCCCCAAGGTCGGCTTCTACCACCTTTTCCATCCTTCTGTAAATAATTCGTGTTAAAATTTTGCAACCATGACTTATTAAACTGTGGTTCTGTAATTTTCACACCCGTCTTCACCTGCTTTCTTTGGAATGGGAATTATTACATTTTTTAAGGTCTGAAGGTATTTCCTCTGTCTCATACATCTTACGAACCAGGTGAAATAGTTTTGTCACGGCTGGCTCTCCCAGAGACTTCAGTAGTTCTGAGGGAAGTCGTCCACTCCAGGGATCTTGTATCGTCTCAGGTCCTTCAGTGCTCTGTCAAATTCTTCTCTCAGTATATTATCTCCTATTTCATCTTCATTTACATCCTCTTCCCTTCCTACAATACTGTCTCTTAAGTTCATTACCTTTGTAGAGCCCCTCAACATACTCTTTCCACCTTTCAGCTTTCCCTTCTTTGCTGCGAACTGGTTTTTCATCTGAGTTGTTTATATTCATACAGCTGCTTTTCTTGCCTCCAAATGTTTCTTTTATTTTCCTGTAGGCGGTATCTATTTTTCACCTATTTATAAATTCTTCTACAGACTTGCATTTGCCTTCTAGCCACCCCTTCTTAGCTATTTTACAGTTCCAGTCAATCTTATTTCCTAGTCGTCTGTACTTCATTTTACGTGTTTCATTTATTGCATTTTTATATTTTCTCCTTCCATCAATTAAATTTAGTATTTCCTGTGATATAGAAGGATTTTCGTAGATCTTGTCTTCCTACCAATTTTGTCATCTGCTGCCTTCACTATTTCATTTCTCAAGGCTACCCATTCTTCTTCTACTGTTTTATCCCCCCCCACCCTGTTTCTGTCAATTGTTGCCTAAAGCTCACTCTGAAATTCTCAAGAAATTCAGGTTCCTTCAATTTATCCACGTCCCATCTCCTTATTTTCCTACCTTTCTGCAGTTTTTTCAGTTTCAGCCTCCAGTTCACGACCTACAAGTTATGGTCAGAGTTTGTATCTGGTAGGCGTGTAGCCATTATTTGATGCTATTTGTCTAAGGGTATTTAACTGAATTTGGAAGCTTTATTTACTCATGGGGATAGATAATAAACGATGGATCACTTAATGAAATGCTGCATGTTTGTAACTGAATGTTGTGACTGGGCAGGTATTACAATATCTGTGGTGGAAGGATTTCTGTAAATCTTGAAGGTTTGGCAATGACTGCTGATGTCTACAGTTAGGTCTTAATAATTTATACAGTTACCACCCAACTCCATTATGAAGTTGATAATTTTGTGAGCCGAATTTAGCTGTTTAAGGAATGTCTGAAGCTGTCTGGTAGTTCCTGTTCACAAGCACAACACATCATTAACATATCTGAACCATTATCCAACCTTGGAAGAGAGTGGGTTGCTTTCTAAGAAATGGTTCTCAAAATTGTCCATGAATATTTCTGCAAGTATTGAACTAAGGGGAGAACCCATAGCTAGACCATCTAACTGTTTATGTACCTTGCCATTGAAATGAAAATAATTTTGTGATAGACAAGTATGTGTGGCTAACTTCATGTCATCTGTGACAAGTGGATTAACTCCTGATTTATCCAGTAAGTCTGTGAGGATGTTTAGGCACTCACCAACTAGTATATCAGTGAATAAGCTGCTGGAGTCAAAATAAATTAGTTTGTCACTTGTTCACTAAATCAGTTGAGTTCAGAATACCGTGGTTTGGTTTAAAGTTGGTTTTCGTTTTGATAAGGTCATTTAGTTCTTTGCCTAATTTGTAACATGGGGCTGAAAAGGAGGATACTACAGGGCGGATAGGAAAACTTTCTTTGTGGAGTTTAGGAAGACCATAAAGTCTGAGAGCTACTGGATTCATGTTGGTGAGAAAATATATGTCAGATTCGAAAAATATACTTTTACACTGTTTAATATCATTTTTCGCTTTAACTTAATAAATCTGCGTGGGATCTTTCTGCACCTGTTGAACGCTGTTGGAGTCAAGAAAATCTTCTACTTTGTTTATATACCGGTATTCACTTTTGTCCATTAAGACAAGGGTGTTGCTTTTGTCTGACCTATAAGCTATGTCATTATTGTCACACATTTTGCTCTTGAAATTGTTCAAAACTAGTCTTTCTTTCGTTGACGGGACACTGAAAATTGGGTTAGATGTTTCCAATTCGTATGCTACAAGATATTTGGTGGAGATATCAAGGTCTATTTTCATTGTTTCTAACTGCTTTTCAGAAACTTTTTGTGGTGGGCGTATATTAAGCCTTTTTGCCAGTATCTTTCGTTCTTCGCTAGTCGTTTCCATTTCTGTGAGATTAATTACACGATCTGCAAACTTTGTCACAAGCTTCTATGTTGCAGACATTGGACCTGTTTAAGATAATTTTTCTAGTTTAATTTAACCAGTTAAAATTTTAACATACATTCACAACGTTTCCATGTTTGCAGACAATGGACCTGTTTAAGATAAGATAATTTTTTAGTCAATTGTTTTTCAGCTAATTTCTATTATTTCAATTTATATTTCTTAGGGTAAAGTCATAATTTATTATATTGTCACATATTTTATTAGTCAGGAACTTACATCACAACTTGAATAGTAATAGTTCCCTCAGCAATAATTCTAAAAGCACTAGTTTCCAACTTAAGATATTTGAAACTGAAATTTGTAATGTTTACCTGATGATGGCTTCATAGGCGAAAAACCAGTTCGTAAACCAATAAATTTGCAGAATATCTCACAGTCGTATTGCGTGTTTCGTTCATAATGTGGGCGGCGGAGCGGCCGAGCGCATTGAGGCGCTATGCTGCGATGCGCGAGGCCGTTCCCCATCGGGAGTTCGAAACCTCACTCGGGCATGGATGTTTGTGCTGTCTTTAGTATAAGGTAGTTCATAAGTAGTTAGTAAGTTTAAGGACTGATGGTCCCGCAGTTAAGTTCCATAAGCTTAACAAACATTTGAACATTTCGAATGCCGCATGGTAAAATTGTTTTATTGATCACAAAGATATGGGGTACAGTGTTATGGATAGTCCTCGGCCTAGCAATCATCGTTCGTATACTTATCGAAAAATGGGCATACTGCAGCTATCCTTAATTCAAGTGCGTCAATAGGTTTTCATGTCGGTAGGGGCAAAACATATTCCCTGTATGCGATTTAGTTATTGAACCAGTAAGGCGTATTTTTTATATTTCCAAAATCGATGTATTCTCTGTTAGTCACAGCATCAGCGGCGGCAGCTGTGAGTGAACGCAATAGCACTCGAACGCTTAATTCCTGACAACTTCCGATTTTATTTATTACTGTCTAAAAAACCGGCATTGCCCTGGTATTTATTTATTTATTCCTGCCTTGAGTTAGTACTTCTCCTATCCCTTCTCTCTCTATCCATCTCCTTTTTTTCCGAAAGCATGTTATATTTATCGGATAATATATAAGAAGTACGGCTGTCTCGCATAATGTACAAAATTATTTCTGCAGTATCCAAACAAAGAAATATAGCAAAGAAAATACAAATGGCTTATAAAATTCGCACGATTTCATATTTATTGAGTTATATGTTGTACAATTGTATAATTTTTCAGATATATATTCATTTGTATAAGTTTTGTATGTCTGTAATATCTGTTGGGAATACAGTTAGTAGTAAAGAAGTAATAGATTAGAACTTGGTGCGTGATACGGCGGTTTTCTATGAACGTTACTGTTTGTGTACTCATATGATCTACGTGACGTACTGTGATACATTTTCGGAGGTACATTCAGCTATATGTGTGTATACTGTCTGTAAACTTTCTTGCGGCTACAATTTGTAGTGTAGAAATTATAAATTGTAACGTCATATCGAATGCCCTCTTCCTGTCCGAAAGATAGTCCCTGTATTAATTCGGGGTGTACGCCTAAGCTATCTTCATTGCACATTTCATTCAATTCTGTCCAGCCGTTTCAGCGTGAAGATTAACAAACATGCTAACCCACTGTGAGGTACCCTCCACCACACACCGTACGGTGGCTTATCAAATGTAGCCCATGTATTAATACAGGGTATAAGTCATCATCTCCATTTCAAATTTCATTTAATTCTGTCCATTCCTTTCAGCATGGAGTAGCAAACATATTAACCCATTGCAAGGTACCCTCCGCCACGCACCATACGGTGGCTTGCGAAAGATAGTCCATTTACTGATCAGGATATAAGCTACCTCTGTTCCAAATGTCACTCATATCCGTCCAGCCATTTCAGCGTGAAAGACCAGAATAAACTAATTGTAAAGCACTTTACGCCACGCACCATACGAAGTTAATTTTAGTATGCCCAAGCGATATGGCACGGTATGCCTTTAAGCTATAACCTTCGCGCGAGTGCAAGCAATGAGTTGACAAAATTTTATCACAATCAGACTTACGGTATGGTCGTGCATAAAAGACGAACGAAAAGACAAACATTCATTTCTATATATTAGATTTTTGTTTGAATGCTGTTAAATATGAGAAAGATGCGAAAATCGTAAATATACGGCATTTCAAATCTTGGGCTACCGTGCTAGTCCTGTAGACGCCGTGAAATTTTGCATCAGGGTCAGCAACAGCTTCTCTCTGCACCGTGTTGAGCTTTTGCGCATGCGCAACTGAGATGACGTCATTGCCTTAAAGCGGCCTTAAAACGTTCCACTGCGCAGACTAGATTCGCAATGACTGCGCGATTTACATTTCATATTCATGTTCCGACCGCAGGCAAAGTTTCGTTCAACAATAAAGAGGCAATGGGCAAACCCATTAAATTTCATTATAAAGCAATTCTGAAGTATACATTTATTATTTCGGCAGCTGATAAAGAGAGACCATAGTGTACAAAGGTCTGACTTCTAAAATATTGTCACTATCACATGATAATCTTTTAACAAAAGTGGTTCAAATATTTAAGAATGGACGAAAAAAACACTTTTAGTGTTTTTCAATATATCACATGTCCATACAGACACTTGATAACATTTCGCTCAACTTCACTTTTGTGCTACTTAGGGATGTCCGCGTGGTCTAAGGCGCCTTGCCACGGACTGCGCGGCTGTTCCCTGTCGGAGGTTCGAGTCCACCCTACGGGATGAGTGCGTGTGTTGTCCTTAGCCATGTTAGTTTCTAGGGACCGCTGGCTTCAACAGTTGGGTCCCTTGGATCTACAGACATAGTTTTGTTACCAGAACTTCATACGCTGCACTTTTTTGTTTCTATCACTGGACGCTTCTTTTTTAACTTTCAATATAAATGGTAATGTCCTTGAACTCTATAAATTCGATTACAAAGTTTCCGGAGTCAATTCGCGAATCTTGAGAATCCCACGAAAAATTTTATTTATTTAGCGTATGGCTTACAGAATTGTATAATGAGTACATACAATAATTGATATAAATATGATACGCGTAATTACAAGGAGATATGGACGAGTTCATAATTATGTAAAATAAACAAAGAGAGCTGTAGAGCGTCAGTAAATGAAGTTCTTTTTCTCGTCATAGTTGGATATAGAGATTCCCAGTAGTTAATTGCCGCGGCAGAAATCATTGCGCAATAAGCCTCCCTGCTGCGGCGCGCACTGCCGTTCGCCGTCGGGGGTTCGAGTCCTCCCTCGGGCATGGGTGTTTGTGTTGTCCTTAGCACATGTTAATTTAAGTTACTGTAAGTAGTTTGTAAGCCTATGCACTGATGACAGACTTAGCTTTACAAACATTTGATTTTTGAACCAGTTAATTGCTGCCGTTGTTGCGTCTATTAAGTCTTTCCAGGTAGCCATGAATTTTCTTTTTGGCAGTCGCGTAGAATGTGCTCCAGCGTTTGTGCCGATGTTCCGCAGTCGCAACGGTGATCATCGGTAACTCTCCTCTTGTGTAGCGTGGCCAGTAGACAACCCCCAAGAAGGCGCACCCTGGGAAACGCTGTCTACACACACACGGCAGCCGAATCAAACATGATCAAGGCGGCGAGAAACAGAATCATAGAGACATAATTGTAGAAGGTTGGTCCCAAACACTGTAATGTATTATTTTATTTATGTATCACGAGATATCTTTCGGCGTAAAATAAATGAAATAATACCTTACTGTGTTTTGGACCAACCGTTAACAATCATGTCAATATGCGACATTTCTAACAATGCGAGACCAAGATATAATAAGAATCGTAGAGAGTGCGAAAATTCACTCATTATGAAATTCTGTTTAACACCGCCCCAACTATGGCGAGATAATCGCAAAATCAACAATGGCCTTAGCGATTAGGCCGGTATTACACTATCAAATTTTCTTTGACAAAGAATCTTTGTCCAATATTCTTTGACAAAGAATCTTTGACGTAGTGAAATGGTGACATTACACTATCAAATTTTCTTTGACAAAGAATCTGTCACAGTGCATTGAAAATGGCGGATGAATATTTGTTATTAACCTTAGTTGTTGATTACATAGATTACAAATATATACTTATACACTTAGATTGCATGTATGTGTACAACAATTGCAACGACTAGACATCTGGAAGCGTGCCTTTATTCACAGAACCCGTTTTTATTTGTACCGCGGCTCTCGCCTCAGGTGTATCGTATAATAAGGCCTAACATCTGATGTTTGTAGAAAAGAGCGAAGTACTTTGTCTAGCTAGACTGTAGATATCATCGCTCCTTGTTCACTCACAACAATTTAAGCTGTACTCTTAAGACATATATGAAAAAAAAAAAAAAAAAAAAAAAAAAAAAAAATGTGAAGTTCTTTTCTTAATCATAATAGACATCTACAGTGTAGCTTGTCAAAGTACTTCGTCGTTTCCTACAAATATGTAATATTAGGCTGCATTACCCGATACACCTGAGGCGAGAGCCGCTGTACCACTCGAAAACGGTTCTTCTCGTCGTTTGGAAGACTGACAATGGTGACGCTTGACTTGCTTCTGCAGTGGTGTTCTGCTCTAAATATTGCAGTAAACAAAACTTTTGAAACATTTATATTTTGCGTATTATGTATCGTGTAAATAGCATTTGTCTGGCTAAATATATGTAGGGAATTAAAGTGTAATTATGTACTTTCTCCGCTGCAAAACTGGTGCAGAGACAATTAATTTTCATTTTTACGTCGTCTGCCGTGCAAACAGTACTCACTTGATCGCTAATGAATACCGAAATTATCTAGCTTTCAGCTCGATGCAGCCGGTTTTTATAATCAACCCTATACAACTGCATAAATTTAGTTGTTGCGACGACTCGCAATACGAATTACGCGGTTATGTTTTCAAACAGTACGTCAAAAACTGCTACAGCGATGCTAGCGCTTAAAGCGGTCATATTTCTCACCACAGTTAACATAAGACGAACGCTTTCTTTGATCAAATCTACGGTGAGCTGCTAGATTTGATCAAAGAATTTTTGACGAAAGGCAACTTTGACCAAAGTTCCATATTACACTATCCAATTTTCTTTGACAAAAAATCTTTGTCAAAGAAAATTTGATAGTGTAATACCGGCCTTATTCTGAGGATTCCGTTTACACGCTCAGACTAACAGACTTGCTGCGTGTGCAGACTGCGTGAATTCAAACCCTACGAGACTTGACGCAGATCAACAGCGCAGACCAAAGCTTCTGTGGGCGAGTAATTTATACGCAACGAACGTGTACGCCTGCAACAATTTTTCCAGGGTGGAGGAGAGGGGGGCAAGACTCTAAACTTTCTATTTTTATGTAAATGAATTGGTAGTTTAGAGTGACACGGCACAATATCTAAATTTTGTTGAAACAAAACAGTTCAAATGTTTGTAAACCTATTCGCTCCCTGGGCTTAGAAACTACTTTAACTAATTTATCTCAAAGACAACGGATACACCCATGCCCGAGGGAGGACTCGAAACTCTGACTGGAGCGGCCGCGCTGTCCGTGACATGACGCCTCAGACCGCACGGATTTCTAAATTTTGTGACACACTAATTTATGGTTGTCTACTCATTATTAATATCTGCTATAGGTAGAGTAATTTGATAGCTAAAACTTGAAAATGATAATTTTCCTAGCTAAAGGATGATGATGGGCATGACACATTTCGTACATTGACGATCTAAAGATAAGAATAACATGTATCCAACAAAGTGATCAGTACGTTAGGAAATAAAGAAATAAAACATTTGTAAATATACTTTCATTCATAAAGCAACAATGTTACATTAATATTTAATGTGAAAGATCTGAACTTCGGTAAAAATGCAGATAACAATTTAAAAAATGCTTGTACAATATAATCCATAAGTAGGTTTTTTTAATTGTTTCAATCATACCAAATAAAAACTTAGAAATTACAAATAAACTAATTTTATTAACAAAATTGATTGAAGTAAACAACATTCACGAGTGACCACATGTGATATGTAACTACACAAAATTTAATATTAGAGTTGGTCCTCTTTGAAGGCGAGTAATAATCTCCGATGCTGTTGCCAAATGTGTCAATGACTAACTTAGTAAAATCTAATTTTATAATCACTTTTCTTCCGTGAACACTCAGAATGTAAAATCCACATAACCTTCTTCATTCATTCTAGAACGAACCTACATTTTTATTCTCCGTAGAGTAATAAAACAATCTTTCAGTTATGCGTGTAATTGTAGGAAAATCAATTAACAAAGCCTTTTTTTATAACAGAGAAAATTGTGTATGTTTATAAGCAGTTTCATTTCATTTGGGTCTGCAGCATTGTGTATGTCTTTTAAGGACATATTGTTAATCAAAGTAATGCCAAAATGCTGCTACGCTTTATAGATGTTAAAAACTGTTTATTATCATAGCAATAGGCCTATTTCGGCACTGTGGCCATCATCAGGCTATTTCCATATGGCATCGTGGAGGTATAATTTATTATAATAACTGCATATAATTGCAGTATATATGTTCTTTAAATGGTATATATATTACGTTTATCAGGTATTAATTCTTTACTGACAGTAAAGAACATATATACTGCAATTATATGCAGTCATTGTAATAAATTATACCTCCACGATGCCATATGGAAATAGCCTGATGATGGCCACAGTGCCGAAATAGGCCTATTGCTATGATAATAAACAGTTTTTAACATCTATAAAGTGTAGCAGCATTTTGGCATTACTTTGATTAACAATATGTTATCAGCAGTATTAATGACTGATAGATTTGTAAGCATTTAAGCTCTCACTGATCAAAAACCGTACCATAATGTTGCTTCAGATATAGAGTTATCGTCTATCGATATTGTAGAATATTTGCTGCTATCTCTTCAAATTCTGTTTTTGAACACTTTTTTCATTTGCCGAGGAGGTAAACTGAATGTTTCTGTACGCTCATCTGAACATCAGTATTGCAAAAATTAAAGAATCAATATACGGAATGAAAACTGATCGTCTGTAATAGGGTGTGCACACGTAGGGTTACCAGACGTCCTCTTTTACCCGGACATGTCCTCTTTTTTGGACCCTAAAAGTGGTCGGCCGGGTCTTTAACAAAATGGGGAAATCGTCTTTTTTGCGTTGTGCAACTGCTTCAACTTGAAAGTGCGTAAATACAAGTCCTGAAATGTCACAATCACTAACTCAAGAGAATCTAACCTTTCTTGATTGAAACAACGTGATTTTTGAATTTTCTCGTTTCTCTGCCGCCGCTGCTCTGGAACAATTGAAATAATTAGCGTGGGAATTGTCGCGGAATACGAGCTTCGATGCAGCTAATTAAATACATACGTCTGCAACAATGCAAGACACTGTATAATAGTGTAATATGAAACTCTCCCTTCATTTCTCTGGTCGGAGTGTTGTGTGACACCCAAAAAATAAGACGTTCAGTCTTCGTGCTGGGACTCGGCAGTTCTGTGTGTTGTCTGTCAACCACACTTACTGCTTTAAGATCTAAAGCTAGTGCAATGTTCGTTATTCATAAGTTAAAACCTTGTTCAAAACTTCATACAAATAAGGTCATATGCCACAGTCACCAATGCCGTTTCACCATTCGTCCGTTTAGGATCATAGAGACGTAACTACATAAACAGTGTTTTGAAAACATAGATTTAAAGCTTTTGTCCTAAAACTGAGTAGATTTTTAATAATTAATTGCGAGTCTTTGTATTGTAAATCGGAAGTTTATTTTATTCACTTTTTTCTCACCTAGGCCTTACATATTCCATTCACTCACTAGAATCTAGAAGGATGCTAATTATGTATGTAGTCACGTCGGTCTGATCCGAAATGGGAGCATAACTGTATCAAGGACAGTGGCGTAACTAGGACTTGGCTTTGGGGATGGGGGGGATAGATCTGCTTAACGAGCAAAATTTTAGTCAGTTTCCAGACAGACTACCATCTACCACTCCCGTTGAAGAAACTAATTCACCCCCATCCAATGAAAGCTTATGGTAAAACACCCCAAGTTTCCAATCTTTATCTTTACCAGATTGCTGTTATACGATTTCTTTTTTCTTTTTCTTCTCTCTCTCTCTATTTTTTTTATGTGGTCGTGGGGGGTTCTGGGTTTTTTTTTATCCCCCTCATCCCCCCCCCCCCCATAGTTACGCCACTGATCAAGGAACGCTTAGATAATTTTTACAGTTACTTTATCATGACGATTTTAGTCAACAGTACTATGGTTTCCGTAAATGCATCATAAAAAATTTCAGGTGAAAACAGGGGTGATCGGCAAGTTGTCTTATAAGCATGGAAAAAAATGTTCAGCACTTACGACGATAATTACATGTGGTGAAGTGATGAAATATTACGGCTTCATTGCTATGTAGTTATGTAATTCGTTCTACGGCACTCAGCATTTCCTGCTTCTTAATTTGTAAGAAGATGAACAAATTTCATAAGAGGCGTAAGATGTATTACGAAAAAGACTCTGATAAAACAGTAGAGACATCACTAGTACTTGAGTTGTCAATACGAGAGAGAGAGAGCGAAAGAAGGTTCTTTTATGAATCTACAAATGTCCTCTTTTCTGAAGACGGGCATCTGGTAACCCTAAGCACATGGTGCCTCTCGTGCAGTGGAAATGTATCCAAATTGATTTTTCGAAATTTCCCTGTAACAGACAAACCAATTCTCCAAAACGACAATATTTCGCAACTTTTCTCCAGATATCGGAGATTTAATTATTCCTTCAAATTATTATTCAGTGTTGGCAAGTTGAAAAGATGGATTCAACTGCTCAGAGCCTAAAATTGCCACACATAAAAAATATAGTACACAACTAAAATTGTATTTTGTAAATAAAACACAGAACATGACTAGAAAAATTAAAAAGAAGATTGATCCAGTGGTACCATAATTGCTTTCTTCGTGGTTGTTCCATTATTATATTGTTTTGCCAATACATGATACAGTAAATTCAGAATTACCGTAGATGAGAAAGCTACGTGCCACATAATGTTACGCCGGAATAATGTAAATATTTTCTCAATATTGAAATTCTTCTGAGCTATTTGGCGCGTCATTATGATATATTTCCAACGTTTCGGATCCGTTACAAGAGCCTTCCTCAGGGAACGCCCCCGTAAGGGATCCGAAACGTTAGAATGTTTTCAATATCTTTATACAAATTCTAAATATAAATTTTCTCTGGCATAAAAATTATAGTTGTTCTAATGTTCATGTTTGTAAACCTATTGGACCAACCTGCTATGGTCATAAGTCCTTAGACTTACAAACTGCTTCAATTTACACTAACAACACACACACACACACACACACACACACACACATATATATATATATATATATATATATATATATATATATATACTGTCAGCATATTTTTCGTGATCCGCAAAATTACAGGCCTATATCATTGACGTCGAATTGCAGCAGGATTTTATAACATATACTTTCCTCAAATATTATGAACTACCTCGAAGAAAACGACCTATTGACCTATGGTCAAAATGGATTCAGCAAGTATCATTATTGTAAAACACAGCTAGTTCTTCACTCACGTAATGTGATGAGTACTATCGACAAAGGATGTCAAACAGATTCCGTATTTCTAGATTACCTCAGAATCGTCTTCTAATCAAACTGCGTGCTTACGGAATATCGCCACAGTTGTGCGATGAAATTGTCAGAAAAGAAACAGTACGTTGTAATTGACGGAAATTCGTCGAGTAGAACAGAGAAGTGTTATATGGCCCCTATTGTTCCTTATTTTTATAAACGATTTAGGAGACAATCTGACTAGCTTGGACTGTCATTTATTGGTTAGTCAAGTCACCAGAAGATCAAAAATAACTGCAAAATGATTTAGATATCTGCATGGTGCAAAAATGATAATTGACCCTTAACAATGATAAGTGTGCAGTCATCCATATAGCATCTAAAAGAAAGCCGTTAAAATTCATTTACACGATAAATAATACAAAACTACAGGCCGTAAATTGAACTAAATTCCTGGATGTAACAATTACAAACAACTTACATTGGAAAGAACACATAGAAAATATTGTAGGGAAAGCGAACCAAATACTACGTTTCGTTGGCAGAACACTTAGGAGATGCAACAGTTCTACTAAAGAAACTGCCTACACCACACTTGTGCGTCCTATTTTGGAGTATTGTGGGATCCCCAGTAGGACTGACAGAAGATTTAGAGAAAGTACAGAGAACGGCAGCTCGTTTTGTATTATCGTGGCAGAGGAGAGAAAGTGTCACGGAAATGATGCAGGATTTGGGGTGGAAATCAATAAAACAAAGGCGTTATTCGTTGCGACGAGTTCTATTTGCGAAATTTCTTTCACCAACTTTCTCTTCCGAATGCGAACATATTGTGCTAGCACCCACTTACATTGGAAGACTTGAGCATCAAAATAAAATAAGCGAAAAGAGATCGAAAACGGAAAGATTTAGGTGTTACTTTTTCTCCGCGAGCTGTTGGAATGTGGAAGTATAGAGGGCCGAGTCTCTCCACGTGGTGTGGGCGGAGTGGCCGAGCGTATTGAGGCGCTATGCTCCGATGTGCGAGTCCGTTTCCCGTCGGGGGTTTGAATCCTCCCTCGGGCATGGATGTTTGTGCCGTCTTTAGAATAAGTTAATTCGTAAGTTGTTTGTAAGTATAGGGACTGATGGCCACGCAGTTAAGTCCCCTAAGATTAACAAACATTTGAACTGTACAGAAACATCATAAAAGCTGTTCGATGAACCCTCTGCTCTGCTTTTATATAGATGTAGATAAGTCGTATTTCAAGTAGGGGAACAATAAAAACTTGTTATGCGCTGCAATTGCTAACGCCACAGTTACATTTTGTATGAATTTGCACAAAGACAAGTTGGGGAAAAAAGAAAACGTAATTGGGCGAAGATGTGGTTTACACGTGGTGACAACAAAAACATTCAGAAAATGTGTAGCGGGACTACAAGTGGAGGCCGTCAAGTCATATAAATAACCGGAGAATGGATGCCACAACGTATCAGCATTTACTCAATAAATTAGCTCCTCACATCACAAAGCGCAATACGGACATGAGCAATGCGATATCTGCAGAAGACGGGGTTGCAGCTTCACTGCGATTTCTTGTTACTGGGAAGATCTATTCTAGCCTCCAGTGTAGGACTCTAATACCACTGTGTGAACTGAGTAAAATAACTTCTGAAACGTGTGAATCAATTTACAACGCAATCGAGGATGGTTATCCGAAACTAAATAAATGTTTAGTGCACTACATGGGCATTAAGTACTGTTTTTAATAATGATGCTCCAATGTGGGCATAAACGTTATAAATAAATAAAATACAATTTGTGTTCCATCAATTAACTACAACATTTATACAAATGCACGAGGTAGATGAGGCGCAATTTATCGGGAGGCACCCTGGCTTCAAAAATAAATTTTCTACCCCATGTCGTCTTCAGTACAGCCGGACCGTATTTCACATCCAATAACCTCCACTATTTTCATAGAACTCTTCAATCTTGTAAACCTACTTTTGTTATTAGAATGGCTCACATTATACAACGCCGCGTCTGCTCAATTTCTAATAATTTTGCGGTTGATTGAACACACCACACTCTGCAGTCGTATTTACAAACACACAGCAGTCAAATTACCGCAGTGACGCTAACGCTCAAAGCGGTGATATTTCGCATTGCAGCGACCAGAAGATAAACGGCTTTTATGATCAAATCTATGGCGGGGCCTTAGATCTGATAATATTTCTTTGATGAAAGACGAGATATGTCAACGTTTCCGATAACACTATCGAGTTTCTTTAACGTAAATATCTGACGCATCAACTTTGACAAAGAAATATGTGAAGTATTTTATCCATTTCAGCAACTGTTCAGGTTATAAATGAATAAAATGCAGCCGGCCGCGGTGGCCGAGGAGACTAAGGCGCTCCAGTCACGGTCCGCACGCCACTACGGTCGGGGGTTTGAATCCCCCCTCGGGCATGGATATTTGTGCCGTCCTCGTTAGGAAGTAGTTCATAAGAAGTTTGTAAGTTTAGGGACTGATGACCCCGTAGTTAAGTCCCATAGACTATACAAACATTTGAACATTTCAATGAAATACAGCAACCAGTTGCTTGTGATTATTTTTGACGACCGGTTTCGAGCGCTTGAGTGCCCTTCTTCTGGTCTCTATGCAGGCAAACAAATGCATTGGTATACAGTAAGGCCTACAAAACGTACAAAAGTCGGTTAGAGAAAGTTGAACCAGTTTTGAACCAAATAGATTGTAATAAAAGATATGTTCATATAATGGGATAAAATTAACTAAAATGTAAGTGTTAATTGGTTAAATTAACTAAAATGTAAGTGTTAATTTTATCCCATTACATTAACATATCTTTTATTACAATCTATTTGGTTCAAAACACTTCAAATTTCTGTAACCGACTTTTTTACGTTTTATAGCCTTTACTTGTTTGCCTGTATAGAGACCAGACGAAGGGCACTCAAGCGCCCGCAACCGGTCGTCAAAAATAAATAATCACAAGCAACTGGTTGCTGCATTTTATTAATTTATAAAGAAATATGTTCATGTAATCTTAAAAATCGGTTTTATGTTTCTCACATCTTTAGCGAGTATATTCCAACTGTAATTCGTTGTTACCCGAACATTTGTAGGGCCACAAGGAAATTCAAAAAACATTCCAGAAAAATAGAAACACCGCAATAACAAACTACGGTGTCACACCACGGAGAGCACATTGTAAGCTTTGTTTACCATTTATACTGTCTTCTTAACACAAAATAAGCCCATGTACCATTATAACCGTTTGTAATTCCGCCTTGTAATTTTGTGTAAATTCTGTCACGCAGATAATGTGAAGATGCCCTGCTAAAGGGTCGAAACGCGTCATTAACTAATAAAAAAATTTGCAATCAAGACGGTTTGAAGGAATATAGATTTCGTATTTCTCGTTCATTAGTTTTACAAAGTAGCAGTAGGGATACCTCCTTGCACATGATATGAAGTAGTTGGAGCAGATCTGTTAGGTTTGCTTCCTACACCGCACGGTTGATTGTGACAGTGTTTTCCTCGGTGATACGATAGCCATTCGTCCAGGATCAAAAACGTTTGGATGTTGTGGTTTTTAATTTGCTTTTAAATTTGTGTTGTTACTTGGTTACGTGGAGTGCGAAGTCAATTTCAGCAATAATTGCATCATTTGATTTAAAATGCTTCCACATATCAGTTTTAAGATGCCTTTTCTCCGTCTTCACACTAAAAACTCATTACAATAAAGACAATGAGGTTTTAAGAATTACCAGTGATCTCTATAACTAGAGATGACAGAATTACATTTGAAGCAGTTCAATCAACGCGGGCGGACGCAAACCGTATATTTTCGGTGCGAGTAATGAATACTTTGGTTGACTCGAAGTATTGAATGCTTACTCATAAATACATATCGTTACTCGCATCAACCGTATCGACACAAAATCAGTCGCATCTACCGTATCGATACGAACTCGTTAACGAAAACCAATACGGAGAATGCTTATACTGAAATGCAGCAATGGCGAATTTGATACGAATCGTACGGATACGAAATATACGGCTTTGCCAATCGATTCGGCATATGCGATATTTAAAAACGCCATGCAGGAAGGGTTTTTATGCAGTAGAAGAATTCAAAATGTGCTCTAAAGATGAACTACAAAATAAAGCTATTAAATTGACAGTGAAATTAACGCCTCGTGATTCACTCAACAAGAAAGAATTAAAAATATTAACTGTACCAGGTTTGTACATATGAAACAATAGGCCTATTTTTTCAAATGAGAAACTGTAAATTACTACTAAACACAGATATTCATGACCACAATACTAGAAATAGGGAAAATTATTATATACTTAACAAAAGACTGAAATTGACAAATATTGAGTCTGTAAATGCTAGACTGCCTCTTGGTATAAAGGAACTAAGTACCTTCAAAAGAAAATGGAAGGAACATATTATACCTGTATCTATTATGTAAATGATTAACTTAGTTAAAGGAAAGTTAAATTCAAAACAAGGAATAGAGTAAAACATATCCCATTTTCCAAAAGAAGGAAGGAGACAACAAAGTATGTAAAGATTATTATTGAAAATGTTTGTTATTATTTATGAATGATAAAGTTCTAAAAATTGGTTTGTCACATGTAGAACTGTAAAAAAGGACGTGTCCAGTATCATTGTGAAGTATGCCCTACAGACAAAACAGCCGAGCACAACCGAGCCAAGAACGGTGCCATAACGTGACTAGTATACATGTGTAAACTCGTTACGGCACCGGACTTTGCGATCGGCTCCGTTCTACTCGGCTGTTTTCGGAAGATTTTAGCATTTTCCCGCGTGTGTATGGAACAATGGTTTTGTGGTGTACAACATGTTTTGCATGTCTCAATTCAGTTTCCTTTTAAATAAGGTTTTTTGAGTAATAGCAGCATTATGTGATATTATTTACACTAAGATGAGTAATTTATATAGACATCCGTGACAATTATTAAGCGCGTATTGCGTAGCTCAACTATTTTAGATTATCATTCAAAAAATGTTTGTACAGCTTATGGGACTTAACTACGGGGTCATCAGTCCCTAAACTTACAAACTACTTATGAACTACTTACGAACTAGGACGGCACAAATATCCATGCCCGAGGGGAGATTCGAACCCCCAACAGTAGTGGCCGTGCAGACCGTGACTGAAGCGCCTCAGTCCCCTCGGCCACCGCGTAGATTATCATTCTTAGCCCGTGTTTTCAGGTTAATCCTCGATGGTCTGACGTCCGCTTTTATTGAAAACACACGTTTTATTATCTTTTTTTACTTGTAAAGGTTTCGATTTAATGGTTAATTATTTGTTTTTGATCTGAAAAGTTTTCAGTTACACAAGTGAAGCATTTTGATTGATAACGATATAATCTTAATTGTTCCGGTGATATCACAGATGTAGTGCTGTAACTATGATCTGTCTCCGCTACAGAGAAGCCAAAGCATGCTCCATTCTTTGTTATGGTTTATAGGGCTTCACGTCAGGAGCGATTCCAAAGAGTGTGGAGCGGCCGCATTTCTATGTGACACTGGTAACGAGTAACGGTACGTTCGTAACGAGTACTGTTTCTTTTAGTGATGATGATGATCGTGTGGCATTTATGACCTTTAGACCCCAACCGGGGTCGTGTTCAGCCTGCCTGGTGCAAGTCTCTTTATCTGACGCCACTTCGGCGACTTGCATGTCAATGATGATGGAATGATGATGAGGACGACACAACACCCAGTCCCCGAGTGGAGAAAATCTCCTACCCGACCGGGAATCGAACCCGGGCCCCCTGTGTGGCAACCAACCACGCTGTCCACTGGACTACGGAGGCGGACGTTTCTTTTAGTAACGAATACATACGGATACACTCCTTTTCGTTACTCTCAGAGCGCTACTAAGCTGTGTCTCCAAAGTATCCCCTCTTCCAGAACTGCTAGTCCTATAACGTTCGCAGGAGTACTTACGTGACCTTTGGACGACGAAGTACTGACGGAAGTGAAGGTGTGAGGCGTGCACAGATAGCTCAGTAGCTCTTGTCCGCGAATGGCAAAGGTCGAATCCCGGTAAGGCACACAGTTTGAGAGGCTCACGGACTGGTACACCAGCCAGGGACTTTCATATAAACGCACACTTCGCTGCAATGAAGGTTTCATTCTGTAAACATGCCCTAGGCTTCGGCAATGTCTCCACAATATCCTTTATTCCGGGAGTTCTAGTCATGTGGGGTTCGCGGGAGAACTTATGTGGAGTTTGGAAGGTAGTAGACCATTTACGCATAACTGAAGCTATGGGGACTGGTCGTGAGGCTTGCAGAGGCAGCTCAAACATTAGGCAAAGGTCGTGAGTTCGAATAGCAGTCTGGCATACAATTTTAATCTACTAGCAAGTTTCAGAATGGTTATTATTATATGAAAGAGGCAAAATGGAGTACAAACGACTAAGAAATGAGATTGACAGGAAGTGCAAAATGGCTAAGCAGGAGTGGCTAGAAGCCAAATGCAGATCTGTAGAAGAATGTATAAATAGGGGAAAAATAGATACAGCCTACAGGAAAATAAAAGAAACATTTGGAGATAAGAAAAGCAGCTCTATGAATATCAAGGACTCTGTTGGAAAACCAGTTCTCAGCAAAGAAGGAAAAGCTGAAAGGTGGAAAGTGTACATAGAGCAGCTCTACAAAGGAAATGAACTTAGAGACGATGTTGTAGGAAGGGAAGAGGAAGTAGATCAAGATGAAATAGGAGATACTATACTGAGAGATGAATTTGACAGAGCCCTGAAAGACCTAGGTCGGAACAAGGCCCCAGGAGTAGATGACATACCCTCAGAGCTACTAAAGTCTCTGGGAAAGCCAGCCATGACAAAACTATTTGAACTGGTGTGTAGGATGTATGAGACAGGTGAAATACCTTCAGACTTTAAGAAAAATGTAATAATCCCCATTCCAAAGAAATCAGGCACAGACAGGTGTGAAAATTACAGAACCATCAGTTTCATAAGTCATAGTTGCAAAATTTTAACACGAATTATCTACAGGAGAATGGAAAAGCTGGTAGAAGCTGACCTCGGGGAAGATCAGTTTGCATTCAGGAGGAACGTAGGAACCCGGGAGGCAATACTCACTTTACGTCTTATCTTAGAAGATAGATTAAGGAAAGGCAAACCTACATTTTTAGCTTTTGTAGATCTGGAGAAAGCTTTTGACAATGTTGACTGGAATACAATCTTTCAAATTCTGAAATCAGCAGGCGTAAAATACAGGGAAAGAAGAGTTATTTACAACTTGTACAAAAGCCAGACCGCAGTTATTAGACTCGAAGGGCATGAAAGGGAAGCATCAGTTGGGAAGGGAGTAAGACAGGGTTGTAGCCTTTCTCCGATGCTATTTAATTGTACATCGAGCAGGCGGTGAAGGACAGTAAGGAAAAATTTGGAATAGGGATTAAAGTTCAGGGGGAAGAAATAAAAACATTGCGTTTTGCTGATGATATTGTAATTCTGTCAGAGACAGCAAAGGACCTGGAAGAGCAGTTGAATGGAATGGACAGTGTGTTGAAGAGAGCATATAAAATGAACATTAACAAGAGCAAAACAAAAATAATGGAATGCGGTCTTAGAAAATCAGGTGATGCTGAAGGAATTAGATTAGGTAACGAAACAATGAAGGTGGTAGATGAGTTTTGTTACTTGGGTAGTAAAATAACATGCGATGGTCGCAGTACAGAGGATATAAAATGCAGAATGTCAATGGGAAGGAAAGCATTTTTGAAAAAGAGAAATTTGCTAACATCGAATATTAATTTAAGTGTAAGGAAGTCTTTTCTGAAGGCATTTGTGTGGAGTGTTGCCTTGTACGGGAGTGAAACATGGACAATAAGCAGTGCGGACAGGAAGAGGATAGAGTCTTTTGAAATGTGGTACTACAGAAGAATGCTGAAGATTAGGTGGGTAGATCGCATAACTAATCAAGAAGTACTTAACAGAATTGGTGAGAAAAGGAATTTTTGGCACACCCTGACTAAAAGAAGGGATCGCTTGGTAGGACACATTCTTAGACATCGAGGAATCGTAAATTTAGCATTGGAGGGAAGTGTGTGGGGTAAAAATCGCAGAGGGAGACCAAGAGACGCGTATAGTAAGCAGAGTCAAGTGGATGTGGGTTGTCGTTCTTATGAGGAGATGAAAAGGCTTGCTCAGGATAGAGTAGGGTGGAGAGCTGCATCAAACCAGTCTCCGGACTGAAGACTATAATAACAACACAACAACATTATTATTTCTACTATTTCCATGTCAAAACATATTTATACAGTTATTAACACAGTTATACACATTATATTAGATTTGACGAAAACTTGACTACTTCCAATGCATCCTCCGATGTCTGATAAAAACGTCTTCCGTGCAAGTGGTTGGACACAGTCGACACTGAAGCATGTATTTCGCGGTCTGGTCTTCTCCACACTCGCACTTGATGGCATCTTCCTCAGCGTAGCTCCAGCTTGCTAGATTGGATCTGTCCACTCCGGATCTCACCCTATTCAAGGACTTCCATGTCAGCCATCCCTTTGTCACGACCAGGTGGTAAAGTTTGAAATACGCTTTTCCACCCATTTGGTAAAACGTCTCTTAGCTTTCTGCAATTGTAATCTTGCTTTTTCATCTGTGGTTGTACGGTCTGTTGATGTTCTCAAGAAACTTCTTCGGGACTCAAGTCTTCGCACATGCAGGTCATGTCCATATAAAGGACGAGTTATTTCCTGCTCCACTTTTTTCCTTTCCTTGCTCGCTATTATTTCTCTTCAACAGAAGGTGGTTCTATTCCTGCAAGGTGGTAAAGCCACTCGATTGTAGTGGATTTTAAACATCCTCTTATAATTCTGCATGTGTCATTAAGATCTACATCTACCTGTTTGGCATGAGTTATATCAAATGGGGGCGGCGTACTATGCAGTAGAGTAACACAATACCATTGCAGAAGTTCGGATGGTTTCCGATTGGCTACCTCATGGTGAAACGGCCAGTTTTCTAAGGAGTTTATATTCTGGGAAACAAAAATGTTCAAATGTTTGTACAACTTATGGGACTTAACTACGGGGTCATCAGTCCCTAAGCTTACAAACTACTTATGAACTAGCTAAGACTAAAGACGGCACAAATATCCATGCCCGAGGGGGGATTCGAACCCCCGACCGTAGTGGCCGTGCTGACCGTGACTGAAGCGCCTCAGTCACCTCGGTCACCGCGGCCGGCTTCTGGGAAGCTTTCGACTTGGTAGTCATGCAATGCTTCTTGTATCTAAGAGATCTGTCGAGTGTCATTCCTAGGTATTTCGGCTTATCACAGTGTTCCAGTTCGACCACTGACCATGCCACCTTTAACCTATGAATGGCTTCCCTTTTTCTCAGATGAAAAGCACGTACTTGTGTCTCGGAAAGATTTGGTTTAAATTGGATCTTCAAGGGCATTCGTTAAGGTGTTTCCACTGATTCAAAGTTCGTGCTCTGTTTGGCAAGAGCGAGATCGTCAGCTGTTGGGGGCTATGGGTTGGTCATTGGTATATATATTGAAGAGGATTGGAGCTAACACACTTCCTTGAGAAAGACAATTCTTCTGTAGTCTCCACATTGATGGTAATTGCTGCAGTATTACCTCACTAAGATCAGCTACAGAATACTAGAAATTGGTTAAACTAGGGGTTTTGAGATATTACAGAAAATGATTCCGTAGTGAGCACGAACTCTGTACTCCAGATTGTGCCCTATCTTGTCCCCCTCTAGAGGGCGCCTGTGGCAACGACTTATCTGCGCAAACAGATCTGAGTACATATCGGATTCTATGGAGAGTGAACAGAGTAATGACTGCGTGTTTAGCCACTGTGGGTGGTAGCACCGCGTGGACCACATACACTGCTCTCTGCTTCTCAAATAGCTGCAACGAACCATTACATTTTATAATGGATAGAGGATTTACGAAAAACACATCGCTCTTTGTAGGGTTTCTTATTATTAAATCCCAAAGTCAAATGTTCCAAGACTTGTAAATATATTGGACCAAATTGTTATGGTCATCAGTCCCTAGATTTACAAGCTACTTGAAATAACTTCCACTAACGACAACACACACACACACACACACACAAACACACACACACACACACACACACACACACACACACACACACACACACACATATGGCCTAAGGAGGACTCGGAAAAAAATAAATAAAAATAAATAAAAAATCCAATGATCAGATGTTTGTTAAGCTTATGGGGCTTAACTGCAGGGTCATCAGTCCCTAAATTTACAAACTACTTATGAACTAACTTATACTAAAGACGACACAAACTCCATGCCCGAGGGGGGATTCGAACCTCCGTTGGGGAACGGCCTAGTGCATAGGGACATTGTGCGTCAATGCGCTCGGCCTCTCCGCCGCGGCTTCAAAAAGCCGTCCAGGAAAAAAACTAGGACGCTGCATACGGAATAAGCGTTGAACGGCTATGGAGTGAAAACATCCATAATCACCTGTCCGAAAGAAGTCCAAGGAGTTTTGTTGCTGGACTTTTTGGAGGATGCAACCATCAATGCTGCGCGGTACTGTGCCACTCTGTCGAAATTGAAAGAGGTGATTCGGAAAAAGCGGCGTCGCCTTCTCAGATCTGGCGTTCTGCTGTTGGATGACAATGCGAGACCACACTCGGCGACAGCAACGCAAAACCAATATTGCAACTCTTGGTTTGAAGCTTATAAAGCTTATAAAGCGGCGTGACAAATTTCTCAATGTACTTGGAAGTTATATTGAAAAATAAAGATATGCCTTAACTTTAATGACTCATTCTATCTTTTTTTCCTCTCACACGCAACTCTGATCACAGTCGACAGGGGAAACTTATTTTCCAACTCCTCCTCGTAACATGGTCCGGTAGATATAGACACGGTTTTTGGCCCCCAAGGTACCCGTACCTTAACCCTCTGCAATATTGTCTGTGGGAATGCTTTAAAGGCGGTCTGGAAAGGAAAAGTAAAAACAAGAGCCAATTTGATTGGATAATGAACAGTGCAGCTCTCATAAAAGAACGAAGAGGTATACGTGGTGTTATTCAGAGAAGTCAAAAGTGCATTGAGCTTGGCGGTGAATTTTTTTAAAATCAACTTTGCACGTCCTCAAACGACTTTGCTTTAAGTTTCTTCGGGTGTCATACTAACAGCTGTATCTAAGCACCTAATAAAAATTGGGCACATGCTCTATGACATTTTATTGCAATTTGTCTTTACTTCTTATTCTTCCAGTAAATCTGTCCTCAGACAGGTATCAAGTGGACATCCTTCATGTCTTTCTGTCATGGGCATCCTCCTTCATACCGCTTCCTAAAATATTCATTACTCGTCCTGAAACACTCTCTATAAACTGGGCGTTCTGTCTGAGTAAGCTTCAAAAACTCAAAAAGTTCTGCATCGACTGAGATCAAAGTTTGACACAATGTTGCGTTCTAATACACGAAGGTTTTTAGTTACCGGTACCTCTGTAATATATTATATACGCTACAGAGCCAGAGGAACTGGTATAGCCATGCGTATGCAAACACAGAGGACGTCGCTGCGGTTGACAAAGCCTATATAAGACAACAGGTGTCTGCCGCAGGCGATAGATCGGTAACTGCTGCTAGAATGGCAGGTTATCACGATTTAAGTGAGTCTGATCGTGGTATCGTAGTCGGCACACGAGAGATTGGACACAGCGCCTCCGATGTAGCGACCATTTCACGGGTGCACCGTGAATGTCGGGAATCCGGCGAAACAACAAATCCCCGATATCGCTGCGGCTGGAAAAAGATCTTGCACGAACGAGACCAACGACGTCTGAAGAGAATCGTAGACGGCCGCGGTGGCCGAGGGGACTGAGGCGCTCCAGTCACGGTCTGCACGGCCACTACGGTCGGGGGTTCGAATCCCTCCTCGGGCATGTGTGCCGTCCTTAGGATAAGCTAGTAGATACGTAGTTTGTAAGTTTAGGGACTGATGACCCCGTAATTGAGTCCCACAAGCTATACAAACATTTCAACGTTTGAATCGTTCTCAGTGACAAGAGAGCAAACCTTCCGCAAATTGCTGCGGGTTTCAGTGCGTGGCCATCAAGATGTGTCAGCGCGGGAATCATTCAACGAAACATCAGCGATATGGGCTTTCGGAACCGAAGGGCCGTTCGTGTACCCTTACTGCCTGCGCGACACACAGCTTTACGGGACTCCTGATACGTGTAGGTGACACTCCGACAGGTAGCAAGTACGTACGTACCCTGGCTGATCACCTGCGTCAACTAACGCCATTGTGCATTCCGACGAACTTGGACAATTTCAGCAAAGCAATGCGACACGCCGCACGTCCAGGTTGCTCCATGAACACTCTCCTGAGCTTAAATATATCCGCTGGCCACGAAACTCTCCAGGCATGAACATTATTGAGCATATTATTGAACGGATATAAAGCTCGGGGAGAAGTAAAAACTTAGCTGTTTGCCGATGTCGTTGTCGCAGCGAGACTGAATATCGGACTTTCCATATCCACCAAAATTAAAATAAAAGACGCTTATTCGAAAAAAGCAGATAAAAATTCGATTAACGCTTTCCTGAGTGAGAATTTCCAGTCTTACTAACAATGTGAGTGTAGATCAGATGTGGCTTGCGTTCAAAGAAATACTATCGACAACCTTTAACAGATTCATACCAAACAAATGAACAACAGAGGGAACTGACCCGCCGTGGTACACAAAACAGATCACTGTTACAACAGCAAAGAAAATAGCATGCCAAATTTATACGCACAAAAAATTCCCAAGACTGAAAATCTTTTACAGAAACTAGAAATTTAGCTCGAACTTCAATGAGAGAAGCTTACAATAGCTACCATAACGAAACCGAGTTACGTAAATTGGTAAAGAATCCTAAGAAATTCTGGTCGTATGTCAAGTATACTAGCGGCATAACACAATCAATACCTTTTTTACACGATAGAAATGGTGACGCTACAGAGGACAGTTCTGCTAAAACAGAATTGCTTGACACAGCTTTCCGAAATTTCTTCACTAGAGAAGACGAAGCAAATACTCTATTACTCCTATCAAGAACAGCTTCCACCATGCGTATTTAGAAATATTCCCGTAGTATTAAAATAACTTAAATCACTTAAGAAAAGTAAGTCTCCCGGTCCTGACATATTAATTAGGTTCCTTTCAGAGTATACGGATGCATTAGCCCCATACCTAACTATCATATGCAACCGCTCCCTTAGCGAACGTTGCGTTCAAAAGAGTGGAAAACTGCACAGGTCTCTCCAATATTCCAAAAAGGCATTAGGAGTGACCCATAAAATTATAGTCCTATATCATTCACTACGTTTACATGCAACACATCTTCCGGAAGACGAAAAACGATTTTCGTAAACCGTTTTTCGCTGTCGTGTTTACATGGCATAGCCTGAATCGGATTTCCTAGCCCACCTTAATATGGCGGCTGAAAAACAGCTGATTCAGTTCCTGATTTAGTCCGCACAATGGCTATATTCCTTTATTTCAAAATGTTCAAATGTTTGTAAAGCTTATGGGACTTAACTACGGGGTCATCAGTCCCTAAACTTACAAACTACTTATCAACTACCTTATCCTAAGGATGGCACAAATATCCATGCCCGAGAGGGATTCGAACCCCCGACCGTAGCGGCCGTGCAGACCGTGACTGACGCGCCTCTGTCCCCTCGGCCACCACGGCCGGCTTCCTCTATTTAAATACACAGATTTATGTTCACTCTAATATGTATACTTTTATTTCACATTAGAAAATATCACTCTTTTCATATGTGCAGAAAATTCTTAACAAGAAAACATAATCTGACAAGCCAAGAACTCTTCAAAAACGGTTGCGTTTACAAGGGCACGAAAATCGATTGTGGAACTGGAAAGCCGCTTTAGAGAAGCGGATTTCCAGAATCGATTTTGGATTCTAAATAAATGAAATGCAGCAACCAGTTGCTTGTCGTTATTTATTTTGAACTTCAACGACGGGTTTCGGGCGCTTGAGTGCCCTTCTTCTGGTCTATTTTTGTACTGTTGCTTAATAAATAAACATGCTACATTTTGGATTGTTTACATGACCAACCAAAAGCGGAATTGGGAAATCGGTTTACGAAATCCGGGTTTGGGAGCCCATGTGTATGGGGTGATTAACGTCGGTTTGTAACCGAGTGTTACAACATACCATTTCCTCAAAAATTATGGACTACCTCGAAGAGAACGACCATTGTCCCATAGTCAACACGGATTTAGAAAGTATCGTTCTTGTGAAACACAGCTATCTCTTTACTCACATGATGTGATGAGTGCTATCGATAAGGGATATCAGATAGATTTCGTATTTACAGATTTCCGAATGACTTTCTACACTGTATCTCACAAGGGTCTTCTAATCAGACTGCATGCTTATGGAATATGCGACTGGATTCGTGATTTCTTGTCAGAAAGGACACTGTACGTTGTAATTGACGGAAAGTCATCGAGTAGAACAGAAGTCATATCTGGAGTTCCCTAGGGAAGTGTTATTGGGCCCCTACTGTTCGTTATTTTTATAAACGATTTAGGAGACAATCTCCGTAGCTCTCTTAGACTGTTCGCGGATGATGCTGTCATTTATCGGTTAGTAAAGTAACCAGAAGATCAAAAGAAACTACAAAATGATTTAGATAGACCCTTAATAAATAAGTGTGCAGTCATCCATATGACCACCAAAAGAAATCCGTTAAACTTCATTTACATGATAAATCAGTCAAACTACAGGCCGTAAATTCAACCAAATACCAAGGAGTAACAGTTACAAAAACAACTTAAATTAGAAAGAACACTTAGAAAATATTGTAGGGAAGGCGAACCAAAGACTACGTTTCATTGGCAGAAAACTTCGAAGATGCAACATCTCTACTGAAGAAACTTCTCTACTGAAGAAACTGCCTACATAACACTTGAAACATTCCTGCACATTGTGGGTTTCCCGCCAGGTGGGACTGACGGACGATTTAGAGAAAATTCAGAGAAGGGTAGCTCGTTTTGTATTATAGCGATATGGGGGAGAGAGTGTCACGGAAATGATACACGAATTGGCGTGGAAATCATTGAAAGAAAGGCGTTATTTGTTGTGGTGCGATCTATTTGCAAAATTCCTTGCACCAACTTTCTCTTCCGAATGCGTACATATTCACCAACGTATCTTGTTGGCGCCCACCTGCACGCAGAGTCATGACTATCGTAATAAAATAAGAGAAATCAGATCGAAAACAGAGAGATTTAGGTGTTCCTTATTCCCGCGAGCTATTAGAGAGTGGAACTGTATAGAAATATGATAAAAGTGGTTGGATGAACCCTCTGCCATGCACTTCACTATGATTTGCAGAGTGTCGATGTAGATGAGGATTATGGATGCACGGTGTCATTCCCTCCATTAGTCGAGTCCACGCCACGTCTGCACTTCCATTTGCTCGTTGAAGCCCTTCACGGTATTAGGCAGTGCACCATTTTCATTAGTTCTTCTGTGTATAAAGCGAATATAGCCCACCACAGATCACATGTAATGTGTAACTTCCAACAGATATGTGCTTCTTGGCTGGTCTGCAGGAACTGTGTAATGTTTAAAGGATGTAACTGTATTGTAGGCTACCTGCAGAATGTCCGTTTCTCTTGTAGGTTTAAAAGCGATCTCTAGGCCAAGGGCTATCCAAAACACTTTACCCCTTCTCTCTGTTACCAATAGAAACCGAGTAACCCCTGAGTAATCCTGTTTTCACACGAGACGTTATGAAACATGCACTGTGTTCAGAAAAAAGCAGAGCACCTTGAAAGTGTAGACATAGGACGTTCATATTGGCAGGACCTGTTCAGTAGTATGTCCTGAAGAAACAGTTAACATTTCAGACGCCTGCCCTGTTGCCTAGTGGGTGCATGGTCGACCACGGGCCCTGGGCAACTGTTTCATGCATGATGGCGTTGCTGCGTACAACGTGCCAATGGCATCCTGTGGTATAACCACCCATCGTACATTCACATCGTTCCAACGTTCAACTGTAGTGGATGACACTGGGTCACCGCACTGGACCCGCCGTTTCACCATATCTCACACATTTTCTATTGGCAACAAGTCTGACTGACATCTTGTGACACGAAGAATGCTTGTAGTCGTGCATTCTCTTGCTGGAAAACGGCGCTTGGGTAAGAATGATGTGGCTACGGGTCATAGCATGTCATTGATGCAGATCAAATTGGTCATAGTGGCACGGACATGCGTCAACTATGACTTGTACCCCAACAGCAGCGCACACCATTAGTCCCTCAGTTGGCACTGTATGTCATGTGCCAATGCAGTCTCCGTGATGCCACTCCACCAGTATGAGGCGAACAAAACTGCGGCAATCGGTTTCAGAGAAAAAGAATTTGGATTCTTCCGAAAATACTGTCTGATGCCATTCCTGTCACCAATGAAGTCGTACCATACACTTTTTGCTAAATATTCACGTTTTGATCGGAAAAGGCTGGGGGTCCACTGCACCTACTCTCAGAACTATAGCACTTGCTCTAGTATACCCAGGAGCTGCATACTACAGGCCTGCACGGCTTCACAGTGGCCATACCTAGAAGACACATGTCCAGCTAAACGACACAAGATCGTATCAGATACCATCCAGTCTACTCCTCAGAAATGGCTACCAGGTCTTTCTAACATTCCACCTCCTTATCTCCGAAGAGCGTTACCACTGAAGAAGAAATGGCTTAATCGCTGTGAAAACCCTCTCTTACCAATTACTGAAGATTATTTACATGAAGATCTCAGGCTATCCATCCATGTCTCTGTCCATCTCCTTCCCCTCCTTGCGTTCGACACATCTTCCTCCCTCATCTCTTTGACCATATCCTTCCTCTCCCTGTCTCTCTATTCATTTTCTCTTTTCGTCTTCGTAGCTATTCAAAATTAACAAATTAAAAATTGGGAACTTATTTCAAGTTTCTGGTAATGCTTGCAAGTGAGCAAAACAATGAAGCCAATAAACAGGTCATTTGCAGACTTCTTTACGTCATTGTTTTGATTTCCACTCATGACAACAGAATTGACCACTGATTGGTAAATGCAAAGCAACCGTTAAACATGAGCGTTCGTAGAATGCAGTTTCACGAAACGCTGTTACGGGTGTGTGTTACTTCTACCACAGCACCTGACTGGTATGCAGATAAGAGCTTGGTTGCACTTCAGTTACCGCAATTCTCGTATTATTATTAGAGGTTTTAATGCGTAATAGAGAAGGTCCCATTTTAGTTAGAGATTTGAAAGCATCTAATTCCTTTTACAACTTTTAAAGGCTACGTACACACATGATTTTTATATTGTGCGTATCTGTGCAAAATATGCTATTACGTGCCTCTGTGTGTAATTACTGTTAAAATCAGTACTTCAAGTTTGCGTCTGCGTATTGTAACGATTGAATTAATATTTTTTATCGATCAGCGACGTTTGTCGCCATTATTCTCTCCCTCTCGTAATATTTCATCTGTGAAAAAGTTTGTTTCGGTCGTCTTCCGTTTCCTCCAGCGAGCCGAGGGGACGAAACCGCGATAATACTCTCTCTTGTTTGTGTCGGCAGACTGCTCTGTAATATAAGACTGAAGGCACTTATAGTTTGTTTTAAAATATACTCTCTTTTCTTAAGAGCAATGTTTTCATTTAATGATGTCCCGTCCTTTCTTAATTTTCTTTGGAGGTTCCAGCTCCTTGATATTCTGTTGTTTCATGATGTTAAGAGGCCATCACTTTCGTTTCGTTTATTTCCATGATTAAATCCCGATCAGATACTTTATATCATTACCGTTTTTCCTTTTAGAACCTGCATTCGTATTAACAGTTTTGCGCCATCACTTTCGTTTCGTTTATTTCCATGATTAAATCCCGATCAGATACTTTATATCATTACCGTTTTTCCTTTTAGAACCTGCATTCGTATTAACAGTTTTGCGAAGTCCCTGCCAATTTCAAACAATTATCATAGCAACAATTTGACGTAATTTGCAATATTGAGGCTCCAAAAAAAAAAAAAAAAAAAAAAAAAAAAAAAAAAAAAAAAAAGTTCGAATGTTTGTATAGCTTATGGAACTTAACTACGGGGTCATCAGTCCCTAAACTTACAAAATACTTATGAACTAACTAATACTAAGGACGGCACAAATATCCATGCCCGAGGGGAGATTCGAACCCCCAACTGTAGTGGCCGTGCAGACCGTGACTGGCGCGCCTCAGTCCCCTCGGCCACCACGGTCGGATGCGGCTCCCACCACAGTGATTCTGGCTCCGATTGGCTTCTGTTCTCATGGGCAGAGGGGGAAAGGAGGGGGGGGGGGGAGTGTTGCAAGAGAGAGAGCGGAGAGAGACAAGAGCATGTTAAGTGTCGTCATAATAGCACTGAAAGGAACCCGTTAAACTTCAAGCAGTAAAATCAATTAAATACCCAGGAATTACAATTACGAACAACATAAATCGGAAAGAACACATAAAAATATTGTATGGCACGCGAACAAAAGGCTACGTTTCATTGACGTTAACGTCGGGCCTGACGGTCTCAGGGTAAAGAGAGCGACTGCTAACCGGAGCGTCGCGTGTTCGAGACCCGCTCGGTCACGGATTTTCCAGTCTGCATTTTAACCCAGCCTTCACCTCGAAACGACAGAAGAAAATTCAGACAAGGGCAGCTCGTTTTGGATTGTCGTGGTGTTATTACATTACAATGTAGAGATCTACATTATAAAGTAGGTCCCCTTTCCCTGGTTGGATAACTGCGGTAGGTAAGGGACATGCAAGTCGCCGAAGTGGCGTCCAAAAGGAAGACTTGCACCAGGACATGGAGCCCCATTTTTTTTTAATTCTTATTATTGGCAGAACACTTCACTACACTTGTGCGTCCTATTTTGGAGTATTACTGGACATTGTGGGATCCCCACCAAGTGGGACTGACGGACGAGAGCGAGGTATTACTACTAAAACTACCTGCCGAAGGGGCGAGCGAAAGTTTCCGGGAAACCCAGCCAACCGCAGATGTCCGGCTTTCCAAACGTCCCGCATTGCTCAAAGTATACGTCCGCCAGTTTGAGACGTACGTGATTCACATAATAAATTTAGTAACTACTAGCGAGCACCGGACGCACTGATGGCATAAATAATCTACGTGCCTGGCGTGGCGTATTTTGTTTGTGGGCCACTAATAAAATTCAGAGAGCAACTATAAGAAAGTGAGTATCGTTACTTCCTTATAAAATGTACTCAAAGAGAGGAACGTTGCACGGGTCACTCCAATATTCAAGAAAGATAACAGGATTTTAGAAGTTATACTTTTCTCATATATTATGAACTACCTCGAAGAGAACGATTTATTGACCCATAGTCAACACGGATTCGGAAAGAATCGCTCTTGTGAAATACAGCTGGTTCTTTACTAACATAAATGGTGTGCACATATTTGACTGGTGATGTGCGTACCATTTATTGCGTGCCACTATAGTGTCAGGTCGTCTGAGATATATCTCTTACCATGCCTGGAATATTAAGATTTTATAATGACTCTTAAAAGAGTCAAAACTAGTCATCAACGAAAAATCAATGTATAAAAGCGATCAATGCCAAAGAAAGATCGCATAAGAGATTCATAAGTATAAAAATAATTGTGAGTTTGTTAATTGTGGGATGATTGTAATCTTCAACTGTATTGCATGAAATAAGATAGGCTATTTTATTTCCGGCATCGCCGTTTTAATTCTGTAAATTTTGTCTCCCTTTGTGGTGGTTTACACCACTGTTGAAAAATCAAGTAAGTAAGTAAAGTAAAAAATAACGTTAGCATTTTTCACCAGAATATTGGGGGACTAAAGAATAAAATAAATGAGCTTTTGGTTTGTTTAGACGATAAAGAAACTGAAAATGTAGTAGATATACTATGCCTGTCTGAGCATCACATTGTCATTGCTATGGAAAATGTGAAAGTCAGTGGATATAAATTAGCTTCAAATTTAAGTAGAGATAATAAGAGGAGGAGTTGCCATATATGTCAAAAGTATCACAGTGTAAAAAATTTAGAAACAAAACAGTTTTGTGTAGAGCAGCATATTGAAGCATGTGCCTGCCAGCTTAAACTCAATGATGATTATCTTATAATTGTAACAGTATATAGGCCCCCTACAGGAAACTTTCAGTTATTTCTGGAAAACTTGGATGCCTTGTTGTGCTATCTGTCAGATAGGGGGAAGTAAATTATTATTTGTGGTGATTTCAGTGTAGATTCACTGAAAGAGTGTAATAGTAAGAAAGACCTGGAAGTCTTACTTGGCTCATTCAATCGGACCTCCGTTATTGATTTTCCTACTCGGGTAGTAAAGGACAGCAGTACGTTGATAGATAACTTTTTTATAGACTGACATAGCTTCCAGAGCACCTGACAAACGTCTAAAACTCGAACCCCCCACGCAAGACGGTGAGGCAAATATATAACATCGACAATAATGGCATTACATTACGCATTGTTCATAACAACTGAATATACTAATTTACAATTAATGAACACGAAAGTAAAACATTTCATGTACACAGAAATAATCACAATGTAAAATGAAAACTATACATACAATAATTTTAAATGGAGCATATCATTTTAAGCTTTTAATTGAATAACATCGGAGAAAGGCTACAACCCTGTCTTACTCCCTTCCCAACTAATGCTTCCCTTTCATGTCCTTCGAGTCTAATAACTGCGGTCTGGCTTTTGTACAAGTTGTAAATAACTCTCCTTTTCCTGTATTTTACCCCTGCTGACTTCAGAATTTGAAAGAGTGTACTCTAATCAACATTGTCAAAAGCTTTCTCCAATTCTACAAAAGCTAAAAATGTAGGTTTGCCTTTCCTTAATCTATCTTCTAAGATAAGTTGTAATATGAGTATTGCCTCCCGGGTTCCTACGTTTCTCCTGAATCGAAATTGATCTTCCCCGAGGTCAGCTTCTACCAGCTTTTCCATTCTCCTGTAGATAATTCGTGCTAAACTTTTGTAACCATGACTTATCAAACTGATGGTTCTGTAATTTTCACACCTGTCTGTGCCTGATTTCTTTGGAATGGGGATTATAAAATTTTTCTTAAAGTCTGCGGGTATTTCGCCTGCCTCACACATCGTACTCACCAGGTGAAACAGTTTTGTCATGGCTGGCTTTCCCAGAGACTTTAGTAGCTTTGAGGGAATGTCATCTACTGCCGGGGCCTTGTTCCGACCTAGGTCTTTCAGGGCTCTGTCAAATTCATCTCTCAGTGTAGTGGCGTCGCGTGCTATATGGTCACTGTTTCAGTAAACCCCCGGAACAAACATCGTCGTGAAAAAAATAAATTATATAAATTTAACAATGTTTTAAAACTATGATAGTTCGTTTTGTTCTTCTATCAGATCATTTTATAAGCACAATCAAAGTATTTTTATCGCGTGAGAAACGTCTTGTGTCGTAGCGCGGCCGGCTTATATACGCGTCAGTGGCCGCAACGTTGCAATGCGCATGCTCGGCTGAGGTGCAAGTTCTCTTCTCCGCCCCATGAAAGCATGTTGGCGCTCTCACGGTAGGGAGGGGCGAGGGGAAACGCCGCTTTTAACATTAGCATTGGAGCTGGTAGAGACGCCAGCTCCTGGCTACTCGAGCTCTGGCGATTACGCACGAATGGTCGCAAAGCAAAGGCAGTGGAGCCACTGCGCACTTCGCCTTGCACATGGGCAAATCCTCCATGAAGGAAACACCCGCATTTCACATTAGTTTTTGGCGCATTGAAGGTTTATCAAAAACATGTCATATTCCATGAAATATAACTATCAATTAAAGACGCATGCAATGTAAAAGCCTCCAGAAGATCCTATCATGAATAATAATTAAGTCACTAGTCTCCAGCTAACAAGAACAGCCGTGTGGTTAGCGGCATTGCGCTCCAGTGTCTAAGGTAGTGGGTTCGAGCCTGATGGCAAGCAATTTTTTTAAAACCCAGTCTTCTTTTTAACAGATTCGGGAACAACAATGACTTTTGTATTGTTACTTGCCACATATCTTTTGGACGTTTTTGCGAATGTGTCGCGATTTTGAGGGCAAATGGCATTTCTACTCTTCGTTGCCACTATGAAGTTTCGGCCCCGGTTCAGAAATATCGTAGATCCGGTACTGAAAGAAGTGAAGCACCGCTTAACTGCTGACTGTTGCTGTCATTCCTCCGGCCCCGTTTTGCCGCTGCGGTCACGCTGCTATCACGTACGACTGCCCACGGCTGCAAGGCCTCGGGCAACGTGCTCCAGAGCCACAATTACAGGGTGTCCAGAAAAGGGCTCCCCGATTTCAAAATTAAATATCTCGAAAACAAAGATCGATAGAGGAATGCAGTAAACGGTATGTTTATTGTGAAAGCTGTAAGAAATTTATACAGCAGTTTGAAATAATAGTTACAAAAGCTGCTAACAGATGGCGCTGTACGCTCAACAGTTCATATCATCACACATAAGTGAAATAATCGTATGAAAACACTCTTTGCAAACAATCACATCACAGTGTTTTCAAAATGTTCACCATTGGCACAGGAGGCGCAAACGAAGAATGAAATTCGCCATCATATTTCGTAGTGTCTCAACGAAAATGTATTCACATTCCACAGAGATCGCCGATTGAAGCTCGTCCAGCGTGGCGGGATGCTAATCCAGCGAATATGGAGGCTAATCCATGCCTGCACCAGTCAATTTGGGATATTCCAAAGCAATGGCTCGATTCCCGCAGTATTCCGCAAGAAAGCGAAACACTTGTTCGGTCCGATGTGGTCGGGCTCCATCTTGCATAAACCATTCAGTAACTTGTCGATCCTCTAACGTTTGCTGTGTGTCGTCAAATTGTTCCAAAATTGCAACGTAACGTGCATCAGTGACCGTTTCTCGAATGAAAAAAGGGTCAATAATGCCTCCGCTGCATACTGCTGCCCACACAGTAACTTTAGGAGAATACAGGGGTTTCGCTTCACACCAATATGGCTTTTCGGAACCCCAAAATCGCCAGTTCTGCTTATTCACGTATCCATTCAGATGTAAGTGTGCTTCATCTGTAAACCAGATGCAGCCAACATCAAATCTTTCACTATCAATCGTTCTAAGCATCTGAAGGCAACCCTTTGTTGCACAGCTCGTACGGGTATGGCCTGGTGCGTTTGAATTTTGAATGGAAACGTCTGTAGGCTCTTTCTCAGTATTTTCTGCTTGCTGGAACGCTTCAAACCAGTCTCACATGCAATTCTACGGACGGATGACATTGGATTTCGCTGAATAATTCCAGAAACTGTGGCGATATTTTCAGGCGTAACTGCGGTTTGCTTGCGGCCAACATGCCCCACTAGATCATCAGTTACTCTGCCTGTTCGTTGAAATTTTTCGAGGAGCGTACGAATGGTTTTCGCATCGGGTCCTTTTGGAACATTAAATCGTGCTTGAAAACTTCGCCTTGTTGCCGTAGGACTCTTCTAACCTATGGTACTCTAGCACCAGAAAAACACGTTGTTCAATGGAGTACATGGTTTTAATCTCTTCCTTCGGTATGCTAACCTCCTTTCACGTTTCAATAGTGGAACTGATAGCTCTGGACTTCGAATCACTATTTATACTAGGCATTACGTATGGCGATTACAGCGCCATCTGTTAGCAGCTTTTGTAACTATTATTTCAAACTGCTGTATAAATTTCTTACAGCTTTCACAATAAACATACTGTTTACTGCATTCCTCTATCGATCTTTGTTTTTGAGATATTTAATTTTGAAATCAGAGAGTCCTTTTCTGGACACCCTGTATTTGCACCGAGTTGTTGACATGTTATGATACTTTGCGTACAGAGCAGTGTTACGAGGAAAGAAAAGACTCCGATGCAGCAGCGAAATAACAAGAGGATTAGTGGCGTGGAACTAAGGCAGCTGCCCATAGACCAAAGATAGCATAGACTGTGCATGTCTCTATATCTGCTGCGTTGTAGTTTGAAACAAACATCTAATTGCCCCGAGTCACATGACCGAGGCTTCATCATTACGAACCACAGTGTGAAGTCAAGCGATGATTTTAACAATAAACGACTTCTCGTATTGCTATTACACATGTAATATATAAAAGTAGCGTGATTTCTCCGTATTACTGGCATTAATACGGTGAGTATCGTTTTTACACGTGAACAGGCGAAAATTATTGTCAGCTGCGTTTACAAGCAAAAGAATTACAGATCCTCAATGTTTGTGTTGCACTATGAATTTGTTACTTTTTTCCCAACTGACCAATGTGATTTATTAAGGGAAGACTACTTCAGCGTGTCTTGGCTGAGTATACATGTCAGCAAGTAAGTAATTTCTGGTGCAGATCTGCCGTTAATAGAGTTCCACATCACTGTAAGTAGAAAAGTCGTAAAATATAAACGCTTGTATTATATTAAAATCGGACATTATGGATGCAAACCGATTTCAGGTATATGAAAGCATGACAAAACATTTCACAGGTATTGTTGAGGAATCGTGTAAAACTGATGCTGCTTGTCAAACTAATATTTAGTCTCCTGTGTGAGCTACAAACTAAAAGACTCACAGTACAACAAAAACAGGCATTCACTTAAGAACTGCAGTTCTGCTGCGTATAAAAATAACTGTGAATACATTTCATTTAGGCACAATTAAAAACTGTAACCGGTGCTTTGATGTTGCGAATTACGGAGGAATAACGCCCACTGTACTACTGAATATGTAATAAGAATACGATAAGACGTTTTATTGTCGCAATGACGCTTAATTTGCAGTAGCAAGGAGAAGAACTGCGACTGTCAGCTGCACTTGACATTGCTTGTGATGATGGACAGGGTTTGCTGCCCCGAGTCACGTGACTCAAGGGTATATTACACGGAGCGAATTTGGTCGCTAGTCGCTGGCGTATTTGGACGCAGCTGCTAAATTCGCTCCGTGTAAACAGGGACAGCGAATAAAGTCGCTGCTCCGAAACGCGAGCGTCTGAAGTTGGAGGGTGGGCTACTTTAGACGCTGGTCGCTAGCGTTTTTGGTCGCTGGCGTTTTTGGTCACCCCGTGTCATACACGGGAGCGTCTAAAGTAGCCACCAGTCGAGTCAAAATGTCGAAGGAAATTGGCGTTGTGTTTCTCGCAACAGTTTTAAAAGAACAATTAATGAACCAAAAGCAAAACGGAAAAGTAGAAAAGACTAAAAGAAAATGGATTAGTAGGAGGATTGCGAGGAAGGATAAATATGGTACTTCTGCAAATCTTTTGGGTGAATTATCGTCTGAAGGTCCTTCTGCCTACAGAAATATGAATATCACATAAGAAAATTTTGATAGATTACTGAAAATGGTAGGTGATAAATTAAGGAAACAGAATACCATCATGAGGATGGCGATCTCGCCAAGAATAAAATTTAAATAATCGTTACTTTTAATGTCCCATAATACTGGAAAACTCCGATAAATTTTCAGAAATTTGATTACAATTCCACCTCATATTTTGTTTGGTGGAACACAAAACTTTTAATGTCTTTATTTACACCTATGATCACAAAATTTCTCGTCGTTTTGACGACCGGTTTCGGTCAGGATGACCATTTACAAGTCTACAGCACATCAGAAACAGAAGGATACCTACATCAAGTATTAGACTACCTTAGTAAACAAATAATGCATTACAGTGATCAATACATGTAATATAGCCATATGGCATCATCACAGCATAAGTATATCTTCATTAAGGAATGTAACAACAGGTATGATGTATAATATTTTTAACACGTTTTTATATTGATGACTGTATGCCTTATTTATGTTTTATAAGGTACCGTAGTCTATTACTAAATTTGTCCTGTTTCCGATTTGCTGTAGACTTGAAAATGGTCATCACAGACCGAAACCGGTCGTCTAAACGACGATAAATTTTGTGATGTTCGACGTAAATAAAGATATTAAAAGTAATTACAAAATGGATCACTGATATAAATTCGCGACCATGTCGCATCTTGGGAAACAGAACTGTTTCAATGTTCAAATGTTTGTAGAGTCTATGGGACTTAACTACGGGGTCATCAGTCCCTAAACTTACAAACTACTTATGAACTACTTACAACTAAGGACAGCACAAATATCCATGCCCGAGGGGGGATTCGAACCCCCGACCGTAGTGGCCGTGCGGACTGTGACTGGAGCGCCTCAATCCCCTCGGCCACCGCGGTCGGCCAGAACTGTTTGGTATCACCTAACCTCCAAAACAATATATCATATGCTACGTCGTGTTTCAATTGTTTTTACGAAGACGCAAGCGTCTGAAGTCCCTGCGTGTCATTGCGTTAGCGTATTCATTCGCTATTCGCTCATACGCCGATCGACAACAGACGCCAGCGACTAGCGACCAAATACGCTCCGTGTAATATACCCTTTAGATGTTGGTTTCAGAGTAATGACGTCACGCGCAGTGTATATTATCTTTGGTTTATGCCGCTGCCAGACGGGTAGCACTGCTGGCGCTTTGTTCGGCGCGCGTTATCTGGCCAGTTGATAAGCGGTGCGCTGCCCGTCTTCCCAGAACTCTGAGGCCGCACAACCAGCACTCCTGCAAAGAACTCGTCGACCCAGCGCAGGGAAATTTTATTGACACACTAGATGGCCCGGTGAACTTCGTATCACTTACCTCTTAATATAAACCATATTAATTAAAATCATATGTATTTGAGACCAAGTAGCCTTATAAAGGAATCATCAGACAGTCTAAGTATTGGCTAGATAGTGGGCGGAAAGAGTGGGCAAATCACGCACACATGTTCAGGATAATATTCGTGTCACATTCGAGGAAGTTCAGGAAAGGTTTAAACGGTGATGAAATATGGAAAAATTGCGAGGAAAATTTACATTTAAAACATGTAAAATAATGACTTGGTTGTTGTATTGGGTGCGTTCAGAAATATACTTTGAAAGAGTAAAGTTCGCTTTACAGGATCTGAACCCTGCCGGCCGCGGTGGACGAGGGGACTGAGGCGCTCCAGTCACGGTCCGCACGGCCACTACGGTCGGAGGTTCGAATCCCCCCTCGGACGTGGATATATGTGCCGTCCTTAGTATTAGCTAGTTCCTAAGTAGTTTGTAAGTTTAGGGACTGATGACCCCATAGTTAAGTCCCATAAGCTATACCAACATTCACGATCTGAACCCGTATATGAAGGGTCAAAGTCACTGTCAAAGGTTACACATACAGTAAATATATCCAAAGTGCACACTGAATATAGTGCCACTGCAAAGTGCCTTGAAACTAACGCCAAAAACAGAAACGAAAAATTTAAACTTCATTTGTGATTCTTTCACCATTCTAGTTACCATTGTTAGTGCACGAAAAATTACTCTTTAAAAGCATATTTCTGAGCGCACCCAACACATCAACCAAGTCATTATTTTACATGTTTTAAATCTACATTTTCCTCGCAATTTTTCATATTTATCACCGTTTAAACCATTCCTGAACTACCACGAATGTGACATGAACATTATCGTGGAGAGGTGTGTGTGCGGGTAACTTTCCCAGATTTTTATTTCATAAGAACGTTCATTTTACGTTGAACGTCAAATGATCAAAATTTTATCGCAATCGGATAACTGTTCTCAACTTATATTTTGCGAATTCCTTTTTAACTGTCCCTAATTTTTTTTACTGAAAACTTTTCCAAGACCATAATGAACAAAACAATAAAAAGAATTACCCCTCTCCGTCGTGCGAATAGTCAGTTATAGTGCTGAATTCAATCAAAAACACATTGAAAAACGCACTTCCAATTTTTCTCAATTTTTTTCCGGTACATTTTCCAAAAAATTTACTTCATGCAAACCTTGCCCTGTCAAGCCGTACTCAAGTTATGCTCTTACAACCATGTGCAATCGAGTTTTATTCATAGAAAATAAATCGTTTTCAGATTTTCCTAAATTTTACCACTTTCGGGGCGACTTTACCAAATTTTTATTTGCTGCTAATCTTCCTCTTGCTTTCAACATGAAATGTACAACATTTTATCGCAATTTGACGAACGGTATTGATAGATCACTGGAAAAAGTGGTTTCAGTTTTCCCGATTTTCCTCTTTTTCTGGGCAACTTTTCCATATTTCGTCGCCGTTTAAACCTTCCCTAGACTTACACGAATATTTCAAGACTAAAATGAGTAAAACCGGTTCAGCCGTTCTCGAGTTTTAGCGAGACTATCGAACAGCAATTCATTTATATATATTCTTGAGGTTTGTATACAACACACGATCACACAGGCAAAGCAGTACGCGCGTTGAGTACAGTCACCAGAGCGTCCGCAATGTTGGCGTTAGTATCTACATCTACATAGATACTCTGCAAATCACGTTTAAGTTCCTGGCAGAGGTTACTCTGCTGCTGAATACGCCCGTCCGTCCCGTTTGGTACACATCTGCCCATGTCAGGCACGTGGATGTCGCCCTCGACGAGTCCTGTAGAATAACAACGGGATGCCTAAGGGCAACGCCTACTCACAAACTGTACAATCTCGCGGGGATAGCCCCACCAGATATAAGACGGGAAGATGCCGCAAATATAGACAGACGCAAAGTAGAACCAACCGCTGCTCATCCGATACATGAACACCAAACACCCCCAAGCATGCTAAAATCCAGGAAGAGTTTCATGAAAACTACTGTCGACTGTAGTACATCACCTTCAACGGCACGACAAAACCTGTGGAGGGCCGGTTGCTGACATATCACCTCTGGAGCCCCCCCCCCCCCTCCAGACGAAAATCTGCCGTGGACAACATGGAGGTCCCTCAACAGACTAATAAGTGGGGACAACATGGCCAGATGGAACTACCTCTGAGATGAATCAACTCTCTGCTAATGTGGCTGCTAATCAAACCACCAAGCAGCTATACAGCTGTCCTCAGTGCCCAGTATCCTGCACGCTGGAGGACATATTGCAGGCCAACAAGAATGCCGTCGAGCTCGCTAATTCTTGGTCTCATTATATTTAGTGGTTTTGTAATTTGTTTATATATAATCTCTTTTGTTTTCTATCATGTTGTACTTTTGTCTTTAACATTCGTATGCAACGCTTCTAAATAAATAAATAACCTTTCTCTGCCGTTCCATTCTCTAATACCGCGCGGGAAGAAAGATCACCTAAATCGTTCTGTTTTCGATCTGACTTCTCTTATTTTATTGGGATGGTCATGTCTCCCTATGTAGGTGGGTGCTAGCAAAATATTTGCACATTCAGAAGTAAAAGTCGGTGATTGAAATTTCGCAAATAGATCTCACCGCAACGAATTAATGATTTCCACCTCAAATCATGCAACATTTCCGTGACGCTCCCCCCTCCCCCCGTAACGTGATAAAACAAAATGAGCTGTCCTTCTCTGAACCTTCTCAATGTCTTCCGTCAGTCCCACCTGGTGAGGGTCCCACAAGGGGCAACAGTACTCCAGGAGAGGACGCACAAGTGTGATGTAGGCAGTCTGTTTGGTGGAGCTGTTGCATCGTCGAAGCGTTCTGACAATGAAACGTAACCTTTGGTTCGCCTTCCCCACAGTATTTTCTGTGTGTTCTCTGCAGCGTAAGTTGTTCGTAATTGTAACTCCTAGATAATTGGTAGAATCTACAACCTTAAGGTTTGACTGATTTATCGTGTAATTGAAGTTCAGCGGATTTCTTTCAGTGGCCATGTGTATTACTTCACACTTTTCATTATTTAGTGATAATTGCCAATTTTCGAACCAAGTAGAAATTTTGTCTAAATCGCTTTGCAGTTGCTTTTGATCCTCTGTTGACTTAACTAAGCGATAAACGACAGCATCATCCGCGAACAGTCTAAGGGAGCTATTCAGATTGTCTCCTAAATCGTTTATAAACACAAGGAATAGTCGTGGATCTATAATGCCTCCCTGGGGAACGCCAGACATCACTTCTGTTTTACTCGATGACTTACCTTCAGTTACTATGAACTATGTCTTTTCTGATAGGAAATCGTGAATCCACTCGCACAATTGGGGCGATATTCCATAACCACATAATTTCATTAGTGTATTCATTACTGTGTGTACCCTCCTTTTGCAGCTATGCCATGGAAACGGTCGTAGAGGTTCAGAATGTGCTTATGTGGAATGGCCTGCCATGCAATTTCCACCTGGTGCCTCAGTTGGGCCAGATTTCGTGCCGCTAACGCAGACCGCCCGACATGACGTTTCATGCGGTCCCAAACATTATCAATGGGGGAGAAACCTGGGGATCGTGCCTGCCAGGGTAGTTGACGTACGCCTTGAAGAGCACTTTGAGTGGTACGAGATTCATGTGGATCTGCATTGTCCTATTCGAAAAGCGTATCACCTTGTTGCTACATGAGTGGTAGCAAGACGGGTTAATGATGGTTTCAGTGTACTGTGCACTGTTCAATGTTCTCTGGACGGTCACTAGAGGAGAATGGCGACTGTAGAATATGTCTCCCCTCACAATGACGCACGATCATGTATGCCGCTCATGCCCCAACATCGTTCAGTCCGCCTCCAATGGTGTCATGGTAGGCGCTTATGAAAGGACGAATGGAGACGTGTCGTCTTCAGTGATGAGAATCGTCGCTGCCTCGGTGCCAGTGATGGTCGTACGTGTGTGGTGTCGTCCAGAGGAGTGCGATAATCTGTAGTGTACGCGACAGAGGCAAACTGGGTGGACACCTGGCATCGTGGTGTGGGGAGCCATATCCTACAATGGCCGTTCTCCTCTGGTGTTCATTGTGCAAAAATCGAACGGTACATGGTACAATGAAACCATCATTCCGCCTGTCTTGCCACCATTCATGCACCAACAAGGCGATGTGCTTTTCCAACAGGACAATGCACGGCCACACGGATTCCATACAATCCAACGTGCTCTTCTACGTATGTCAACTACCCTGCCAATCATTATACCCAGATGTGATGGGTAGTCGGGTATTCTGCCGTCTGTCAGTGTCTATTCTGCACAATATTTTACTACGTAACTCATAACCTTCATCAAGTGCGACTTGAGACTGCTTTCTGAGTTTTTTTATTTTTTATTTTTTTTTATTTCATTTTTTATTTTTTATACTCTTCATTCCCGAGCCTGAAGGGCACGGGCGGGCAACGTGAGAGCATTTCGCACTTTGGGTGCCAAAGGGTTCACATAATTTTCTTTATTTAACAATTTTATTTCTTCATTAACTTATAATTAAACTTACATACTAACAATATAAATCATTTTAATGTACACATTTCCTTTTTGTAATTTTTCTTTCTACAATAACTTATGCCTAAACTTACATACTAACAATATACATCATTTTTATGTACATAATTCTTTTCGTTTTTTTTTAAATTAACATTTAATTTGCAAAAGGTTTTTTTGTTGTTACATATTGTGGTATTTGAGTACAGTTGATTATCAGTCACAATGGTTACATCGTTTGTAGTGATGGTTCTTGGAATCTTGTTTACATTTTTATATGTATGTGTTTTCATATATATATCGTACTTTGGGTGTGGGTATGGGGTGAGGTTTATGTTGGGGCAAGATCCAGTGCCAGAAGATGTTGTGGGTGTGTGATGTCCTTGTGTGAGCGTTAGTAGTAGAACTGAATATTCGTGATTGTGTACTGTATCTGGAAAGGTGTTAATTGTGTTCTGTAGAATGGTGCGTGGGGGATATGTGTACTTGAATTTAGATTTGTTTGTGGTTCTTGGGTTTTGTGTGAACATTTGTGTCATGTCAGGGCGGGAATTGAGGATTCGGCGACCATATCTGGCTCTGAGGATGGAGAGTCGGCTTTGGAGGGGGATGATCCTTGCTTCCTCATAGGCTTCTTGTCTTGGGGTGGTCGGGAGAAGTCTCAGTAGGCTTCTTAGTAGTCGTCGTTCTGTCTGGAAGAGATTTTCTGCTTTTGTCTGGTGTATACTGGCCGGGGGGGGGGGGGGGCGGCTGCGTATTGACACTGAGGTCGAACAAATGTCTTGTATGTGTTGATTGCAGTTTTGTTGCTGCAGCCTTCGAATTTCCCTTGTATTCGTCTTTGGCGTACCTTGTTTAACGTCTGTCTTATGTGTTCCTTAAAGTTAAGGTATTTGTCAAGGGTAACCCCTAGGTATTTTACTTGGTCAGTGAGTCTGAGTCTGGATCCCCACAGCGATATTGTGAGGTTGTCAGGGAGTTGTTTGGTCTTTTTCGGTATGTTGCGGTGTCTAAAGAGTATTGTCTGTGTCTTGTCTGGGTTGGCCGGGTCCAGTACTTATGTCTGCGGCCTTCCCCCTCCTCTGGTAGTTGTAGGTGCTCCCTCTGGGGTCCGCGCCCGCCATACCCGCCTCTGGTCGTGCCATCCGCGGTCTGGCGTTCTGTTTGCGGTCCGCGCCCGCTCGCTGAGGTGTTCCGGGGCGCTGAAGTTCTGTTTTCCGTCCGCATCAATCCTGGATGCTCTATCTGTGGTCTGCGCCCATCGTACCCGCCTCTGAGAGCTTCATCTTCGTTCTGGCGCTCCCTCTGTGGTCGGCGCCCATTGTGCCCGCTCCTGAACGTTGTATCTTCAGTCCTGTGCTCCTGGTGCTCTGCTTGGGGAACGTCCTGCATGTCCATGTCTCCAGCACATGTGTCTGTGTTGTACTGGTGCTGTCCTCGTTGCTTATTTAATAGTTCCAGAGCAGGGTCCCAGGCCCTACTTAGCTGGTAACCTGTGTATCGGTTCATGAGATTGTCAGCCACTTCGATCTGTATTGACTCCTCAATAACACTGTCCCAGAATCTTGGTGTCTGTGCCAAAATCTTGGTTTCATCATAGTTCATGACATGATCCAGCTCCAGACAGTGTTCAGCAATGGCTGATTTCGTCGCCTTAAGTAGGTGTGCCTTTGATGCTCCTTGCACCTGATATCCACTGTTCTAGTGGTCTGGCCAATGTAGGACATTCCACATTGACAAGGGATGCTATAAATCCCTGGTTTCCATAATCCCAAGTCGTCTTTTACATTTCCCACCAAGCTCCTGATCTTGCTGCCTGGACAGAAAACACACTTGATGTTGTGTTTACGTAGAATACTGCTGATTCTGGCTGAAATAGAACCGACATACGGCAGATAAGCTGTCTTCTTTGCTTCCTCTTCCTCTGCTTCTGGAACCTCTGGTGTAGGGGCTGGCTGAAATGCCTCTCAATCTGTCTTGTGTGCAGGATGTGGCAACTGCTGGTCTGCAGATATAAGTCGGTGTGTGTTGGTTTCCGATACACTCTGAGACCAATTGATCCATCTGCTTTCCTTCTTACCAGCACATCCAGAAACGGCAGCTGTCCATTCTTCTCCAGTTCCAAGGTGATGTTTGGGTGGCATGAGTTAAGGTGTTCAAGAAACTCATTGAGCCTGTCCTTTCCATTAGGCCAGATCACGAAGGTATCATCCACACACCTATAGAAGCAATGGGTTTATATCTGGCTGCCGGTTGCAGTGGCCGAGGGGACTAAGGCGCTCCAGTCACGGTCTGCACGGCCACTACGGTCAGGGGTTCGAATCCCCCTCGGGCATGGACATTTGTGCCGTCCTAGTTCGTAAGTAGTTTGTAAGTTTAGGGACTGATGTCCCCGTCGTTAAGTCCCATAGACTATACAAACATTTTTTTTAATATCTGGCTGTCTCTAACGCCCTCTCCTCTAATCTCTCCATGAACATGTTGGCAAGCATAGGAGACAGGGGGCTGCCCATAGCAACACCTTCTGTTTGTTCATAATATCGATTCCCATACAGGAAGTATGTGGAGGTTAGCGTATGTCGGAACAGGTCCAATAGAGTGCCGTCAAATTTCTCTGCAATCATTTCTAGTCAGTCTTGCAGTGGGACCCTGGTGAACAGCGATACCACATCAAAACTAACCATGATGTCTGAGTCCGTAATGCGTAATTGCTTCAGGCGTTGCAGGAAGTCTTCCGAGTTGCGGATGCGGTGAACACATTTCTCCACATGTGGAGAAAGTAAATTCTTCAAGTACTTGGCTGTTTCATATGTGGATGCCCCAATATTACTGACAATTGGGCGTAGGAGCAACCCTGCTTGTTTATTTTCGGAAGACTGTATAATCTATGGCAGGTACTGGTCCCTTTGCCCTAAGTTTTCTGATGACCTTCTCAGGTATTCCTGTCTCCTTCATGTCCACCTTGTCAGTGGGGTCACACTCCAACGTTCTGTAAGTAGGGTCCCCAAGAAGTTGGCACACCTTGTCAACTTAATCCACCCACTTCATAATGACTGTAGAATTCCATTTGTCTGCTGGGAGTATTACAATTCTGTTGTCTTCCCGGACCTTCCTGAGTGCAAACCTCTTCCCAGGTGTGATGTTCGATTTTGGAGGGCTGGCATTGTTGAGTGCTCTGCAAGTCTCTCGGCGAACGTCTTCTGCCACATTGGGTGGGAGTGTGGCTGCAAGTTGCTCCACTGCACTGATGAAATCTGAGACGGGCTCATTTCTAGGAGTCGTTACGAAGTTGAGACGCTTGCTGAGAACCTTTAAGGCTGTATCATCGAAATCTGTGCCACTTAGATTCGTCACGGTGCGAGTTTATCCGTCTGTTGTTCTTTCCTTCTCATGCCGTCAAACTTAGCAGATTGGCAGATTGGCACTCTCTGCTGATCTAGTGGACAGTACGCCACGACGAATACAGACATTCTCAGTGCTAGAGGTCGTGTTATTGGGTTTCCTGGATACTGATGTATACTGCAATGTGGAACACAAATTCAGAATGTCTTGTTTATTCGTAAAACTTGTCAATTTCTGTTTTTCATGAGCAATAAATAGAAATGAAATGTTGTTTTATATATGTTATTTAATCTAAAGAGTAACGTACCCCTAAAATAGTGGCGATACAACACTTCTTTTGATGTGTGTACATGAGGTGGTCGGTCTCTATGTCCGTCGAGACGTAGAAGGACACCAGAACAGGAAACAATGTGAGAGATTTTCAACTGTATACTGAAATTTGATTTTTGTGTTCAACAAGTTGAGTGGCTGTATGAACAAAAAGTTTTTGTACAGCACTAAGCTATTTAAAACTGTGTAATAGTAATAAAAAAGTGAGACAGAGGTAGTAAGTGTGTTTGTGTGTCACCCCGTTTACATGGGTTCCCAAAACCGGATTTCGTAAAGCGATTTACCAATTCCACTTTTGGTTGGTCATGTGAACACTCGAAAATCGATTATGGAAATCCAGTCCTGTAAAGCAGTTTTCCAATTTCACAATCGCTTTTCGTGCGCATGTAAACGCAACCGTTTTTGAATCGTTCTTGACTTGTCAGATTGTATTTTCTTGTTAAGAATTTTCGCTACATATCGACAGGCCGGCCCCGGTGGCCGAGGGGACTGAGGCGCTCCAGTCACCGTCTGCACGGCCACTACAGTCGGGGGTTCGAGTCCCCCCTCGGGCATGGATATTTGTGCCGTCTTAGTTCGTAAGTAGTTCATAAGTAGTTTGTAAGTTTAGGGACTGATGACCCCGTAGTTAAGTCCCATAGACTCTACAAACATTTGAACATATCGACAGAGTGACATTTGCTATCATGAAATAAAAGTATAAATATTAGAGTGAACATGAATCTGTGTATTTAAGAAAAGAAAAATTGCGATTGTACTGTCCTAAATCAGGAACTGAATCATCTGTTTCTCAGCCACCTTAGAAAAAAAAAAAAAAAAAAAAAAAAAACCCTTATTCTTTTCATTCTCCACTCCGAGGAGTGGAGCGGGCTGTTTGAGATCCGACCCATAAAGAGTCGCGGTCCTATTCAGCCAATTATCAGACAAACTGACAGTGGGGCAAAGGGAGAATCCCAATTGGGAATATGTGGGAGGGGCTTACCAGCTCCGGCATACGCCTTACAACCAAGGAAAACCTCCCGAAAACCTTGGTCGGAGCCGGGGGATTGGGACCAATTTAATTTATCTCCGGGACTTGCCCCGGACTAAAAATGGATTATCGAGAGACTCGTAGAGATCAGTTCGACCACAGTGGTCAAGCATCCCCCAACAGGAACCGCACCCGTGGGCACGGTATCCTGTGCGCCCCCTGACAGCCACCTTATTAAGTGGGCTAGTAAATCCAATTCAGGCTATAACACGACAGCGAGAAACGGTTTATGAAAATCGGTTTTCGTCTTCCGGAACATATATCGCAATCAAACGTAGTGAGAAAGAGAGAGACAAAAAAAAAAAAAAAATGTTTGTAAATATATCGGACTCAACTAGTGGGTTATTAGTCCGTAGCTTACAAACTAATTAAACTAAGGTAAACTAACCAAGGACAACACAAACACCTATGCCCGAGGGGGGACTCTAACCCCCGCCGGCGAACGGCCACGGGCAGCGCAGCATGGCGGCCCAGTGTGCACGGCTAAACCGCCGCGGCAGAGAGGAGCAGACAGACACTATCGCCTTCTGGCGGATTTTCCACATACTCACTGAGTGTCCAGCAGGCTTCAGTATGCACTTGATCACCATATAGAGATGTTATGGGGAGAATTGTAAATATCTTTTATGTACGACACTAATAGTTTAAAGGGGAATTTTTAATAGAGTTTTGGTGAGTGTAAAGTTATTGTAACTTATTCGTTATGTTTTATCAAAATGTTGGATGGGACATTAATACGACCGTCATTATAGCCTTTCATAATGACGTATGTCGAAAGGCGTGAGGCTCTTATAAAGCGTAATTGTGGTCAAGAGAGTTAAAGTTATTTTTAAATATTAAATCTACATCTACATCTACATAGATACTCTGCAAATCATATTTAAGTGCCTGGCAGAGGGTTCATTAACCACTTTCATAACTTTTCTCTGCCGTTCCTTTCTCTAATAGCGCGCGGGAAGAAAGAACACCTAAATCGTTCCGTTTTCGATCTGATTTCTCTTATTTTATTGGGATGGTCATGTCTCCCTAAGTAGGTGGGTGCTAGCAAAATATTTTCACATTCAGAACTAAAAGTCGGTGATTGAAACTTCGCAAACAGATCACGCCGCAATGAATAACGTCTTTCTTTTAATGATTTCCACTCCAATTCGTGCAACATTTCCGTGACGCTTTCCCCCGTAACGTGATAAAACAAAACGAGCTGCCCTTCTCTGAACCTTCTCAATGTCTTCCGTCAGTCCCACCTGGTGAGGGTCCCACAAGGGGCAACAGTACTCCAGGAGAGGACGCACAAGTGTAATGCACGCAGTCTCTTTGGTGGAGCTGGTGCATCGTCTAAGCGTTCTGCCAATGAAACGTAACCTTTGGTTCGCCTTCCCCACAGTATTTTCTATGTGTTCTCTGCAACGTAAGTAGTTCGTAATTGTAACTCCTAGATAATTGGTAGAATTTACAACCTTAAGGTTTGACTGATTTACACAGTTACTGCGAACGGCTGAAAGCAAGGGGAAACTACAGACGTTACTTTTCCCGAGCACATGCAGCTCTAATGTATGAACACGTGATGCTGGCATCCTCTCGGGTAAAATATTCCGGAGGTAAAATAGTCCCCCATTCGGATCTCCGGGCAGGGACTACTCAGGAGGATGTCGTCATCAAGAAAAGCAAAACAGGCATTCTACGGATCGGAGCGTGGAATGTTAGATCCCTTAATCTGGTAGGGAAGTACGAAAATTTGAAAAGGGAAAAGGATAGGCTGAAGTTAGATATAGTGGGGATTAGCGAAATTCGGTGGCAGGATGAACGGGATTTCTGGTCAGGTGGGTACAGGATTATAAATACAAAAGTAGTTACGGGCATCACAGGAGTAGGTCTGATTATGAATCAGAAAATAGGAATGCGGGTAAACTACTATGAGCAGCACAGTGATCGCATTATCATTGTCAAGATAGATACAAAGCCGACACCGACAACAGCAGTACAGGTTTATATGGCAACTAGCTCTGCCGATGATGAGATTGAAGAAATGTACGAGAAGTTAAAGGAAATTATTAAGACAATTAAGTGAAAGGAATTCGGTAGTAGGAAAAGGAAGAGAAGGAAAAATAGTAGGTGAATATGGACTGGGTAGAAGAAATGAAAGAGGAAGTCGGCTGGTAGACTTTTGAACGGAACATGATTTAATCGTAACAAAAACCTTGTTCAAGAATCACGAAAATAGGTTGAATACATGGAAGAGACCAGGAGACACCGGAAGGTATCAGATAGATTTTATAATGGTAAAACATAGATTGCGGAACCAGGTTTTAAACTGTAAGACATACCCAGGGTCAGATATAGACTCTGACCACAACTTATTGGTCATGAACTGCAGGCTGAAACTGAAAAAAACTGCAGAAAGGTAGGAAAACAAGAAGATGGGACATGGATAAATTGACGGAACCTGACGTTCTTAAGAATTTCAGGGGGAGCTTTAGGCAACAATTGACAGAAACTGGGGGAAATAACACAGTAGGAGAGGAATGAGTAGCACTGAGAGATGAAATACGAAGGCAGCAGAGGAGAAAATAGGTATAAAGGCAAGACCTACAAAAAACACTTGGATATCACAGGAAATACTAAATTTAATTGTTTAAAATGTAATAAATGAAACAAGCAAAATGGAGTAAAGATGACTAAGAAATGAGATTGACAGGAAGTGTAAAATGGCTAAGCAGGAGTGACTAGAAGCCAAATGCAAATCTGCAGAAGAATGTATAAGAAGGGGAAAAGTAGATACTGCCTACAGGAAAATAAAAGAGACATTTGGGGACAAGAAAAACAGCTCTAGGAATATCAAGAACTCAGATGGAAAACTAGTTCTCAGCAAAGAAGGGAAAGCTGAAAGGTGGACAAAGTACAAAGGAGATGAACTTAGGGACAATGTTGTAGAAGGGAAGAGGAAGTAGATGAAGATGAAATAGGCGATACTATACTGAGAGATGAATTTGACAGAGGTCGGAACAAGGCCCCGGGAGTAGATGTCATTCCCTCAGAGCTACTGAAGTCTCTGGGAGAGCCAGCCATGACAAAACTGTTTCACCTGGTGTGTACGATGTATGAGACAGGCGAAATACCCTCAGACTTTAAGAAAAATGTAATAATCCCCATTCCATAGAAATCAGGTGCAGACAGGTGTGAAAATTACAGAACCATCAGTTTGATAAGTCATTGTTGCAAAATTTTAACACAAATTATCCGCAGTGAATGGAAAAGTTGGTTGAAGTTGACCGCAGGGAAGATCAAATTCAGGAGGAACTTAGGAACCCGGGAGGCAATGCTCACTTAACGCCTGTTCTTAGATGATAGTTTAAGGAAAGGTAAACCTACATTTTTAGCTTTTGTAGATTTGGAGAAATCTTTTGACGTTGTTGATTGGAATACACCCTTTCAAATTCGGAAGTTGGCAGGGGTAAAATACAGGGAAAGGTGAGTTATTTAGAACTTGAACAAAAGCCATACCGCAGTTATTAGACTCGAAGGGCATGAAATGGAAGCATTAGTTGGGAAGGCAGTAAGACAGGGTTGTAGCCTTTCTCCTATGTTATTAAATTTGTACATTGAGCAGGCGGTGAAGGAAAGCAAGACAAATTTGCAATAGGGATTAAAGTTCAGGATGAAGAAATAAAATCATTGCGTTTTGCAGATGACATAGTAATTCTGTCAGAGACAGCAAAGGATCTGGAAGAGCAGCTGAATGGAATGGACAGTGTGTTGAAGAGAGCGTATAAAATGAACATTAGCAAGAACAAAACAAAGATAATGGAATGCAGTCTTTGAAAATCAGGCGATGCTGAAGGAATTAGATTAGGTAACGAAACAATTATGGTGGTATCTACCACTTGTCACTTGGGTAGTAAAATAACATATGACGGTCGCAGTACAGAGGATATAAAATGCAGAATGGGAATGGGTAGAAAAGCGTTTTTGAAATAGAGAAATTTGCTAACATCGAATATTAATTTAAGTGCAATGAAGTATTTTCTGAAGGCATTTGTGTGGATTGTTGCCTTGTACGGGAGTGAAACATGGACGATGAACAGTGCGGACAGGAAGAGAATAGAGGCTTTTGAAATGTGCTGCTACAGAAGAATGCTGAAGATTAGGTGGGTAGATCACATAACTAATGAAGAGGTACTGAACAAAATTGGCGAGAAAAGGAATTTTTGGCATACCCTGACTAAAAGAAGGGATCGCTTGGTAGGACATATTCTTAGACATCGAGGATTCGTAAATTTAGCATTGGAGGGAAGTGTGTGGGGTAAAAATCGCAGAGGGAGACCAAGAGACGCGTATAGTAAGCAGATTCAGTGGATGTGGGTTGCCGTTCTTATGAGGAGATGAAAAGGCTTGCTCAGGATAGAGTAGGGTGGAGAGCTGCATCAAACCAGTCTCCGGACTGAAGACCATAACAACAACAACATGTATGTTCCTCATCGCCTCCTAAACTACTGGACTGATTTCAACCAGACTTGGTACACATGTTCCTTACTATCAGGCAACATTCGCAGTCGGGGTAAGAACCACCTACGACACATACGTAAGGAGATAAGATGTCATAAACAATGACAGTCGTGAAAAACGTCCGCATCATGCGATAATATTCTACATCTGCTCCTAAAATAATGGAACGATTTCAACCAAATGTAGTATAAATATTCTTTAAGGTTTGGAATCATTTGATATGGTGGCAAAAATCACCTATGATACATAGTTCATACGATATGACGTCATAAATAGCGAAAACTGCCCATCTTGCGGCGCGTCATAGCGTGATTTTATTCCTCAACTATTTGATGATGAGAGCACTTAGCGACTTGCAATGAACTTTGAACATAATTTGAAATCTTTAAAAAAGTTTTTTCTCGCTGACAACCCCAACAAAATTATGAAAGAAAACAAATTAGAGCTTACTACTTTTCCGATGTTCATAATGTATATTTACAGCATTTGGCATGACGTTACAAGTTACTACTTCTACACTGTAAACTGTATTCTAGAGACATTTCACAGACAGTACACATACATACTACTGAATGTTCCTTCGATATTTTATCAGCTCGACATGTAGTTCATGAGACATGAAGTTATAACCAATTTGGCTCACGAAAAACCGCATGATCAGACATGAGATTTCGATTTATTACGCCTTTACTGTCAACACCATTCACGACATATTTTGCAGACATTAGGCGCATATACCACTGAATGTACCTGCAAATTTACATCATAATACGACAGATATTTCAGGAGATCTAACGTCATAAACAACGAAATTTCCGAATAACTGCTACATCATGCGCTATTTTTCCACACCTCCTCCTAAAATAGTGGACCGATTTGAACTAAATTGGAACAGGTATTGCTTACTATCAGACAGCAACCGCTGTGGGGTTAAAAACCACCTGCGACGCACAGTTGAGGAGAAAAGGCGTCGTAAACAATGAATCACAACTTTCCCGTCACGCGACGCGTGATTTACGAGACCTCATTCATGCACTATTCATTCATCGCAGACAGTTTCGTAATGTTACTCTCTACGAATCTGAGAAATTATTGTAGGAGACATAGTCAAAGAATATATGATGTCATAAATACTGAGCTGCATATTTCTTTTGATTTACTGTTTCATAATTTCTTAGCTGATGTCATGAAATCTTTTCCGAATGTTTAATTTCGTTTCTAATGTAAGACTGGAAAATGCATATATACGCGGGAAAAATCGGGCTTATCAGCTAGTAAAATATAAAACAAGGTTATATACAGGGTGACCTAACTAACTTGTCCACCCAAAATATCTCTGGAACAATAACAGCTATTGGAAAACGACTTTCACCGGTATCAATGTACGGCTGGGGCCCATGAATGTACATATTTCGAAACATTCTAAAACGAAAGCAAATGTGTTTTTTAACACAAACTTATGTTTTTTTAAATGGACACCCTATATTTTTTCTTCAGCAATCCATAGCATGACAAATCACATAAGCAATGGCGTTCATTGCATCGCAATATTCCAATTACATCTCGAGATATTGGGACGCGAAGTTGACGCTTGAAATACGCGAAACGCACGGCTAGTGCACGTCCTTAGACTCGGGCGATAACCCCATGCTGCTCAGGACGTGGGCGAGCAGCGCGAAATGTTCAAATGTTTGTAAATCTTATGGGACTTAACTACGGGGTCATCAGTCCCTAAACTTACAAACTACTTATGAACTACTTACGAACTAGGACGGCACAAATATCCATGCCCGAGGGGGGATTCGAACCCCCGACCGTAGTGGCCGAACAGACCGTGACTGAAGCGCCTCAGTCCCCTCGGCCACCGCGGCCGGCCTAGCAGCGCGTTTTGCGTATTTCAAGCGTCAACTTCGCGTCGCAATATCTCGGGATGTAATTGAAATATTGCGATGCAATCAACGCCATTTTTGTGTGATTTGTCATGCTATGGATTGCCGAAGAAAAAATATAGGGTGTCTATTTAAAAACACATAAGTTTGTGTTAAAAACACATTTGCTTTTGTTTTAGAAAGTTTCCAAATATGTACATTCGTGGGCCCCAGCCGTACATTGATACCGGTGAAAGTCTTTTTCCAATAGCTGTTATTGTTCCAGAGATATTTTGGGTGGACAAGATAGCTGTGACACCCTGTATATGTGGCGTCTGTTCTTTCGGACATGTCCGAAAGAATAGATGCCACTTTTGATCCTGCAGTTATTATGTAGTCATATTTACGGAATGTATGACATTAACTGCGAATGGGTAAAGTTGAAAATTTGTATCCAGCTGGAATTCTAAGGCAAATTTCTTTCGAAAGAACAGACACCACATATATATAATTTATAAAATTTGCCGATGACGGGCAATGATCCTTTCTTCAGTGCGGAGGCACTCCTAGGCCCTTACTCTTACGGAAATCAGCACTAAGTGACTACGAGTTTGAGTTCTAGTGGGCAGGATAAAGTTGCAAATTTCTATATGACGTGCTTGAGTAAAGCAGGAGACCCGGGTTCGAATTCCGGCTGGGTACACATTTTCAAATTCACCCATTCGCGGTAAATATCATACATTCCGTGAATATAAAACAAGGAGTCTTGCATAAGGCGGATTTCTTCACCAGTCTAAGGTTGCAGCAGTTGTGCGGATATGTACGGGATAGGATGGTGGCAAGAGCCGCATCAGACCAGTGTTCAAAGCGGAATGGACGGCAGCTGTTGTGTATATATATATATGTTTACAGCGGCCTCGCTGCGACTGAAGGCCGCCGTCGCCGTCACAGACTGCTGCGCCGCTTCCGCCGGCTGTGACGTGGACGGCGTTCGAGGCCACTCGCATTGCAGCGGGAAGAGAGCCACGCGGAGAAACACCGGCCTCATCTGACGCTGTCCACTGGCTAACACACAGGGCGATCGAACAGAAATGTCACACCATCTGTGAGGTCATTCTACATGTCGAAACAAACTGAAAAACACCTGTGCACACCAATTTGGAGCACTTTATCGACACGAGGAACAGCGAACTTCTTTCAAAGGTGTTCATGGTGAAAAATAAACAGTCTTTATCGCGATAGGTTATTTTACTTTACGTGTTTCGTCCTTATCTTACAAGGCGACCACATGGGTATCGGATTTTAGATTTTTGGCCCACTTTAGGTTACGGTAGTAACACTAAATGTGGGCCTTTGCGAACGTATTTTGACAGCTCGAAATTTAAATGAAAATAACGGCTTAATTATTCATCTGACACGAAAATTGAATAACCGAATTTGTAAAGGAGAAAATTCTCCACAACTTTGCTCTCATATGTTTTTTTCATATCTCGTATCGTTTCATAGATATTTGCAAAAATAACGGCGATTTTGGAATGTATGACTGTCTGTCTGTCCGTAACGTGTTCCCTGTTTTTAAAACGAACCGTTCAACCGGGCAGCATCAAATTTTACAGATATTATTTTAGGCCGCTAGAGACCAGAACCTTCCTTTTTCAAATTTTTCGGAGAAAAAATACGGTAGTAAAACCAAACAAAGCCATTTGTAATATAATTGTAATTGCAAACGAACCGTTCATCTGACATGAAAATTGAATAACCTAATTGGTAGAAGAGAATATTCTCTACAACTTAGTTCCCTTGTTTTTTTTTTTTTTTTTTTTTTTTTTTTTTTTTTTTTTTTTTCATATCTCGTTTCGTTTGAGACATATTTGCAAAAATAACGGAGATTTGACACCCTCCATTGAATTAACGAAAACCAGCTGTTGGAGATGTCACGAGACATTCCTCGCGTATTTGATGATTTTCTTATAATAACTTACATGTTGTCATTTCAAAGCAACGGTACATTGAGGAATTAACAAAAACACATCGTTCTTCGTACGATAAATGATAATCTAATGTCTACAAATGCCATATTAACATCAGTTAACAACGGCTATCAATAGTATGAGATTAAAGAACTTCTATTTTGATTTATGGCCGTGGCGTAGTGGGCAAGGTGCTCGACGGTGACACGATAGGTCGATGGTTCAAAACTCGTCACTACCTAATTTTTTTCCCTAAAATGGTTTCAGACACTCTTATTAATTAATTAATAATTATTTAGATTATTATTTTGGTCCAAAATGTTTGCAAAAACTTATAAAACTACAAATCTAAGGTGGGCCGTAAAACATGTCAGTGCGATTTAATATATATATGGTACGTGATGTTCAGAACTCTAATAACGATCAGTCAAAGCCATTCGACGCCACTGTCAAACATTCTCGACAAATCGACTGAACTTTTGCAAGTAAGCGTAAGTAGGCGAAATTGTTGCACTTGCAGAATCTGTACGTGTACCTCAGTTGGTGGCGTTCTGGCTCTTCAATCGTAGGGGCGGTGGTTCGAATACTGCCGCGGCAGATTGGCAGACGTTTTTAAATTTTCGTCCTGTTCGATTACATACACTATTTTAATATCTAATGGTAATTTTTACCAAAAATGCAGGTATTTTTGTTTATACGTTATTTTCTATATATTATACAACTTAGTTAATAATTATGTAACTGTATACACTATGTATATGTTCCATAGTAATATTTATTTTTGTTGTGAACTAGCTTTCGGCTTCTTAGGCCATCTTCAGACAACTTAATACTGCAGATTATCCACATCACACCAGCTGCTCTGTTTCGAATACAAACATTTTACAAAGACAACTGTCAGTCATCGACTATGTAGCCTTTAAGTATTTTATAAACAGAGACCTCCAACCAATTAAAACAAAACTGTAACTAACACATAACTGTACATTAATGTTCAACAAATAGGTTGAAACAAACAATGGTTCAGTGAATACTAGTGAGTACAATTGTGTATTCAATTATCTTATATATACGAACAAAAGTAGGAGGGGAACAGTTGAGTGAGGAAGACATAAAAATGAAATGTTGTTGGGGAACAATTACATAAGTTTAGGGTATGTGAATGTGGAATAAAGGAATATATTGAAGTATACAGCCTATATTAAAATTCGATGGTTTTCTGCGAATTTTAATATAGGCTATATACTTCAACATTTTCCACTCTCTTGGAAACCAAGCCGCTAGTGCTAGTGTTGTTGCATCTGTCAGATGGTAACATCTTTTAAAACAGTGATTGTCGCGACTGTAAATGTTAGACTGTGTTATTAGTTGAACCTTCACTCCCCCTCCCCCCTCGCCAAAGCGTGTGTGTGGTCATGTGGCCTGCAGATTGATCAGTCTGCACCTTCCCTATTTCTAGCATTTCTTGCTTAGGGAAGATTTTACTTATTTTTAACTCCTGTCTCTTGAACAAGTTTGATGAAGTCAAGAACAACCTATAAATGCTAGTGTGGCTATAAATTGGTGTGGTACGTCAGTCTCAGACCAATCAACTGCATGTTTTGAAAACATCGATGTTTCGTCCATAAACATCGATGTTTTGAACAGCGATATATCGCCGATGCATCGAGGACAGAAGTCCAAAACTATCGACATCGTTCAACAATTGATTGTCATCTCCATTATTAGTTGCTCAGCCAGCGTCATCTCAAGTGCGGTGCTCCTGCTGTCGTCGCTCGTCGCTGTTTTCATACTTTTGAAATAGTAGGTAAGTGAAATATGAAACTAACAACAATATCATTTACTCACCTTTGTTTGCTATTCTCTCAGTGCTGCAGTCACCTGTTCGAGTGAAAACAATAGTATGTTTCACTTTTATATGAAGCTTTTTCTTCTACTACAAAAAAGAGTCAGTAACTTCAAATATTTAATAAAATAGTGTGCATTAGAATTTATATTGTACCGTTAATTATTAGATTAGTGACTGTAGAAGTTATTGGACCTTGACGACACTGGAGAATGCAGATATTGCGAAGACAAATCACAAATCCTTAAACAAAATCAAAAGCTTTCATGGTTATTATTTGTCATATTGCCTCTTGGAGTCTATCTCGTTTTTTATGTCGATCTTTGATGATTAATCTGATGTCTGTCCAGCACGGGCTGCTGGCATTGCTGAAATTTCACCCTACAACATTAGTGGAATCGAATCTTTGACAGTGTTACCCAGTCAGACTGATAACGTACTGTCAAAATGTCAGTTAAAACATCAAACAAAAGTTGACGAAAAATCCGAGAGAAACGCCAACAACCCAAGTATAACAAGGATTTTCATTTCAGCAAGGTACATGGTTTGATAAACGTCATTGATGAATATTCGTTTTAAAAACACATTATTAAGCTATAACTGAAGATGCAAAATGTTTAATTTTCTCCGCGTCGACAGCTAAGAAAAATGCAATACGTCAACAAAACAGAAGGTATTTCGCATGTAATGAACAAATGGTTGTAAATCCCAAGTAAAATCAGCGCAATAGGTAGCGAAACCTTTATTCCCAACTTCTTTTTCATTCTAATCTGCCATTTCGCTGTGTATTCGTAGCCTAGTGAAAGTACAAGAATAAGGCAGATACTTTCTGGCAACACAGCTTCATTTCAGGGTGTTTTTCCTAATATTTCTTAAACGTATGGAAACATCGGAAAAACATCGATGTATCGTTTTTCACAGCGATGTTTTTTAACATCGATATTTTTCCGCAGGAACATCGATGTTTTTATCAACGATGTTGCATCTAGAGTTGGCTACTGAGTTGATGTTTTGACTCAGTGAATCGAGTCAGCGAACTGTTCGACTGAGTCGAAACTTGAAGCGGCACTGTTTCGAAACAACGAATCTTGTGATTCATGTATTGGACGCTAGGTACTGTTAACATGCGTTTTGCTGTCCGTATGCCTGGGTGAGTTTTCACAGCGCACAGGCGTGCAACGGGTTTGTAGTTGTTCCCCTATCGCGCCACGAGATATTTTGAATTATGGTACCCTTCAACTGAGGTTTGAAGGCTGAGATACTACTGAGAAAAGTTGTGAAGTCCTTCAGTGTTTTGAGGTAGTTTTGCGTGAACTAAGCATTGTTATGCATTGTTGCTACATCTGTGCCATGTGAACGCATCTTTTCAAAGCAAGGGCAGATAATTTCAATGAGACGAAACCGCATTCTCAGTAAGGAGATGTCAAAGATAACGTTTTTGAATTACAACTTAAAGAAACTATAATTGAACCTCTTTTATTTGACTGACTGAAGATGAATCTGATTATCAGAATACCTATCTGGACATTGAAAAATTGTAGTTCAGTTTTGAGGTTTCGTCACAAAAAATTGTGAAATGCGTTTCCTTGTGCTGATACTTGTAGTAATATCTTTTGTTTGCATTAAATGTGTCCTTGGAACAAAACTTAAATATTTTGTTTATATTTATTGGTTAGAAAAGTTATTCATTTCTGGATGCACGTAGACATTTGAACCATGATCATTTTTGTTTTATTTAAGTTTCATGACTTTGGCACTTGAACATTACTATTTTGTGCTTCCTTTGTTACAGCACTTAGTAAACGATTATGCTTAAACACGATTGTAAAATCGTAGTAGCAAACAAATTCTGTGCCGTTCAGTTCAGTCTATTGAACAACGTATTAAAACCCCGTTGATATTTCTTAGATATTTCGTATGTGCTGTATCGCGCTACTGTGCCGTGCCCTGCAGCTTTCTCGGCTCACGCGAATCAGCGGAGGTAGCGGGACGCAGGACGTCTCGTGTTTCGAATGCCGAAGCAGTGAATCGACTCACTGCGGCGCCCTGCAGCTGCCGTGGTTCACGTGGATCAGGATAGGTGGCGCCACAAACAACTCTGCGGCACGCCAGATGTTTCGTGTGCCGAAACAGTGAGTCGACTCACTAGACTCGGATGATCCGTATGTTTCGAAACAGTGAAATGATCCGAACTGCCCATCACTAGTTGCATCCCTACGCGCATGGAAAGTCGCTAGTATCTTCTCCATGACAGTGGTGCTCCTTACGGTGCACTGTACAGGTGTGTTTATCACCTCTCTGCAGAAGAAACTGCTGCGAGACCGTCGCATCGCAAGCGACGACACAGCAGCCAGTGGGGGCGAGAGAGCGAGTCTGCCTTAATTTTCCTCGATCCACTTGTGTATATCTTCCGATGATGCTGGTGCTTCCCCACCAATGGCTCGCCTACCAATCGGAAAGTGTGTCTTAAAACACAGTATGGTTCACTGGTCAATAGTGAGTCAGCTAACATCTCGTTTAGGAATTTCCTCCCAGACTTGGAAGCGCAAGTTGTAATTTGCGTTCCACCTGCGTCCTAAAAGTTCCAAGTAAACACACTTTGTTGAGCGTGGCATTGTGTAGCTTTTAAAAGGATTTTCAGCGTCCGTATTTCCCCATGAAAGCAGTGGCTTTCTAGCCGTAGACTGCTCGAGGTAAGGAAGTTGGAGTGAGGAGACTTCCGCCACCCGCTATAGTCACCGGTGGTCTCACTTTAGAAAAACAAGTGTTTCATCACTACTATGCATCAGCCTTAATTATCTTGTTGCACTTGCGACATGATCTAGTACTTTGCATATCAAACTGTAATTATTACATTTCATTCCATTCCATCACTGTGGTGGTGGCTGGTGGCTAGTGCAGCAACAATTACAAGATCCATTATCGCTTCCACCACAATGAACAGCTTGTGAAAGACCCTTCTAGGCAGTCAGGTGTCTACAAAATACAATGTTTGCAGTACCCCTTATCATACATTGGCCAAACTGGACGAACCTTGAAAACTAGGTTCTAAGGACATCTTTTAACTAAGAAAGGCGTTGCCAAAAATAATTCAGCCTTTTCCGAGCATCTCAAGAGAAGCATACACACTCAACCCCCCCCCCCCCATAGACAAACTGAAAATTCTTCACATTGCCCCAAAGGAAAAACTCTCACTTCTGGAAGAATCACAAATCACTAAGATCGTTAAACAGTCCCCATAACACAGTCTCAATGAACAGCTAATTACATAAATCAAACTTTTTTTCGATATCATGTTATCCATCTGTTTCCAAAATGACCCCCCTCCTGACAATTCACAACATCTTTCTTCCGCCCCACCCCCAGGCCTCTAATAACTTTGTTTTCATTCATTTATTATTGCCTCACTACCACCATGTATCATTTCACAAGATTCATTCCCCCATGTCACAAACATCTCGCATTTTAAGAATACTACCAGTTGTAAACGTGGACCTGCCGCGACAGCGTCTCCTCTGCTGCTATGGTGAGTTTTACCATATAAAAGCATTCTATTAATTTCCACACTGCACCCCTTTAGTCCCTAGTTATTCTACTTCAAATAGCCGTCACGTACTTTGTACATTTACCTCTTTGCAGGGGCACAATAACATAACACAAATTACGCTACTTCCAGCACAGTTTTAAATAATTCTGTGTCTCCATCTCCACTCAAGTAAGTTATGACTTTTCAAAATTTACTCAACTTAACCATATCAGATTCGCTGCCTGCCAGGTACACGGACTGTAATAAAACATTTATCTGTTTCCAGTCTGATGATGCGCTAAGAGCGCGAAACGCGTTATTGGAGTAATAAAGAATATTGCAACGGAGACTGCGAATTATGTAATTCATATCATTGAAAATGTCTGTACCCCATCGAGTTTATATTCAAAAGATTCGACTTGACGAGTATAATGTGATTTTGAGGTTGGAATATGCAGGAAATAACAGTGACGAAAACTTGACTCCTTACAAGTGGTATAGCTGCAGTACATATTAAGTGTCTTAAATTGTTTGCAAGCGAGTTACTGTGTAAACTGTGTACAGTGCAGTGATATGATGAAGAAAATTAATCCTGCGCATGTGTTCCAAATATTAGACGAAGGAAGCTTAGGGTTTAACGTCCCGTCGACAGCTTGGTCACTAGAGACGGAGCTAATGCTCAGGGTTTTGGGTAAGGTTGGAGAAGGAAATCGGCCGTGCCCTTTGAAAGGAGCCATCCCGGCATTTGCCTGAATTGATTTAGGGAAATCACGGAAAACCTAAATCTGGGTGGCTGGAGATGGATTTGGACCAATCCCGAATGCGAGTCCAGTGTGTTACCACTGCTTCACCTTGTTGGGTCAAATATTAGAGACCATGTTGCGACGTGCTGAATACGGAAATGACATCGGGACTGAGGATAAGGAGTTTGTGGATACATTGTATAACAAAAAAATTCCGAAAAATATTATCGACGACACAGAAATACATGACGATACGCTGTATAGATAAGGAATTTGAAGGATAGGAGGGCCACGTCGGATTAGCCGTGCGCACTGTGGCGCAGTTCGCCGTCACGTGTTCGAGTCCTCCCTTGGGCATGGGTGTCCGTGTTGTCCTTCGGTTAATTTACCTTAGTTTAAGTAGATTGTAGGCTAATGACTAATAATCAAGCAGTTGAGTCCCATAGATTTACAAAAATTTGTACATTTTGATGACAGGAGGAACCTGAACCTGAAGGTGTCTCTCCAAACTGTACACGAAATTAATCTCCAGAGCATCAGGAACAGCCAAGTCGCAGTGAGAACAAACAAAATGTTCAAATGTTTGTAAAGCTTATGGGACTTAACTACGGGGTCATTTGTCCCTAAACTTACAAACTACTTATGAACTACTTACGAAATAGGACGGCACAAATATCCATGCCCGAGGGGAGATTCGAACCCCCGACCGTAGTGGCCGTGCTGACCGTGACTGGAGCGCCTCAGTCACCTCGGCCACCGCGGCCGGCTGAGAACAAACCCACGCCACCAAAAAACATGAGGTCCAATGTATTAAAAGGTATTGATGACCGAGTACAAGGTAACATTTATGAGCACCATTACAATCGTGGCTTCAATTCCTACAGTAAACTAATAAAGCGCTATAAGTGCATCAGAATTTAGTATGTGTGTTTTTCGCTATTAAGCTGATATGTAACGATAAACCGACGCCATTAAATTACATATCATTTCTTTCCTATGGTATTGATACCGTCTTACTTTCTTTCTCTCTGTTAAAATGTTACTTGGGGTACCCTGCAACGTTTTGCAAGGAAATGACGCCCACCACCGTTTTGTTTATGATAGATTGTTATTCTAAGCATGGATTGGTGCGGTTCCAGGTCAAAGGTGTCCCAATAGTTAGTGCCACCCCAAACATCAGGGAACCACCACCTTGCTGCACTCGACGGACAGTGAGTCTAAGATTATGTGAATCCATCTCCTGCCATGGATAGTGGGACCTCGGTCTGTTCTAATTCTAGTAGAAAGCCGCGCCGAAGTGGCCAAGCACATTGAGGCGCTATGTTCAGATGCGCGAGGCCGTTCCCCTTCGGGGGTTCGAATCCACCCTCGGGCATGGATGTTTGTGTCGTCTTTAGTATAAGGTAGTTCATAAGTAGTTTGTAGGTTTACGGTCTGATGACCCCACAGTTAAGTCCCTTAAGCTTAACAAACATTTGAACAATTTTTTCTAGTAGAAAAAACACCCAGCAGCCGTTTTTGAAAGACTTACTCTTATAATGCAACCAGTATAAGCATTCTAAACATGCAATCTTCGGACGCTACTAAGTGATAAATTCAGGATCATCAGTCCACGCTATTCATATGTACGACCTTTTATAACTGGTGTCCGTGTGAACCCTGTAAGCGTGTTACCAGCGGGAGCAAGTACATGCTCATGCTGGTAATACGCTTGGAAAGTAAATCTCAAAAGGCTGTTGGGTGTTTTTTCTCCAAGTGTGTCTAAGATTCAGGCTGACTACGCTGCCCCCAGAAACGTCTCCGGCGATTGTCTGGCTGAAGGCAGATGCGGAACACACCCGTGAACAGCCTGCTGTTGGGCGCATCTGTACCTCGCTGAATGGAGTCTAGGTGTCAAGGCTGGACCTTGCCACGGACGTCGAGAGGTTATTTGCATGCCATGCAGCACATTACGCAGAGTTGAAACACGGCGTCCTGTTGCTGCACGGAAATAGTTTATTCAGCGTGGTGGCGTTCCTCTCACGGTTCCGTTAAGTGGCGGTTAGTCAGCTGCTGTGGTAGCGGCGAGAGCGAGGCAAGCCATTGATCGGCAGTTCCCGCACCTCTGTACCTCTTACACAACATCGCTTTGGTTCGCTCTGAGACCACTCATGCGTGACTGTTTCTGTCTTTGTGCGGGTTGAGCTGCATCTATGAACAAACTCTGGAACTTAGTTCTAGTTGCAGTATACATATTCAACGTCAGTGTGTAGGTGACCTTGAAACCAAGGTGGTGCAACGCTATATTTGGGGCTATGATAGTGTCTATTAGGAAAGCACAGTAGTTGGTATTCTTTTTTCCTTTGAACAGTCAAGTCAGCCAGTGTTTGGTACTCGTACTATGAAAACAAAGTGATCGATTCAAATTTTAATATTACACGCGATAGCTGTGAGGCTCAAAAGTGTGTTTTCTGAATTGTGTCCTATATCTATTGGGTGGCTTGTCCTGACATTGTACAAACGAGATGCAACAGGCAGAATTATACGCAGCGTCCAGAGGTCCACGGATGTCACTTATCGCGAAATGATGGCGGAGTGCAACATGGGTAGGTGTATTCAGTTGATTCACCACTGACCACTTAGAGCGGAATAGGTGCATGATTATTTTTCATACAATTCAACATTTAATCAGTTCTTAAATGACAATGTCAATATATATAAGTAGTTCTCCTGTGCTAAAAATGGATGTTTGACTAACCAGTCGTATATTAACTTTGAAGATATTATACAGCAATGATCTTGCCCATTCTGGAAGTTTATTAAAAAGTTTGAAAACTATTTGCCAGTCTGTGCCACGGTATATTCAGGTCCAGTTTTTTTCTGGTGTTGTGGGGATGTATTTTTTCCTCAAGCGCTGAAATCATTTAAGTTTCTTTTGACGTATAGCAGAGCTGTATAAATGTAAAATTTACTACAGGTAATATCTTGTGCTTAATGAAGAGGGGACGGCAGAGCTCTTTGTGCTTGGCTCTGTTCTTCTTCTTCTTCTTTCGAATGTGCCTACTTCGGACCACGCTTGTTCACCCGTTGGGCTTTGACATTTGCCCAGCACTATCGCATCCTCTGCCGGTGTAGCTCCTCCCTTTCTTCAGTCCTGCACGGCCACTACGGTCGGGGTTCGAATCCCCCCTCGGGCATGGATATTTGTGCCGTCCTAGTTCGTAAGTAGTTCATAAGTAGTTTGTAAGTTTAGGGACTGATGACCCCATAGTTAAGTCCCTTAAGCTTAACACACATTTTCTTCAGTTCATGAGGTACCTTTCCTTTGGGGCTTATCCTGAAATCCGCGCACTTCCTTCAGAGCGCGTCTCACATATTGTTCTGGAGATCAGTGATTCTCAGTTCTTTAATATCCTTCTCGGTTTCTATCAGCCAAGTGGTACGAACCTTCTTGTTTTCCCAGAAGGAGAACAGACGGTTGGTCAATCTGTTTGTAGTCATTCTTGTAACATGCCTATAGAAAGCTACTCTTCTTTTTCTTGCACAATCAGAGAGCTTCTCGATACATTCATAAAGCTCCGAGTTACGTCGCCTTCTGAATTCTCCATCCTCTTCTACTGGGCCTAGTATCTTCCTGAGGATTCTCCTCTTTCCAATTTCTCCAACATATCACTCCGGTTCATGTGAAGACATCCCATGCCATACAGGGCTTCTAGTTGTATGACGTGTAGTGCCTAAGTTTCAGGTTTGGCGCTTTTTGTTGAAAGTGTTCATAGTCAGACGATAGGCTAGTTCCAACTTGTTGGCTCTCGTGGGTAATGATGTTTTTTTCTGATCGGTTGGTTTCAATCCATTCGCCAAGATACTTAAATTTCTTCGTCCTTTTGAAGCTACCCTGGTTTTGTAACATCTATCTGTTAGCTTCTTTGATGTTGGTGAAGAATTCTTTTTTCTCCAGCGACACTTGAAGACCCACTTTGGCTGCCAGTCTTCTGAGACGATTTACCTGTATTGTTGCCTTTTCGAGAGAATCAGTAATCAGTGCCATGTCATCTGCAAAAGCCAGGAAATCTACCATCAGTCCTTCATTCTTACAGCCCAAGTAGACACCACTCTGTCCACCTAAAATGGTCACTTCCTTCTGACATTCCCTCACAAACGTTTCAAGTACACAGTTAAAGAGAAGTGGGGAGAGTCCATCCCCATGACTTACTCCAGTTTTTATTTCTAAAATTTCTGAGATCTCACCTCTAAATTTGACCTTGAAATAGGTATTGGTCAAGGTTTCTAGAATGAGTCTGCGCGTTTTGTTGTCTAGTCCTACTTCCTGGAGTATTTTGTTAAGTGTTTCTCTGTCAACTGAGTCGTAGACCACCTTGAAATCAACAAAGGTGACGACCATTTTGCGCTTTCTCATCTTGGAGTATGCTATTACAGTTTGAAGGTTGAGGATCTGTTCAGCACAGGATCGTGTCTTCCTGAAGCCTCCCTGATATTCTCCCGGGTGATAATCCAGTTGATCTTCTACCCTTGTTAGTGACGCCTTAGAGAGAATCTTGTGAACAGAAATTCCACGGTAGTTATTCAGTATAATATCCCTTTTTGTGAAGCGGATGGATCACAGCCGTGTTCCAATCTGATGGTAATTTCTCTGTTTCCCAGATATCGTGGATGATCTCGGTGAGCTTGCCAACAGTATTGCTTCCAACACATTTCCAGAGTCCTCTCCAGCTGCCTTATTATTCTTTAGAAGTTGAATGATGTGTCCAACTTGTTCCAATGAAGGAGGCAGTGAGTCCGGATTTGGTGTGGCTTGTTTGTAGTCAAGTCTTCCCTGGGTGCATCACAGTTGAGTAGCTTTTAATGTGTTGAGCTAAGAGGTGGCAGTTAACTTGAAGGTTTTGTATAAATCTCTGGAGTTATTCTTGGCAAAGTTCTCTTCGATGTGGGTTAGTTGGTTTTGTGTGAATTTCCGTTTGGTTCCTCGAATTATTCTAGCTGTAAGCCTTCTTTGTTCCAATGACTTCTCCCATTTTTCTTCGTTATCTTTCAATTCCACTTCTCCCAGAGTGTCTTTCTATGGTCTATTGCATTGTCACAGTCTTCATTCCATCACGGATGCTTCCTCCTTTTAGTGAGGGGGACGAGTTCATTGACTGTCTTCACAAGAGCCTCCTTCGGTTGTCCCAACTGTTGAAAACTGTACTGTTCAGTCTCTTGCTTACTTCTTGTCTGTTCTTAAGTCGCTCTTGGTCAAATCTTACCATCTTGGACGTTCTGTGTACTCAGTGTTTCTAGGCTGGAGTCTCACTTTGAGCTTTGAGAGGTACTGGTCTGAGTCCAGATTGGCACTTCACATTTTGTATTTCCTTTTGAGACTTTCTTGAAATGATCATTTATCTATCTTAAATTCACCCAATTTGGCGTTAGGTGAAACCCAAGTCTTCTGATTCATTAGCAGGTGTTTGAAAGCTGTAGACTTCATGACCTACCCAAAAGTCCTACACAGATCCACCAATCACTCCCCAGTGCGTTTGCTTCTCATACGTGCTGGATAGTTGCCCACTATATTTCTGTTTCTTTTTTTCCCCAATTGGGCATTGCAGTCACCCAGAAGTATGACAATGTGTGTCTTTGGAATTTCAGAGAGAATATCTTCTGAGTTTTCCCAAATTTGTCCGTTCTGTCTGGATTGCATTTGTTGTCCTTGTCGGTTGGGGCATATACATTGACTACACTGTAGTCCTTATAAACACATTTGAGGGAGAGGATGGATACACAAGTGCTTGGGAAGGTGAAGTCAATAACTGAATCCAGTATCCAGTATCGTGTGACTGATTATAAATTCTGCACCTAAGTGGGGTACGTTCTTCATTACCCGCTGACCTACTTTCCCTTTGAGGATCCTATATCCTTGGGACTCGAAGGCGCGATCATCTGTGAACCTGGTTTCCTGTACTGCTGTCAGTACTATGTTGTGTTGTGTTAGTGCATCGGTCAGATGTTTCAATTTACCATTTTGAGCAGTGAAATAGCATTAAATGCTGCGAAGAAGCTTTGCCGACTTGTTTTGAGTTTATGTCCTATGATTTCAGGATGTTCATCCTCATAGCATGTTGGTGCGGACTCCCCAGAATCCGAAGGTTCGCTAACGTCACTTTCGGTGACGGTGGATTGGTTACCACCTGGGGTAGTGCATTCAGCGAAATTTTCCCCCGTGCTCAGTTGAACATTATTGTTCATACTACCCAGGTTGTTAACTGGAGAGGATTATTATTCGGGGTTGTCACCCCTAGACAGGTTGCCTTCACTAAGGCTAAGGAGTCCAATCCACTCCACTCTTGACTTACTCCTCCCCTTCGGTCTTTCTGGCTTGGGTGACCCTTCTGGCAGCTAAGCTACCACCAGCATAGCCCTCCGGATTCAGAGCACGCAAACCTCCTCGCCCACACGGACAATGCTTCATTAAGGCGGTGTCCTCTGAGGAGGGTTTAGTTCTGTTCGTTATTCTGATTACTATTTTGATGAACTTGCATAATTTCTTTGACATAGCAAGAATGCTCCCTATATAACAGTATGCCACAGGAGATATGAGACTGTAGCAGGCCAAATAAGTATCTTCATTTACTCATCTGTGAGTGCATCTTTCAGTTTCCACATTATTTGGCGTACTCTTACTGTTTCCTTGCAGTTTAATTTGGAGTCAATATCGAAACTTACAAATTTAACTGATTTATTTTCCACATCTGTAGTTAATCCTGTAGTAAATGACAATTCAGAAGAAGGAAAACGACAGTATAGGAATTTGAATAACGAACTGAGGAGGACTACCGACAAAGCAAGCGAAAACTGGATGATGAAGCCATGTGATAAAGTAGAATATTTGGAAAGACAAAGAAAAACAGACGAAATATATAGATTGCAAAGTATATAACAATGAAAGAACCGCAAAAAATTACCAAGCAAGGAATACTAAACAAGATGGGAAAAATAACATAGAATACTGAAGAAAACAAAATTGTTTGGAAGACATACGTAGAAGATCTATACAATTCTGCAGCTGATCATGAAGGACTGGTACTAGAAGATGAAGAAGAATGTGATGAAAATAACTGGGGACGTCTAATAGAAAAATGGGAGGTGGAGAAGGCAATCCAGGATCTTAAAGAAACGAAGGCGCCGGGCTGTGATCAAATACCGGCAGAAGCACTGAAGGCATTAGGGAAGGGTGCTATAAGCAGACTTACAAGTCTGGTCAACGAAATATATGACGCAGAACTCGTAAAAATTGTAATGGTTCCATTACCAAAGAAATGTAATGCCAAACAACGTAAAGATTTTAGGACAATTAGTTTTATATGTAGTGTTATGAAAGCTATGACGAGACTAATGCTAAGAAGAATAGACAAGAAAATATAGAAGCATATAGGACAAGATCAGTTCGGATTTAGAAAAGGAAGAGGAACCAGAGATGCAATTGGGTGCCTTAGGATGTTGACAGAGAGATTTATAGAAGTGAATAGAGGAATATATGTCTGTTTTGTTGACTGGGCAAAGGCGTTTCACAGAGTTAACTGGAGTATGCTGTTGAAGATTCTAAGAGATGCTGGTATAGATTGTAAAGATGGCAGACTAATAAAACAACTTTATGTTGGACAGAAAGTGGTAGTTCGAGTAGAAGAAGATGAAACTGAAGAAGTCAGTATCGGAAGAGGTGTGAGACAGGGTTGTTGTATGTCACCAGCACATTTCAATATATATGCTAAAAAGCTAATTGATGAGGCCTTGGAAGAAGCAAAAGAACTTGTAGTGGGAGGAGAAAAAACAAAAACTATAAAATATGCAGGTGATATGATAGTATTAGCAGAAACAGAAGAAATGATGGAAAATATTGTAAGCGTGGGTAAAGATTTTGGCATTCGATTAAACATTGATAAGACCAAAGTCATGAAAATTGGAAAAGAAGACGACACAATCAAAATATCATTAGAGGGAAGAGTATTGGAACGGGTTCCATCGTTTCAATATTTGGGAAGCAGGATAACACCCTGTGGAAGTTGCACAGAGGAAGTAAGGCGAAGAATCTCTATGGGAAAGAAAGCTTTCAGGAAAGTAAAAGATTTGCTAACAACCAAAAGTATTCCCATTACTCTAAGGAAAAGGTTCGCCAAATGTATTGTGTGGAGCGTGGTGTCATATGGGTCTGAAACGTGGACAATCAGACAGAAAGAACAAAAATATTTAGAAAGTTTTGAAATGTGGCTGTGGAGAAGAATGGAAAAAGTGAAGTGGACCAACAAAATGAAAAATGAGGAGGTGTTGCGCAGGGTAGGACAGGACAATCCAGAAGAGGAAAACATCTTGGTTGGGGCACATATTACGTAGGAATTGTCTGCTGATAAGAATAATGGAAGGAAGAAGAGGGAGAGGGAGGAGAAGATTTGGAATGCAGACTGACCTGAAGAATGGAAGGAACTACAGGCAAATGAAGGAGGATGCCCAGAACAGAGCGAAGGGGAGGACGTCCAGTTGAAACCTGTCTGAGGACAGATCTATTCAAAGAAGAAAAAGAAGTTAATCCTAGAATTAGTTCCGTTTTATCAGGATTACATAGGAGTTCGTTAGAGGAAAACCAACTTGTTCTCAGTTTATTTGTGTTATATGATGCAGTCATTTTGTATTACGGTATATATAGAGCGATATTGGGTCATCTGCAGAACAAACAATCGTATTTTCTCCTACATGATCATTAGTTGCAATAGTGAACATTAATGGGCCTAGGACCGTGCCCTGCGGTACTCCTGCCAGAACCTCTCTCAATAAGGATCGTCTATTTTTAACTGATATATATTGCCTCTTGTTGCTTAAATATAGTTTGATAATCGCTATGAATGCGTTATCTATTCCATAATATGCCTTTTTACAAGCAACCTCTCACTTGGTATGCAATTGAAAGCTTTGCTGAGATCACAAATTGAGACTAGATTTGTGTTCTCAAATGCCATTACCACCTGGTTAACAACTTCAGTAACACAAGTAATGGTATTTTATACTGAGTTTGAATCCAAACTACCTGCCGGAGAGCAGACAAAGTTTTTCAAAATAGCGATTTAACTTGTTGTACATTGGCTGCTCAGAAACTTTAGTTTTGAGGCAGATGCTTACTCCCTTTTTTTAAAGATCGTTATAACTTTGGCCATTTTATAATTACATAATTAGAAAACAAATAACTGTCCATCTTTCTGGAATTAGAGAACCTTGCTACAGCTTTGATAATATCCTTGGGGACGACAGCATAGCAGTGGAAGGCACAGCTCCTACGGGGCTCAGTACCAACAAGATCTACGGCACGTGAATATATTGTTTGATTTTGTTTCTCAGCTCACTCGCTGAGGTTACAAAGTAATCACGTAATAATGAAAATTATGCCAGAGATTGCTTTTTTGTAATTTTTTAATTACTGTATAACTAGTTTCAGCAGTCTAGCTTCCATTTTCAGATTCCTCGTTTACACAAAACAAGTACAGATTCATTATCGCTATGGGGAATACTCTAGTTTAAAAATTGATTGTTTCAATTACATTTTATGTAAACATCACCAATAAGTGGAGTACTCTCAGAGACATTTACAAAATAACGCAATTTCGTTGGTGACAAACAGATGCCAGAAACGCTGTCTGTTGCGTGTAATAATGCTGAATGACGAATAAAAAAATCTGAATCTACTTATTTTATGTAAATGAGGCACCTGAAGATGGCAGCTAGACTGCTGAAACTAGTTATGCAAGAATAAAAAATTACTAAAAAAGTGATCTTTAGCATCATTTTCACTAACAAAGCAGATCGCACCCTGACGATAAGCAAACTATACATATTAATTTAATTCTTCAGGGTCCAGCATTATATCTTGTGTGACTCTGGAGGTTTCTTATTTGATAATGTCCCATGCAGCTTTGCATTTATTGGGAGCGTCTTTTTTGTAGTGTTCTCATGCAAGTGTTTTGGCCAGTGCTAGATTTTTCTTTCTCTCTCTCTCTCTTTTACATTATAATAAGCTCTATGAAAAGTGTCCTGAAGCTCATGTCCTTGTTTACTGTTACTTTTATACTTTCTGTACAGTGTGAGCATCTCCATCCTAATGAGACATGCCCATCTGTGTACCACTTAAACTATTTTTTTAACACTTAAGGCCACTTTTCTAAGTGGTGAACAGTACCATATCTCATTGAGGTTTTCCAAAAAATGTCAGCCGTAACTTCATCAAAACCCTTACCTGGTCTGTCAATCACTAAATAAGTGTGTTTCTCTTTCTGCTCTCTTATCCGCGTAGCATTGCACTCCATGCTTATTGGTGTGTCTTGAAAAAGTGATTGATCACAGCAGAATGTTAGAATCAAAGGTTCATGTTCTGCTATAGCTCCACTAGCAATTCTGACCCGCATGTATCTCTAGAAAAATCAGCTATAATATTAACTAAGCAAGCATTGTTCGGTGTGGGTCTGTCGTTTGAAAAGCAAACACGCGTATACGTTGAGCTAGCTACATGCTAACGGCTAGACACCACGTACCTACACTTTTATCAGCTTTATCATGTTCTTACCCATATATCTGGCAATATATTTTTAACATTTTTCCTTCTTTTATCAGCACATACACATTTTGGCAGTAAGCGGAGCTCACACGGCGCGTGTGAAGCATTATTTCTGTTTTAAATCTGACATGTCTAGTTAACTTAGTACATGATAAGTGTTTGACATGGTGTAATGCTGCGCTTCACTAGGGCATCTGCTTTTGTTACAACAACTTTGACTTGATTAGTCAGTGTATACTCATCAATGCTGTAGTTATCTTTAATTGTTATTGTTGTATTTTCCTAACGATTGTTTATTATTGTTTGGCATATTAATGTTCCTAGATCCGACTTCTGAAGACGAAAAAATTAATTTTGTCCAAACCTAGGTAAAGGTTTCAATTAAAACCATTTTAACGCAACTGGTTGGCTGGTACTCATTCTACAAATTTATAGTAAATTTAATAATCATCAGGTACTGGAAAATCAGAAAACCTTCATCATTGTTGTCCATTTCAATATTAAAATCCCCAAACATAATGACTTTTTCTTAGTTTTTTTTTAAATTTTCCTTATAAGCAAGTCAAATCTTTCGAGAAATATCTTCATCTATATACGCAGACAATAATGGCATCCTCTACACTCAGCCTTATACAGTTAAATTCTCTACAAATGTTCAAATGTTTGTAAATCTATCGGACCAAACTGCGTGGTCATCAATCCGTAGATTATAAACTACTTAAACCAAGGTAAACTAATCTAAGACAACAAACACACACATGTAGGAACACGCAAGGCAATCCTCACATTACGACGTATCTACGATTTTAGCTTTTTTAGATTTGGAGAAGGCTTTTGACAATGTTGACCGAAATACACTTTCATATTTTAAAGGTAGAAGGGTTAAAATATAGGGAACTAAAAGTTAAATACAACTTATGACAAAATCAGACATCAGTTACAAGGGACGAAGAAACTGAAAGGGCCGCAGCGGTTGGGAAGGTCGTAAGCGTTGTAGCTTTTCCCTAATGTTATTCACTCTGCACATTGAGCAAGCTCTGAAGGAAAGCGAAGAGAAATTTGGAGAAGGAATAAAAGGTCAGAGAGAAGAAATAAGAACTTTGCGTTTTGCCGACGACATTGTAATTCTGTAAGAGACAACAAAGGACCTGGAAAAGCAATTGAACGGAATGGACAGTGTCTTGAAAGGAAGTAGTGTAAGAAAATCGGGCGATTAGGTTATGAGACGATAAAAGTAGTAGATGATTTTTGTTATTTGGCTATGAAAATAACTTCTGATGGCGGAAGTAAGGAAGATATAAAGAGCAGAATGGATATGAGAAGAAAAGCAGTTCTGAAGAAGTGTAACATTGTATGTGAGAGAAACGTGGACGATATGGAGTTCAGACAGAAATAAGATAGAAGCATTTGAAATGTGGTGCTACAGACGAATGCCGAATATTAGATAGGTAGATCGTGTAACTAATCAGGAGTTGCTGAACAGAATTGGCGAGAAAAATATCTGGTGAATCTTACTAAGAGAAGGGATCGATTGGTGGGATACATTCTGAGCCATAACAGAATCGTCAATTTAACATTAGAAGGAAGTGTGTGGGGTAAAAATCGTAGAGGGAGACTGAGAGACGAATACAGTAAGCAAGTTCAAAAGGCTGTAGGTTGGCGTTCTTATTCGGGACAGAGTAGCCTAGAGAGCTGCATCATGTGTGAAACTTCTCTATAATACATTACTTTTTCAAGAATTTTGGATAAGGCTGTAAGAAGTGAGATTGGGCGGTAGTTGTTGATATCAAACGTATTCCCTTTTTTGTGCAGTGGTTTAACTACAGCATATATAAGTCTTCAAAAATGTTCAAATGTTTGTTAAGCTTATGGGACTTAACTACGGGGTCATCAGTCCCTAAACTTACAAACTACTTATGAACTGCTTACGAACTAGGACGGCACAAATATCCATGCCCGAGGGGGGATTGGAACCCCCGACCGTAGTGGCCGTGCTGACCGTGACTGGAGCCCCTCAGTCACCTCGGCCACCGCGGCCGGCCAAGTCCTTTCTGATAGCATTTGTGTGGAGTGTAACATTGTATGTGAGAGAAACGTGGACGATATGGAGTTCAGACAGAAATAAGATAGAAGCATTTGAAATGTGGTGCTACAGACGAATGCCGAATATTAGATAGGTAGATCGTGTAACTAATCAGGAGTTGCTGAACAGAATTGGCGAGAAAAATATCTGGTGAATCTTGACTAAGAGAAGGGATCGATTGGTGGGATACATTCTGAGCCATAACAGAATCGTCAATTTAACATTAGAAGGAAGTGTGTGGGGTAAAAATCGTAGAGGGAGACTGAGAGACGAATACAGTAAGCAAGTTCAAAAGGCTGTAGGTTGGCGTTCTTATTCGGGACAGAGTAGCCTAGAGAGCTGCATCATGTGTGAAACTTCTCTATAATACATTACTTTTTCAAGAATTTTGGATAAGGCTGTAAGAAGTGAGATTGGGCGGTATTTGTTGATATCAAACGTATTCCCTTTGTTGTGCAGTGGTTTAACTACAGCATATATAAGTCTTCAAAAATGTTCAAATGTTTGTTAAGCTTATGGGACTTAACTACGGGGTCATCAGTCCCTAAACTTACAAACTACTTATGAACTGCTTACGAACTAGGACGGCACAAATATCCATGCCCGAGGGGGGGTTGGAACCCCCGACCGTAGTGGCCGTGCTGACCGTGACTGGAGCGCCTCAGTCACCTCGGCCACCGCGGCCGGCCAAGTCCTTTCTGATAGCATTTGTGTGGAGTGTAACATTGTATGTGAGAGAAACGTGGACGATATGGAGTTCAGACAGAAATAAGATAGAAGCATTTGAAATGTGGTGCTACAGACGAATGCCGAATATTAGATAGGTAGATCGTGTAACTAATCAGGAGTTGCTGAACAGAATTGGCGAGAAAAATATCTGGTGAATCTTGACTAAGAGAAGGGATCGATTGGTGGGATACATTCTGAGCCATAACAGAATCGTCAATTTAACATTAGAAGGAAGTGTGTGGGGTAAAAATCGTAGAGGGAGACTGAGAGACGAATACAGTAAGCAAGTTCAAAAGGCTGTAGGTTGGCGTTCTTATTCGGGACAGAGTAGCCTAGAGAGCTGCATCATGTGTGAAACTTCTCTATAATACATTACTTTTTCAAGAATTTTGGATAAGGCTGTAAGAAGTGAGATTGGGCGGTAGTTGTTGATATCAAACGTATTCCCTTTTTTGTGCAGTGGTTTAACTACAGCATATATAAGTCTTCAAAAATGTTCAAATGTTTGTTAAGCTTATGGGACTTAACTACGGGGTCATCAGTCCCTAAACTTACAAACTACTTATGAACTGCTTACGAACTAGGACGGCACAAATATCCATGCCCGAGGGGGGATTGGAACCCCCGACCGTAGTGGCCGTGCTGACCGTGACTGGAGCGCCTCAGTCACCTCGGCCACCGCGGCCAGCTATATAAGTCTATCAGGAAAAATACCCTGCTTCAGAGAACTATTGAATATGTGGCTAAGAATCCTACTTATTTCTGGAGAACAAGCTTTTATTACCCTGCTGGAAATACCATCAATTCCATGTGAGCTTTTGCTCTTGAGAGAGTTTATAATTTTCTTAATTTCAGAAGAAGAGATGGGTGGAATTTCAATTCTATCAAATTGTGTGGGTATGGCATGTTCCATTAACTACGTAGCTTCTTCTAATGAACATTTTGATCCTATTTTGTCCACAACTTTTAAAAAATAATTATAAAAAAATCCAGGATGAAACTTTCACTCTGCAGCGGAGTGTGCGCTGATATGAAACTTCCTGGCAGATTAAAATTGTGTGTCGGAGCTGGTTCCGGCACACCATTTTAATCTGCCAGGAAGTTTCAATTATAAAAAATGTTTTCAGCTTCTGGCTTGTTAGTTGCAAACTTTTCATTCACTTTGATGGCCATGCTGTCTCCCTGTGCTCTTGGTTGCCCTGTCTCCCTGGTAATTATATTCCAAATTGTTTTAATTTGGTTATCAGAGGAACTAATCTCAGTCTTGATGCACATGCTTCTGGACTTTTTAATAACTTTTCTTAATGTGGCACAGTAGTTTTTATTATATTTGACTGTTTCTGGGTCATTACTCTTTCTTGCTGTTAGATACACTTACTTTTTTTTGGTTACAAGATATTCCTTTAATAAGCCATGGTTTCTTATATGGTTTCTTATCATTATATTTAACTATTTTCTTGGGGAAACAATTTTCAAATACTCTTACAAATGTAATATGAAATAAGTTGTATTTTAAATTAGCATCAGCTTCCTTATACACTTCATCCCAGTCTAACTGTTGAAGATTTTCCCTGAAATTTCTAATTGTTGAATAGTTAACTGAACGCACAACTTTGGACGGCTGTTTTGAATTATAGAGAGGAACTGTGTCATTTACTGTAATTAGCTGTGCACCATGATCAGAAAGACCACTCTCAACAGTAGAAGCATTTATGTTTTTAAATTTACCTTGGTCTATAGAAAAGTTATCTATCAGTGTGCTACTGTCTTTTACTACCCGAGTAGGAAAATCAATTACAGATGACAAATTGAAAGAACTGAGTAAGACTTCGAGGTCATTCTTCCTATTACATTCCTTTAGTGAGTCAACATTGAAATCCCCACATATAATAATTTGGTTTTCTTTATCTGACAGCACAACAAGGCTCCAAATTTTTCATAAATAACTGAAAGTCTCCTGAAGGGGACCTATATACTGTTAAAATTATAAACGAAGGATCTTTTTTCAGGTTAAGCTCACAGGCCCATGCTTCTATATGTTGCTCTACACAAAACGTTTGAGTTTCTAAACTTTTTACACACCTTATTCTCTCTATTCACATGTGCTGCTAGTTTGTAATTGCTTATGTTTACTTTTTCCATATCTGTCACAATGTGATGCTCAGATAGGCATAGTATATCTATTACTTCTCTGATTCTATGTCGTCTAAACAAACCAGTAGTTCATTTAATTTGTTCTTTAATCCCCCAATTTTTGGTGAAAGAAATTAACATTATTTTTTTACTTTACTTTTATGAGACTCAGCTTTATTCTGTAATCCCCCAATATTTTGGTGAAATATGGTAACATTATTTTTTACTTTACTGTTTTCAGATTCATGTGAGTTATGAGCACCTTTAGCACATGCCTGCCTGAGCTTCCCATTGCACCCTGCTCTATAGAAAAGTTGTCTATCAGTGTGCTACTGTCTTTTACTTGAGGAACATTCAAGCATTGCAGTTTCCCCCCTTAAGGCTTTTGCTATTAATCCGGGCAGTTTACCCCTCCCTTTCCTATTGAGGTGTAGGCCATGCCTTGTGAAGACCCACGTATCTATAGCCTCAACAGGAACCAAACCAATGTCTGACAGAGTGGCTGCCGTACGCAACTGATCTAACTCCATATTGACCCTCCTGACAGAGCGGTTCAGGTGGGGCTGATCATGTCGCACGAAAGCCGGCACCAGACCAACATTTGTGTGGACCGTTGCAGAGGCTATTTTTACCAGGTCACTCAATACTGTAGCCCTAATTCCTATCGATACTGTTTCCCACTCCACCCACTACCACAACATGTCCATGTTTCACTCCCATACAAGGCAACACTCTACACAAATGCCTTGAGAAAGGACTTCCTTAGGCTTAAATCAATATTCGATGTTAAGAAATTTCTCTTTTTCAAGAACGCTTTTCTACCCATTGCCATTCTGCAATTTATATCCTCTGTACTGCGATCATCGTTTGTTATTTTACTGCCCAAGTAACAAAACTCATCTATCTCCTTTATTGTTTCGTTACCTAATCTAATTCCTTCAGCATCACCTGATTTTCTTAGACTGCACTCCATTAAATGAAATAAATCGCAATCATTTATAGTTTCACTGTAGTAGGTTTGGATGGAATACCAAAGAGCGGCGAATTTGTGGCCGGGCGGGATTCGAACCCAGGCTCTCCTGCTTACGAGGCAGACGCGTTGACCACTCCACCACCGAGGACACAGTGACCAGCCCGACTGCAGAGGACTCTTCCCTGCACGTCTCCCGCGACACCCAAATCTCCATTCGCCACACTGTCTCTTTCCCATACCACAGCCTATTTTGTTCTGTAATGCTCGCAGCCTGAATACTGTATTCCCGCATCAGGGAGTAGAGACCATGAGGTATCGAGACACAATTAAATGTCGTCAGGAGCCCAGGAAAGAGACAGCGTGGCGAATGGAGATTTGGGTGTGGTGGGAGACATGCAGGGAAGAGTCCTTTGCAGTGGGCCTGGTCACTGTGTCCTCGGTGGCGGAGTGGTCAACGCGTCTGCCTTGTAAGCAGGAGATCGCGGATTCGAATCCCGGTCGGGCACAAATTTTCATTCGCCGCACTTTGGTATTCCAACCAAACCTACTACAGTGAAGCCATAAGTGATCGCAAATTGCAATTTATTTCATTAAATGAACGCTGTAACGTCGTCAAAAATATATGATTTTGCACTCCATTACCCTAGTTTTGCTCTTGTTAATGTTGATCTTGTATGCACCTTCAACACACTGTCCATTTCATTCAACTGCTCTTTCTGGTCCTTTGCTGTCTCTGACGGGTTGACGGCTATCTGTGTCGTTGAGGCACGCAAGCCACCCCACTTCGGCAATGTCTGTGGTTCAGGTGGTACAAGAAAAATGGTAGATTTTTGGTAAAAACGTAATTTATTTACAACAAACTGAGGTAACATAATCGGAATGATCTGGTGGCAGACAAGTCATCAATACTGCACCAGTTACAACTGACTATTAATTAGCAGGTTTGAGTGTCCGCTGGCAGTCACTGGGGCCTCCTCTTGCCGAAGCGGAAGTGCCCGTAGTCGTCGAAGCGCGGCGCCACCGGCACGGAGGCGGGGGCGGCGGGGGCGGCGGGGGGCTGTCGCTTGCCGAAGCGCATGTGCCCGTAGTCGTCGCTGGCCAGCTGCCGCTTGGACGCCTCCAGCAGGTCGTCGGCGAGCGCGGGGTCGTCGTAGGGGGCGGACAGCAGCAGCTCCTCCAGGCCCAGCCGGCGGCCGCCCCCGGGGGCGGAGGCGCCGGAGGCGGCGGAGGCGGCGGGGGCGGCGCGGCACAGCCACGCGGCCAGCCACAGCGACAGCATCAGCACCACGCGGCTGCTCATCTGCCGGAAAACCACTGCTCTTAGCAGACGCGTCACAGTGGGGTAGTGCTCATGCAGATGAGCTCACTTCACGGGAAAATTAAGTTTTGGTCTAACGATACACAAGAAAAGTTGAGGGCAGAATTGTCAGATCCTCCATATTATACGGATCAAGCATGGGGTATGTTCGAATATAATGACATTTCTCGAGACTAGGAATCTGCTCTCTAGGAATCAGCATGGGTTTCGAGAAAGGCGTTCGTGTGACACCCAGCTCGCGCTATTCGTCCACGAGACTCAGAGGCTCTGCAATCATGGGCCTGAACAGGAGAGAGATTAGACTCATGGTTGTATTGCTGACAGGCCATGGGGATTTCAAAAAACACCTACATACAATGTGAATAACAGAAGAGAACCCTAAATGTAGGATCTGTGATGACGGTGATGAAACTGCATCACATCTAATTTTCGAATGCATTGCATTGGAGAGTAGAAGGCACAGAACGTTTGGGAGAACCAGACCCGAGACCCATACACACGGGTCCTCAGGTAGATGCTGTGTTTCTCGACTTCCGCAAGGCGTTTGATACAGTTCTCCACAAACGTTTAATGAACAAGGTAAGAGCATATGGTCAATCAGACCAATTGTGTGATTGGATTGAGGAATTCCTAGATAACAGAAAGCAGCAGGTCACTCTCAATGGAGAGAAGTCTTCCGAAGTAGGAGCTATGTCAGGTGTGCCACAGGGGAATGTCGTGGGTCCGTTGCTGTTCACGATATATATAAATGACCTTGCTGATAACATCGGAAGTTCACTGAGGCTTTTTGCGGATGATGCTGTAGTATATAGAGAGGTTGTAACAATGGAAAATTGTATTGAGATGCAGGAGGATCTGCATCGAATTGATGCATGGTGCAGGGAATGGCAATTAAAGCTCAATGTAGACAAGTGTAATGTGCTGCGAATACACAGAAAGAAACATCCTTTATCATTTAGCTACACTATAGCAGGTCAGCAACTGGAAGCAGTTAATTCCATAAATTATCTGGGAGTAGTCATTAGGAGGGATTTAAAATGGAACGACCATTTAAAATCAATCGTCGGTAAAGCAGATGCCAGACTTAGATTCATTGGGAGAATTCTAAGGAAATGCAGTCCGAAAACAAAGGAAGTAGGTTACAGTACACTTGTTCGCCCACAGCTTGAATACTGCTCACCGGTGTGGGATCCGTTTCAGGTGGGATTGATAGAGGTCAAATGTTTGTTAAGCTTATGGGACTTAACTACGGGGTCATCAGTCCCTAAACTTACAAACTACTTATGAACTACTTACTAACTAGGACAGCACAAATATCCATGCCCGAGGGGGGATTCGAACTCCCGACCGTAGTGGCCGTGCTGACCGTGACTGGAGCGCCTCAGTCACCTCGGCCACCGCGGCCGGCGATTGATAGAGGAAGTGGAGAAGATCCAACGGAGAGCAGCGCGCTTCGTTGCAGGATCATTTGGTAATCGTGAAAGAGTTACGGAGATGATCGCTGAACTCCAGTGGAAGACTCTGCAGGAGAGACGCTCTGTCGCTCGGTACGGGCCTTTGTCGAAGTTTCGAGAACTTACCTTTACTGAGGAGTCTAGCAGTATATTGCTCCCACATACGTATATCTCGCGAAGAGATCGTGAGGATAAAATCAGAGAGATTAGAGCCCACACAGAGGCATACCAACAATCCTTTTTTCCGCGAACAGTACGTGACTGGAATAGAAGGGAAAATCGATAGTGGTACTCAAGGTACCCTCCGCCACACACCGTCGGGTGGCTTGCGGAGTATGGTTGTAGATGTAGTGTCAAAAATATTTAGCGCAGCGTTTTACTAGATATAAAACTCCAGGGGAACTGATATCTATCTCAGTTGTGGTGAATTGACGCACACCAAGATCCGAGTTAGCATATTACTTCTTCATCTTTCAATTTTCATATCATACTTTTCTTCATTCGTTCACTATTCTGTAATCTTTATCTTATTTCTATACACAATCACTTTATTAATTTATTGACTACCGATCGCGAGAATTATAAGATCATACCCAGTCACAATACTGTTTGTGTTTGTAAATATGATAATCTATATCTATATCTATACAGACAGCCAGGCAGCCCTGAGATCACTGGCAGCTCCTGTAACAAGGTCTAAAATTGTTGCAGAATGTCACAGGCCTCTGGTGGAGCTAGGGGAAAGCAATAGAGTAAACCTATTGTGGGTCCCTGGCACTCGGGGATCAGTGGCAACGAACATGCCGACAGATTAGCCAGGATGGGGGCAGAGACTCCATTTATTGGACCGGAACCTGTCCTGACAATCACCAAGAAAATGATGAAATTGGAGCTACGTAACTGGCTCAGAAGGCAGCACGTAGAATATTGGACCAAAGTCCATCAACAAAAACATGGCAAGGTAATGATGCCAAATCGATGTTTTAAAATAAGCTCTGCAATCCTGGGTCTGAACAGGAGAGAGATTAGACTCATGGTTGGATTGCTGACAGGCCATGGGAATTTCAAAAACACCTACATACAATGGGAATAACAAAAGAGGACCCTAAATGTAGGATCTGTGATGACGGTGATGAAACTGCATTACAATTAATCTTCGAATGCGTTGCATTGGAGAGTAAAAGGCACAGAACATTTGGGATAACCAGACCCGAAGAAAATGTGTTTACTAAAGAACTGGTAAAGGGACTCCTTGCACTGTTCAAGGGCATTGGTTGGCTTTACTAGATATACAGGGAGCGATACCGGACAATCAACTTAATTTCGGTGCGGGTAGTGGCGGGGCTTGCTCAGGATAGAGTAGGGCGGAGAGCTGCATCAAACCAGTCTCCGGACTGAAGACTCGATTCCTCCCTCGGTCATGAGTGAGTGTGTTGTTCTTAGGATAAGTTAATTTAAGTAGTTAGTAAGTTTAGGGAGCGATGGCCACTGCACTTAGGTCCCATTACTTTACGAACATTTGAACATTTGACCCGCGATCCATGACAGCGGTCTGCATCTACCTCTGCATAAATTCTCAGCATCCATCATATGGTACATGAAGAATGATACGTCGTACCACTACCTATCATTTTCTTCCCCATTCCATTCCCAAATAGAGTGATGGAAAAACAGCAATTTGCTTCCATGCCAGTCTACTTTCTCTTGCGTTGTTAAACGCATGTGAATTGTAAGTGGATCCTCTTAATTTAGTCGCCTTCCCTTCCAGGGATTCCCACTGTATTCCCGAGACATCTGTGTAACACTCGCATGTTGACCGCTATTATTTTTCATCTGGTGTACAAGAGGGTGTCGTCAATGAATTACTATAGCAGGATGCAGGATGACGTGGATCAAATTTCAATGTGGAGTGAGGAACGGAAACTAACGCTAAATGTAGAAAAATGTAAGGTGATACAGATGAGTAGGAGAAATAATCTCGTAACGTTAAAGTACAGCATTAGTAGTGTGCTGCTTGACAGACTCGCGTCACTTAAATACCTAGGCGTAACTTTGCACAGCGATACGAAACGGAACGAGCATATAAGGGCAGTCGTGGGGAAGGCGAATGGTCGACTTCACTGTACTGGAAGAATTTTGGAAAGGTGTGATTCGTCTATAAAGGAGACCGCATATAACATGGTCTTACGACCCCGTCTTGAGTATTGCTGAAGTGCTTGGGAGCCCCACGAGATCGGTTTTAAAGGAGGATTTAGAGGCAGTTGAGAGGCGGGCGGCTAGTTTTCTTACTGGTAGGTTCGATCAATGCGCGAGTGTCACTGAAATGCTTCGGGAACTCAACTGCGAGGCGCTGGAGAGAAGGCGACGTTCTTCTCGATAAGCACTGTTGAAGACTTTTAGAGGGCCGGAATTTGAGGCAGACTGCAGAACGAGTCTACTGCCGCCAAACTACATTTCTCGTAAAGACCACAAACATAAGATGAGAGAGATTACGGCTCGCACGTATGCACACAAGTATTTGTTCTCCCGTCGTTCTATTTGGCAGTGGAACAGAAAAGCAAGTAACTAGTAGTGGTACTACCTTCGTCACGGACCTTTGGGAGATTGCGGAGTATGTATGTTGATGTAGATGAACTACCAGTAACAAACCAGCAACCTGCCTCTGAATTGCTTCTGTCTCTTTAATCCCACCTGGTGGAAATGCCCGAGACTCGAGCAGAAGAATGGGTCCCACTATTTTCCTTTATACGTTCTACTTCACAGATGAACCACATGTGCCAAAAATTCTGCCAATAAACCGGCCATTCTCCTTCCTCATGACCGTTTCATTTCATGCCACTCTTCAAAGTTACGCCTAGATATATAATTGCCGCGGTGGAGTAGCCGAGTGGTCTAAAGCGCCTTGTTGCGGAGCGCGCGCTTACTCGCCGTGGAGGTTCGAGTCGTCCCTGGGGTGTGGGTGTGTGTGTTTGTCCTTAGGTTAGTTTACCTTAGTATAAGTAGTTTGTAAGCTACGGACTGATGACCACGCAGTTTGGTCCGATAGATTTACAGACATTTTGAATCTGAGATATACAACTGACGACACCGAGTCAAGCAGAAGTCTACTAATTCTGTACTCTAACATTACGCCCTGAGACGTAACGAAGCATCCACTGCGTGAATACGCATTAACATTGGTGCTTCCTGTGCATACCGACCTTCTACATCATTCACAAATCTCCGATGCTGTGTCGAGCGTTGTAAGAGGAAACCATAGGCACGGAATTATGACTACGTCAGCAGTAAATGAGGCAGGATAAATATCGGCGTAGAAAGATGCTCGCAGAACGATAATTACAGACTCCCAGGACACGGTTGCTAGAGCGTCGGCGGCGGCTGCGGTGGGAGGTGGTTGGAGAGGTCAGTCCGCGCGACCCCACTGCGCATGCGTCAGCTGGCGGGCGGCCTCGCCGCGTCATCAAGCAGACAACAACAGCGGGTTTCCCGCGGCGTGCCACTGCCGCGTCATAGCCGCAGAAAAGCCGTAGCACCGCGCCATGTACAGCCTCCAGTTAGTTCACTCAGTTATCTCAACACCAGCGGCGCCTTCTACTTAAAATTACTTTCACAATAATTCTTTTTGTATCTACTTAAAATATTTCTATAACTCTAAAATTACCTTAAAGTAAACACGACGATTTTCGTGATTGACTCTCGTCGCATGAACGGCACATAGCCACAGTGGATGCACATTGTGAAGTTCAACCCTGTGACGACAGTTTCTGAATTTTGAGCAGTTCATCTACATCTACACAGATACTCTGCAAATCACATTTCAGTGCCTGGCTGAGGGTTCATTTACCACTTTCATAACTTTTCTCTACCGTTCCATTCTCCAATTGCGTGCGGGAAGGAAGAACGCCTAAATCGTTCCGTTTTCGATCTGATTTCTCTTATTTTATTGGGATGGCCATGTCTCCCTAAGTAGGTGGGTGCTAGCAAAATATTTTCACATTCAGAAGTAAAAGTCGGTGATTGAAACTTCGCAAACAGATCACGCCGCAATGAAAAACGTCTTTCTTTTAATGATTTCCACTCCAATTCGTGCAACATTTCCGTGACGCTTCCTTCCCCCGTAACGTGATAAAACAAAACGAGCTGCCCTTCTCTGAACCTTCTCAATGTCTTCCGTTAGTCCCACCTGGTGAGGGTCCCACACTGGGCAACAGTACTCCAGGAGAGGACGCACATGTGTGATGAAGGCAGTCTCTTTAGTGGAGCTGGTGCATCTTCGAAGCGTTCTGCCAATGAAAAGTAACCTTTGGTTCGCCTTCCCCACAATATTTTCTATGTGTTCCCTCCAGTCAAAGTTGTTCGTAATTGTAACTCCTAGGTATTTGGTAGAATCTACGACCTTAAGGATTGAGTGATTTATCGCTTAATTTTAGTGGTCATGTGTATTACTTCACACTTTTCTTTATTTACTGTCAATTGCCAATTTTCGCACCATGTAGAAATTTTGTCTAAGTCGCTTTGCAGTTGCTTTTGATCCTCTGTTGACTTTACTAACCGATAAACGTCAGCATCATTCGGGAACAGTCTAAGGGAGCTATTCAGATTGTCTCCTAAATCGTTTATAAACACGAGGAAAAGTAGGGGACCTATAACGCTTCCCTGTGGAACTCCAGATATCACTTCTGTTTTACTCGATGACTTACCGTCAATTACAACGAACTGTGTCCTTTCTCATAGGAAATCGTGAATCCAATCGCACAATTGGGGAGATATTCCATAAGCACGCAATTTCATTAGAAGCTGCTTGTGGGGTACAGTGTCAAAAGCCTTCCGGATATCCAGAAATATGGAATCGATTTGAGATCTCTTGTCGATGGCACTTAACACATAAAGGGCAAGCTGTGTTTCGCAAGAGCGATACTTTCTGAATCCGTGTTGACTATTGGTTAATAGGTCGTTCTCTTCGAGGTAGTTCATAATATTCGAACAAAGTATATGTTCCAAAATCCTACTGCAAATCGACGTCAATGAGATTGGCCTGTAATTTTGGGGAGCACTCCTATTGCCTTTCTTGAATATTGGAGTAACGTGGACAACTTTCCAGTCTTTGGGTACGCATCTTTCGCTGAGTGATCGATTATAAATTATAGCTGTAAGGTATTTAGCTTACAGCATTAAAAATGCTAATTGTCTTGCCAGATACCCTAATTCTAATGTTAGAGGCCTTAGTTAAGAAAACGTTATGGCATACTTCGTGTTCTTAAAAGAATTTGGTAGTGGCTGATTGCTGTATTCACAACGTAAAAAGCTATTTTTTAGTTATGTATCTGATGGCATATTTCACTTTCACAGCCTTGTTTGATTCTTTATGCCGTGAAATATCTAAATATTGAAGAACACAGCATTAAAGACGTAAAGTGTGAAACTCTTCCGAAATTAATGTTTGTACAAAGGTTCACAATCGTAGAAAGTGCCAAAAAATCGTGTCTGACGATAAATTCCGTTCATATGCTGCACTTAGAAGCCAAAAAAAAACTACATTAACTACATGTTATAGTTCGATTTCGTTAGGAAGAGAAAACGCTGTTGGCCAATTTATACACAACCGACAGTTGATATATATTCAAAGAGTCTGTTTTGTAGTTATATATTTCAATTAGATATAGTTTTCGCGACTTTACTCAAATGAATACTCTCTCTAATCAAAAGAATCTTACGCACATTTAAAGTTTGCGCGGAAGTTTGCCACTGCAATGGCCGTCGAGGCGCTCTTCAGTTTGTCCGCTGTGCAGTCGGCTGCTTACGCAATTGTGGGGGCTTGAGTAATGTATGTCTGTGGAGGAGACACGTAGGATTCGCTAATGGTTGGCAGTGTCGTACAAGCAGAAGACAGGCACGACTTCTCCCGCTAACTTCAGCGACTACAGAAGCAAACATCCTCCCCCACCAGGAACAGCCACGGTACAGTGTCCGAGTAACGGATACGTTATCTCCAGTCTGTTTGTCAACAAGCCAGCCACAACGGCCGATAGCTCGTGTGTGCGGCGCTGAGGGCAGCACTGTTCCGAAGCCAACTAAGGTACCCATTCGAGCACTCTATGTAAATAATAACAACTGTAATGTACGGGGTGCATCCAGAAAGAAAGCTCCCCTATTTATTCTTTAAATCAAAAACAACATAGTTGCACGGAAAACTTCATTGGCGATAAGTATGGCAATATTTGAGATAATTTTTGATGTACACCCTGTTTACATGGGCTCCCAAAACCGGGTTTCGTAAACCGATCTCCCAATTCCGCTTTTGGTTGGTCACGTAAACACTCCAAAATCGATTCTGAAAAATTCACTTCTGTAAAGCAGTTTTCCAGTTCCTGTATCTATTTTCGTGCCCATGTAAACGCAACCGTTTTTGAAGCGTTCTTGACTTGTCAGATCGTGTTTTCTTGTTAAGAATATTCGGCACATATGGACAGAGTGACCGTTTCTAATGTGAAATAAAAGTATAAATATTAGAGTGAGCGTGAATCCGTGTATTTAAGTAAAGAAAAATAGCGATTGTGCTGACTAAATCAAGAACTGAATCAGCTGTTTTTGAGCCGCCATATTAAGTGGGCTAATAAATCCGATGCAGGCTATAACAAGTAGACACGACAGCGAAAAATGGTTTACGAAAATCGGTTTTCGTCTTCCGGAAGATGTGTCGCATGTAAACGTAGTGATAGTCACCAAAAGTACTGAGACACTCGTCATATCGTGGGATAAACTTTTTATTCCTGTGTCGGAGAAGTCTGCATCCTGTGTATGGAACCAGAATGCCAGCTCATCGTCATTGTCCAAACGTTGGCTGAAGGAATTGAACGTTTTGAGGTGGAAGAAAATATGTAAATCGCTGGGAAAAGACCAAGACTATATGCCGGATGCTCAAACAGTCCCCAGTCGTATGGGGCGAGCTCTGCCGTGGAGCACCAGACTACCTGCAGCAGGCAGTCCACGCCTCTTTTTCTGAATGGTGCGTCGCAGTTTCACCTTTGTCAGCGTTCACTGTTTCGCCTCTGGGCACGAAAATGACCAGAGATCCGCCTGCGATGCCAATGCATTGACTTTTTTTTTGGTATGCGGGGTAAAGTGATGAATCCATATCTCATCATCCGTGACGGTCCTGTTCGAGGAACTGTCGCCCTAATCTTGATACTGCTGCAGAAATTTTAGTTCTGCTCCAGAGCGTTTCATTTTGTGCTGGGGTATCAGGTTTTTTCGATGCACATTTGCTACCCAATTTCTCGAACAGCAGGTGCTTAGTGACAATTTCGTGTAACAAGGATCACGGGATCTGTGGAAAATTGCTGACGGACTCCGTAACCGTGAAACGACGGTTCTCCAGGATGCGCTGCCGCACCACCTCAACCAGGTGATCACTTATGAAGGACTGTCACCCACTGCTTGGATGCTTCGACGACCTTCACGAAAAAACGCACTCTATCTTCGGCCCATAATCCAGACAGCTGACGCTAAATTTCGATGGGCGCTGTTTCGAGCATTAAGGAACCTTATTAACCCCTTGACCGTATAACTTTTCTCGAGCCTCGCTGCATTTCATGCTTCGCTTAGTAATCTGACATTTCGGCGTGTTTTTCTGCGATTGTGCGTTGCTAATAGTAGTAAGATATTGTCAGCAAAAATGTGAACTGCGAAAACAAGCAGTATTCTTTTTATTTTTATGTTTTTAAATTCGGTAATTTCAAAGACTTTACGAGAGGAGCAAATGCATGAACATTACTTTTACTAAAATCATCTTTCCAAGTATTTCTTTCCTTTAGTAATACATTTCAAAACATTGTTCCAGAAATACTCCTTTTAGGAACGACATTGTCAACAGGGAATACAATTCCTAGATGTTGGTTGGTACACACGAGTGGACATAGAAACTACTCACGATGTTTGTCATCATTAACTGTTACTATGGTCACAAAATAATATCAAAATGTGAACAGGCCATTGCGTCCGATATAAAAGTCTCAATACAATATTGATGACTGCTGGCCGGAACTCAGTTCGTCGAGCGCGGTCTAGGGGTCAATGACCGAACTTCGCAGGCAGCTCGGCGGGAGAACGATGAAGGCCGCGAGATTTCCCGCTCCGGTACTTGGCACCAGGCGGTACCCAACCGGCCAGTAACTGGCTGTCACACAATAAAGATCGCGACTACCATACCATAGATAAATATACTCTATGTACTGTACCATAGATTCTACCATATAAACAAATAAACAAACTGCAACCATAGAGCATCGCTGGAGGAGTTGTCAAACGCAAATGTCAGAACAAGCAATAATAAATTTTTATGATCTGACAAGCGTAAATTTATATAAATACGATCGGAAAAATATTTAGACGGCGATTATATGAAGCTATTGCAATAAAAACACATCTCTACGATGGAATATAGAAGTGAGCATGGACTAAAATATCGCGAAAAAATGTACTAAAATTGTAACTAGCCCTATTGTAATCTGTTTAACGTAAAATCTTTATCCGCAGATAGCCTGATGAGGGCCACAGAGCCGAAATGGGCCTACTGCTGTATCATTTGTATTATAAATACGTCATAGATTTGTTGGGCATGCGTAGTGTTTCCCGCTAAATAGTCTACTTTAAAGGAAACAACACCGGGAACTTACTTTCTGGATCTCTCTCGTACTGGTACTCGATGAAAAAGAGCCTGCGACATTCTGCGCCTCGAATACTTCCGTTGTGCATTCAACTGTTATTCTGATACATATCTCGTTTAGCAGCGCAATATGTAGCTACACAAAATAAGATTTCACAGGGTAGTAAGTGTTATTCATGGCAGTGGGACCTACACTGGTAAATGCGGTAATTTAACACAATAACAATCCGAGCCTCACAGTATAATTTACCGAAGTCGAAGTGCTTCGTTCGCATTGCCTTAGGATTCGCTGGCGCAAGTGGTCGTCAGCGAGAGACGAAAAGGAACCGACGAAGCTGGAAAACCGCTTGGGCAGCGTGAGACTGCAATCCTGGACGTCAGCTCATTCCACTATCGCTAATTGGCTGCGGCAGGACATTACATACGGGTTACACTCCCTCCGGCGTCAGAAACGTTGGGAATTTTGCAAGATACACGCCACTCTAACAATCAATAAATCTGTTGGTTAAAAGTTAAGGATTAAACATTACACGCCAGGGCTGGGATTTGAACCCGGGGATCTCCTGCGTACTATGCGTCACACATCTATATCTACATAGATACTCTGCAAATCACATTTAAGTTCCTGGCAGAGGGTTAATTAACCACTTTCATAACTTTTCTCTGCCGTTCCATTCTGTAATAGCGCGCGGGAAGAAAGAACACCTAAAACGTTCCGTTTTCGATGTGATTTCTCTCATTTTACTGGGAAGGTCATGTCTCCCTGTGTAGGTGGGTGCTAGGAAAATATTTTCACATTCAGAAGTAAAAGTCGGTGATTGAAATTTCGCAAACAGATCTCCTCGCAACGAATAACGTCTTTCTTTTAACGATTTCCACCTCAAATCGTGCAATATTATCGTGACGCTTTCCCCTTCTCAATGTCTTCCGTCAGTCCCACCTGGTGAGGGTCCCACAAAGGGCAACAGTACTCCAGGAGAGGACGCACAAGTGTGATGTAGGCAGTCACTTTGGTGGAGCTGTTGCATCTTCGAAAAGTTCTGCCAATGAAACGTAACCTTTGGTTCGCATTCCCCACAATATTTTCTATGTATTCTCTCCAGTCTTTTGTTAGTAATTGTAACGCCTAGGTATTTGGTAGAATTTACGACCTTAAGATGCGCCAGGCGCACAGGCTTCACGCACCTGCAACGACTACCTAAACACGGACATTGCTGTCCTGATGTGCATCCGTGCTGAAATAAGCATCATATCTTGGCAAGTTGAATTACAATTAAGAATAGCGTCGTCTGTCCTTTCCGACACTTATTTATAGTGAGGCGTTGGAAAATACGCTGGGTGGCGTGTTTCATTTCCTACGACACTATATTCTCTGTTTCCAAATGTCTGTCGCAAAGTCGCAATTAATAATAGGCGTATGTCGCTGACGCCAATCGTTTCCTCGTGCTCTGCTAATGTTGCATTTTCGAAAATGGCCTCTATAGGAATCAACATCTATCACAAGATTCGGCTCTTTGTCAATCATAAAAATTACGTTTTGTTTTTGGAACATGAAGTTCACGAATGGCTGGCTACAAATTGTCTCCAAGTAGTCGAACACAATCTTTTCCAGTCCATGGTCCGTTCACTTGGACCAGTCGGTCCAGTCCATTCCATATAAAAACAGCCCACACCTTTATGAAGTCATCCTTCCTTTAAACTGATCTGCTGCAGGTCAAATAGTTTGTAGGTCTAGTGATTGATGATCATAGCAGTTTGGTCGAATAGGTTTCCAAACATTTGAACATTTTGAAGTCATGTAGTATGTGGTGGTACACTACAAACAGTTTCGAAAAACATCTTTAGTCGCGGTTGACAGTTGGCTTCGCTTCGAGCCGCCTCTTCTGTTTGGAGAAGATCGCCAACACTGCCTTACCTAGTTTTCATTATTAGTTTCAGAGTGGTAAGCAACCTCAGCTGCTCTGGTAGTAAGGAGGTACTGGCTCAGGGCATTCCTCATCATCGCCGATCGAAAAGAATGTTGACAAGTTAGGAAGTTACTGCTTGATGGTCCATGTGTTTCGTAACACCAAAGAAGATAGAAAAACTTAGGCCCGCCTGCATATGTAACTAAAACCGTTCTACTAGCCCATGTAAACCGAAGAAGCTTTTTTTCGCTTCTGGGAATAGCACTACTTCACCGAGCTGCAAGTGGTACATCATGCCTTGTGATGCACGTATATCGTACAAGCAAGTGGCACATTTCGCTACGCATTACGTCAGGCTATGAACTTGGTTTTATCACTATGATGTCACAACACTTCGACAAATAAGAAGTTTGAAGGCATCTGTGTACTCATTTCAAGAACATAATATCTCATTCCTTCTTTGTGAGGTCACTGCTTGGACGAGAGAGGTTAGACTGTAAAAATAACGGTCCTTCTCAAACTGCTCGAATATTAAGCATCGCGCAGAGCGCAAGATACAGAAGTAGACCACCCTCGGATCTAATTCGCGTGCTTAAATAATCTGGTAGTACACCAGACAGTCTGACACTGGACACTGTTTTCAGACTATTCACTCTCAGTCGTAAAAGAAATTCATGACCGGACTCTATCAACACAACCCAAAAATCACGACTACACACACACACACACACACACACACACACACAGAGATCTCAAGAAACGTTTTGAGGAGTTTGATAGCATTGGTGCAACGTCCACTAGAGCTGGCTGCAGCCCACAGACATAATGCTATACAGGGAATAGGGGGGGGGGGGCGTTTCTTCATGTTACCGTTTCCACGAACGCTCAGAGAACTGGCTAATATGTGGAGAGCATACAGAAGGCTGCAATATGAAAAAAAAAGGTTAGAACTTTCAATCAGTATATGTTTATTCTTATAAGCGCGGAGCACCAACCCAAGAAGAATTTCAGCTTATAAGTATAGTTTTTGCCAATTTATCACTACCGGAAACAAATTCGAAATTGAGCGCCTGCGTTGGTGTACGCAACGACAAAACTGGGTGCATGAATGGCAAAACGTCATTTTTTCGCATGAATCCAGGCTGTTTACAACATCATGATGGTCGCATCGCGGTGAACGCACAATGGAAGCCTGTATTCGTCATCGTCATATTGACGTATCACCCGGCGTGATGGTATGGGATGCCATTGGTTACACGTCTCGGTCACCTCTTGTTCGCATCGACGGCACTTTGAACAGTGGCCGTTACATTTCAGGTGTGTTACGACCCGTGGTTCTACCCTTCATTCGATCCCTGAGAAACCCTACATTTCAGCAGGTTAATGCATGATCGGATGTTGAAGGTCCTGTACGGGCCTTTCTGGATACGGAAAATGTTCGACTGCTGCCCTGGCCAGCACATTCTCCAGATCTCTCGCCAACTGAAATCGTCTGGTCAATGGTGGCCGAACAACTACCTCATCACAATACGCCAGTCGCTATTCTTTATGAACTATGGTATCGTGTTGAAGGTGCATGGGCATATGTAAGTGTACACGCCATCCGAGCTCCGTTTGACTCAATGCCGCCGGCCGCGGTGGCCGAGGAAACTGAGGCGCTCCAGTCACGGTCTGCACGGCCACTACGGTCGGGGGTTCGAATCCCCCCTCGGGCATGGATATTTGTGCCGTCCTAGTTCGTAAGTAGTTCATAAGTAGTTTGTACGTTTAGGGACTGATGACCCCGTAGTTAAGTCCCATAAGCTTAACAAACATTTGAACATTTGACTCAATGCCCAGGCGTATGAAGGTCGTTATTACGGCCAGAGGTGGTTGTTCTGGGTACTCATTCCTCAGGATCTATGCACCCTAATTGCTTGAAAATGCAATCACACGTTAGTTCTAGTATAATATATTTGTCCAATAAATGCCCGTTTATCATCTGCATTTTTTCTTGGTGAAGCAATTTTAATGGCCGGTAGTGTACTTAAATGCCAAGATGACTCTTCAAAGAGTAAAAGGTAAAGCAGTCAACAATCCGAAGATTGGTTTGAACACCACACTGCTTTACTAGACATGGTCCTATTTGGAGGTGGTATGCCGTTGCCTTCCTCCGACCTTCGATCTGACTTACCCAGCCAGTAATAGACCGATATCCTTTTTCCTACCCAGGATTCTGGTCTGCCTCTAGGTACGTCGTCGTCGTAACATTGTACATCTACATACATACTCCGCAGTCCATTCGAAGGTGCGTGACGGAGGGTACCCAGTACCACGTCGAGTTACTTGCTTTTCAGTTCCATTTTCATAAAGAACGAGGAAAATACGAATGCTTCTAAGCATCTGTACGAGCCCTAATCTCTCTGATTTCATCTTTGAGGTCTTTACGCGAAATGTAAGTTGGTGGCAGTAGAACCGTTCTGCGGTACACTTCAAATTCCGACTCTCTAAATTTCTTGAACGGTGCTTCTCTAAAATAACGTCGCCTTCTCTCCGATGACTCCCATTTGAGTTCCCGAAGCATTTCATTATCACTCGCACATTGATCGAACCTACCAGTAACAAACGTAGGCGTCCGTCTCTGAATTTCTCCCATGTCTTCCTTTAAATTGATTCTGGCGGGGAGCAACACTCAAGACGGAGTCGTACAACTGTTTTATCTGCGGTCTCCTTTACAAATCACACCTTCCCAAAATTCTCCCAATAAAGCGAAGCAGACCGTCCGTCTTCCCCACGACTTCCATTTCATATCGCTTTGCAGCGACACGCCTAGGTATTTAATTGTCGCTAGGCTGTCTAGCAGCACACTATTGATGCTGTGTTCAGACGTTTCGGGATTTTTTCTCCTACTCATCTGCATCGCCTTACATTTTTCTACAGTTATCGCTAGTTGTCATTTCTCACACCACATATAAATTTTGTCCAAGTCATCCTGCATCCTACTACAGTCATTCAATGTTGACGCCCTGCTGTACACCACAGCATTATCAGCAAACAGCCGCAGATTGCTACTCACTATGTCCGTCAGATCATTTATGTAGATTGAAAATAATAACTGTCCTATAATATTTACCTGGGGCGCTCCTGACGATATCCTAGTCTTTAATGAACACTCGCTATCGAGGATAGCGTAATGCGTTCCATTACTTGTCTTCGAGACACTCGCATATTTGGGTATCTATTCCATAAGCTCGAATCTTAATTAGCCGTGTGCCGTGTGCAGTGCGGCACCGTTTCGAACGCCTTTCGAAAATCGAGAAATACGCAGTCTGCCTGTTGCCCTTCATCAATAGCTCGCATGATGTCGCGAAGGAAAAGGGGAAGCTGAGTTTCGTACTATCGATGCTTCCTAAACCCTTGCTAATCTATGGACAGGAGCTATTCCGTTTCAAGGAAATTCACTACATTAGAACTGAGAATGTGTTCAAGAATTCTTCAGCAAACTGATACTAATGATATCGGTCCGTAATTGCACGGGAGTCACCTGCGACTTTTTCCAGTCGCTTGAAACTTCGCGCTGGATCAAAGATTCAGGATCAATGCAACTAAGGGGCCGGCACCACAGAGTGCTCTCTGTAAAACCGGATTGGTAACCTATGGCCTATCTGGACGTGGCTACTTGTGTCTATTCGACTTTCTCAGCTGTTTCTATACACCAGTTATTACTATTACTATGTCCTCCATTTGGGAGTTAGTGCGATGAAATGAAGGTATGTTTGCATAGTCCTCCTGCGTGAATAATTTGTTAAATTTTAAATTTAAAACCTTCGGCCTTAATTTTCCTGTCTTCTATCACCATCGCTTTGATCCGCTTACCTATTTTACCACGCCCCTCTCCATACCGCATCCGGTGAGGCATTCGGGGGAGGATGACACGGCGAACGGTCGGTACCCGATGGCCCTTTTAGAGGCCTGCGTCAGACGGAGTTTAATTTAGTTTTATGATCAAAAGGACAGTTTTGCAAATTTTAAAAATTTTCTTTCTGACAAAATATTCTGCTGGTTACAGGAAATTTACATTTTAGTTATATGAACCATTAAAGCTCTATATAGCCCAAACACAGTACGCCGAATTATTAAAAGTTTAATTAAGACAAATTAAGGAAAATGATACTAAACGAAAACGAGTGTTGATGAGAAATCTTATTACCCAGGGTCAGTGATTTGTTACTGGAGTAAACAGTGAAGAGTATGAACTACAGGTAACGATTGGACTACGTAGGATGTGAGGAAGGGTTTGCGTTAGTGACCCATTTCAGCAGTTATTCTTGCAATATTCAACCTTCGAGCCAAATGAGAAATTTTAATAGTAGGTCTCAATGCAAAGTAACTGAAGCAAAACATTTCACAATTTTTTAAAGGTTACGATGAGTTTGCCTCTAGGAAAGGTAAAGGTATCAGATAAGCAATTCTGATTTACTTGACAACTAAAGCAAGGCAAAGAAAAATCAAGACCCGTTGAATAATATAAAACCGTACAAATGTTAGAATTTTCAGAAAAAATTAGTAACCCAAAGCGAAAGAGGGGTCATTGCAAATAATCGTAAGCACAAAGAAGAAAAAAACGAAAATGAAGGAGGAAGGGTGTAGTGCTCGCATTAAGAAGGGTCTAAGACAGGGGTGCATTCTTTCCCCTGTAATGTTCAGTCGTGCACTGAAGAAGCAAAGACGGAAATAGAAGGTATATTCAGAAACGGTACTGAAATTTACGTCGAAAGAATACTGACAATACGATACGCTGATGTGATTATTAACCACAGTGAAACTGAGGAAGATTCATAAAGTGTACTTAATGCAATAAACAGTCAACTGAGCACAGAATATGGATTGAGATTAAACTGAAGCGAGACGAAAGTAAGGGGAGTAGGGAAATTAACTTACTGGCAACGAACATCCATCTACGAACTAGACGAAGGATAGAAATTCGGCCACCGGTTTCTTGCAAGGAAAATATTACACATCAGACGAAGTACGGAGGACATAACAAGCATAGTATCATTAATTTGGGGGATAAATGTATGCAGATGTTAATTTGGAACACAGTATTGTATGGAAATGAATCATATGTTGTAGGAAAACCAGAATGCAATCGAAGGATTTGGTACGCGGTGATGCAATGTTGTAATCTAGGTGGACTTATCTGATAAGAAATCGGCGACGGACGAAGTATGCGGAAAATACTGACAAGAGATTGGGCAGAAATAGTAGAATTCACAACGAAGAAAAGACTTCACATGTTAAACTAACTTCTCTTGTGCTCTAAGGAAGAATTCTAGGACTATTAATTTTTTTATATAAAATACGCAAATGACCTAGTAAATATCAACGGAAATTTCGTAAGTTTTTTTCGCGTTGGTGCTGTTATGGATAGAGAAGATGCATGGCTGTAAGAAATGCTGGAAGAACGATAGAGTACAGAAATTTGGTACAGGTGAGCGGCATAAGCAAATGTGACGTATTTCAAATACGATTGCACATTTCCAGAACAATAACTGAAAGTAGCTCCTTCCACAAAATATGTGGTGCAAAGCGATTTGAAGTGAAAAGCCACATAAAATTAATCTCGGATGAGGCAACTGCCAGACTGAGATTCATTGGAAGAGTATTAAAAAAGTGTAGTTCATCAACAAGAAGAAGCAGCTTGCAAAAGGCCAGTACGACCGGTAGTTGCGCATTGCTAGTCAGTCTGGATTTGTGCCACATTGAATTCATGGATGAAATAATAAGCATCTAAAGAAGAGCAGCACATTTTGTTACATGTTCACTGATTAAGCACGGAACGACCTGGAGACAGTCAACTACGGAGGCAGACGATCCAAGAGAGGAGTTTTGTATCCCGTATGATCTACTGCTGAAATTTAGGGGTAGTACTTTCCGAGAAGAAGTGACCTAAATATTGTTTGCCTGAACTTGCATCTCGCAAAATGACCAGGGAGGTAACACTAGAGAGATTCGAACCTACACGAAACTTAACAGCAATGGTTCTTCCCGCGAAACATACGCGACTTGTGAAGGAAAAGTGGGAAGTGGTAGCGGAGCAGGAGTGCCCTCCTGTCAAATGGTTTGCGGAGGATCGTTGCAGATGTGTCGAGTCCTCAGAGAACAACAGCGGGAGCTCTAGAAACTGGTAATTATAGTGCAAGACAGAAACTACGATACATCCGACAAATTTGTTTTCTGATACGAAGACAGCGCAGAAGATGAAGAATTCGGGACCAGTACGACTGCGAGGAGTATTGGAGATTCTGCAGATCTAGTTTTACGTTGGAACCCATGTCCAGAAAAGCCACCCAATGACACTCTAATACCTTATTCAACTTCCGATACTGTGAAACAAATCTCTTTTAATGATATTTCTTCGCCTTGCATATTTTGGAATGAGTGTTTGTGATTTTTGCTCCTTCGGACATGCTCGAAAGAACGGACACCATTTCTGGTCCTGCAGTCCTTACGACTCACAAAAGAATTTACGTTAGCTGGCAGTGGGCACTGAATTAAAATCAACGATGAAAGCTGAAAGTTTGTACCGGGGCGGGATTCCAACCCGGTTCGTTCCTAGGCAGTGCAGTTGCACTGTCCACTTCACCAACCGGACACAATGGCCACCTAACCCACACTGACTGTCCTATAAAGCCTGTCGTCAGACGCAAATAACTCAGCACACATTACTGTCTTGGTGCCCTTGCTCAGTTATATACGTGTGGCACTTGGACGATTCCCGCAAGATTTCGAACCTAGTGTGAACCCGCACTGAAGAAGGGATCACTAACATCTTCCCAGGTGACCAGTGATCCCTAATCGTGTGGGGATGTACACCGTGCTCAAAACTCTTAGGGGAATCGGCTAATGCGAGTAATGGGTGTAAATGGGCAAAGACACTAAGACAGTAGTGTGTGATAAATTACTTGCATCTGACGTAAGGCTTAATAGGATAGTTCATGCAGGTTAGCTGAGCACTGTGTCCGGATGGCGAAGTGGACAGTGAAGCTGCCTAGTAAGAACCCGGGTTCGAATCCCGGTCCAGTATAAACTTCCGACTTTTTCCATTGATTTAATTCGGTGCCCAGAGCCAGGAAAGTGGCTTCCTGCAGCACAGAAGGCAGCAGTGGGTCCCTGGCTTACCTTGGCTTGCGGTTGCGGAGTGTGCGGCGTCGCTAGGAGACGGCGGGTGTGTCTGGCTCGGAGCCCGCGGGGCGGCGCTTTTATAGGCGGCGCCGCCGCCCCCGGGGGAGGGGGCGTGGCCTCCCCGAGCCGCCAGCCAATAGCCGCCGCCCCCTCACACCCCCGATCCCGCAAAATAGCTTAATCTCGCATTCACTGCAGACGCGCCCACGTTATTATTATTTAGGGGCTAAAAAATTCTTCGTGGGCGGCGCCCGGGGGATGTAGCCGGCCGGCACTTATTTTTCGGGCGTCGGCGTGAATAGCTGGCGCGCAGCAATCTCTCGACGAGACGACTCGTCGTCTCCGGCGTCCGCTGCCCGGCCCGGTGCGCTAAGTCGCGAGTTCCGTAATCAAAGGACAGAGCCGTATCCCAGCAGAGCGCGCCGGAAACCGACGAAACGGCGAAAACAATTTCTCCGAGAAATCCCGCTACTTAGCATCTAATCGGCAACGCCTCACTTGGGATAGCACTGCTGTCTTGTGAGGCTTGGCACAATATTTCACCAGAATGCCACACTTCTGTAAGTACCACCGCGGTAATTACCTAAACCTCTCGAGCAAAGAATAAATTGTACGGAGGAGCCGCAGACTTTCAGGAGAGAACGCGATGAAGCAGCTTCACTTCGAGTTTCTCTACAATATTAGTTTTTACCATAAAGCTGAGAATTACTCATGCAATCAGCGGACAGGTTTAGATTGCTTTAAAAACCTTCAGTGCAAATTACCTGGAGAATCAGCTTGTTAGGGTAACCTCCTACATCTCCTAGTAGCTAATAAATACAAACTCGCACTTCTTCTCCCGTATCTGGACTTGTCTACTTCATTAAAGAAAGATCGCTCAGAAGAGACAAGTAGTGCAGGAAAATACACCTTCGTAGTGTAAGATACCTGTCAGTACTATGCGTCACATAGGTACATTTGTTAATCACGTGACTATCAATAAAAGATTTTGTTATGTTGTGAATTAAATTCAACACTAATTAGGAAGTTTTCAGTACTCAATATGTATAAAAAATCTGATCATTAATCACAAATTTAATGTAAAGTATTTTTCAAAGCATATATAATCTCTATGTAACGTGTAGGAAGAGGAGTGGTTGTTCTTTGCTGGTCTGTTGTAGTATTCTAATTATTGACAAGAATTGTCTTATTGGATTATGGAATTATTGGATGTATGACGAACGCTTATTATACGTATATTTCAACTCAAAGTAAATCCTGTATTTCTCTGCAGTTATTTAATCAATTGCACAAGCAATTTCTGTTAAGTACAAAGGTAGCCTCGGGACAGCCTCATCTGGAATTAAGAACCTGCAGATTATACACACGGGACGTTATATCTGAAATTGATCGTAAAATATTTGTTACGTTAGACACAGAACAGCTAGTAATTCCAGATTGGGTAGTGGATTATCCGTTCAGACAGAGATATTCAATTCCGTGACGCTCTCTCTTATGTAAAAATAAATTCAAGTTTTACAGCTTCACATAATTGCAGATCATGAATCGAGTATCTACGACCTACATTGACGCCACAACGTCTACCCTGTGGTGGTGAGAAACAAACTCTTTCGGAATTTTTTTTTTTTTTGCAGCATCTTATCAGAACATAACCAGAGAGAGTTAATTTCAACTGATTTACTATTTTATTTATTTATATATTTACAGTAGCAACCTAACAGAAAGAAACTGCACTTCATCTGAACAGTCAACATTGAACATTCGGCCCAGAGAAGGAATGTATGGGGCTTCAACTGGCAAAATGCAAATGTACAATATGCTTTATAAATATGCAGACTGTTAAGAAAGTAATATGAAAACGTAACATAAACACTATATTTATTGATGAATAAGGAGTTCGCACATAATTGGCTTTGATGATAGCTGCAACTCTTCGAGTAATAGTCATACAGTTTCCAACAGAATGTGATCCATTCTTGTGTCAAATAATATGCGAATTACTTTAAAGATGATCGAACTTTAAATTGTTTTTTCTCCTTTTTTCCCCTTCTATTTATTTATATGGGGCTTAACTGCTTGGACTTCTTGACAAGCATAAATTTGAAAAAGGCAAAATGAAGGTACGAGTAACTAATTGTTTAGCAAATTGTATGTTCTTACTATTTTCACTTTCTAACGACAAACACGCTAAAAGTGAAATTGTGAAAATCGTAAATTGATTATTGGCCTGTTAGTTCGTCAGTGAGATCCAGAATGTAGTATAAAGAGGCGACCACGATAATACTGTGTCCCTTTATTTCCCAGAGACATTCGTTATAGTTCCACAATTGTAGTGAGTAAACTACAAGCTTACTCTGTTGTGAAACAAAGTCAACGGATGCCTTTTAATAGTACGTAGGCCTTCCTTTTGCAGGGTGAAGTGCACCGACGTGACGTGGACTTATCAAGTTGATGTTAAGTCCCTTGAATGAATACTGAGCCTGGCTATCTCTATAGCCGAACATAATGCGAAGAAGTTGTCGCTGAAAGATTTTGTGCAAGAACTGACCTCTCGATTGTGTCTCATAAATGTTCTATTGTAGTGTTTTTCAACCTTTCGGAATATGTGACCCCCTTCCAAGCAAAAATAGTCTGTCGAATCCCTTCCGTTGCAAATAAAATATTCGGGCGATCCCTCCCTCCCCCTCATGCACTGTAACAAAACTATCTTATCGCAAACAAAAATTTAATCTTCTTCGTTTTGGTTCAGCTTTCTTTTCAATTGTTGGACGAAGTTCTTTATATATTTTCCAGAATGGAACACTTATCCTATTTTTAGATGATTTCCGACAGAAAAAAATATTTTGCTTAACGAGTGTTTCGGATTTCAGGCAAAACTCAGAACCCCCTCCAGGGGGCTCACGGTTCTTTCGTGAGTCCGTGCGTGGCGAGCACGGGGCTCCGAGCTAATGCAGTCTTCCTTCCTTCTTTACTTCCCGGACTGCATTTCCTTTCCTCTCCCCTCCTTTCCTATCCTCACTCCTTCCCCTCCCCACTGGGGGACTGATACCCTAACAGTTTAGTTCCCCTATCCCAAGCAAACAACGTCACCCCCAAAGACTGAAAAGCAAATATGCTATTTAAGAGAGCTCCCACTTTGTAAACAATTTATAAAGAAGTAAATTTGTTTCGAATTTTTTTCAGAATTACTTATTGACTTATTGTATCACATTGGTCCCTCAAAACAGTTTTCAGGCTTTGCCCTTTTTCATGATTTTACAAACTGTATTATAAAACAACCTAGAATCTATTCAGTTCATAACTTATGTCGCACAAGAGACTCCATACATTTAACATTAAATAAATTTCACTTAGGCACAAGTTATTGTATTACTGATCCCCAAGTTATGTCATGGATGGTGCAACTACTTCCTCCTGTGACGCCACCTCCCCCCCCCCTCCCGACCAAGAATCTGTGACCCTCCCACCCCACCCCTCTGGATGTCGCGACTGATGATAGTTTGAAAAATACTGTTCTGTGGGATTCACGTCCAGTGATATAGATGACCAGCCCGCCACAGTGGCCGAGCGACCTGCGGCGCGCCAGTCACGGTCTGCACGGCCGCTACAATCGGGGATTCGAATCCCCGTTCGGGCATGGATGTTTGTGCTGTCTTTAGTATAAGGTAGTTCATAAGTGGTGCGCCTCGGTTGCACAGTGGTAGAGTGCCAGACTACAAATCCAAAGGTCGCGGGTTCGATCCGCGGCAGGTCCTAGGATTTTCATCTGTCACTTTCCACTTTTTTCACCTCTGGCAGTCTTGCTGATGTGAAAAATACCGAGTAGCACCGCGGTTCGGAAACCACGTTAAACAGTAGGTCCCCCTATAACTGGCTGGGTAAGTCAGCTCGAAGGTCGGAGGAAGGCAACGGCATACCACCTCCAAACAGGACCATGCCTAGTAAAGCACTGTGGTTCAAACCAATCTTCGGATTGTTGACTGCTTTACCTTTTTACCTTAGTTCATAAGTAGTTTGTAGGTTTAGGGACTAACCCCTTAAGCTTAACAACATTTGTACATTCGATATGGATGACCAAATTCTGAAATCCCCCAGAATGTTCTTCAAACCAATCGCGAACAGTTGACTGTGGTAAGGTGACACGGCGCGTTGTCACTCTTAAAATTCTGTCTTTATTTTGGAACACGAAGTCCACGATTGCCCTTAAATGGTCTCCCAAGTTGCCGCACACAACCATTTCCAGTCAGTGATCTGTCCAGTTGTATCAGAGGAGCCGGGTCATTCAGCCCGCACCATTTCGCCACCAACCCCAGCTTGCACAGTGCCTTGCTGGGACTTGGCTCCATTGCTTCGTCGGGTCTGCAACTCACGCGATCCCTACCTTGACTACTGAAATCTGGACGCATCTGACAAAGCCACCACGGTTTGTCAGTATTTTAGGCTCCTACCGATACGCTATCGTGTCCTGTGTTGCGATGCACGCGATATCGTGATGTTAGTTGAAGGTACTCTTGGGGGCGGCCTCTCCATGTTTTTCAATATTTTACGAACCTCTAGAGACTTCACATAGTTCGGGTCGTTGTCTTGCTGCAAGACAAACCGTTTCCCAATCAGAAATGTTCAAATGTTTGTAACTCTAACGGACCAAACTGCGTGGTCATCAGTCCGTAGCTTACAAACTACTTAAACTAAGGTTGGTTGGTTGGTTTGATGTTTTAGGGGGACAAAACTGCGGAGGTCATCAGTCCCCCATTCCATCAAAGAGCGAGATAAGTTTGGGAACACTGAAAAATTCGCCCACAGTTAAAACTGCTACGGGAGGAAAACCCCACTCAATCAATAAAATGTCAACAAATTCGACAAGGGACAACGTGGCAGGAGACAACACGAAAGGAGACTTAAACTAAGGTAAACTAACCTAAGGACAACACACACACCCATACCCTAGCGAGGACTCGAGCCTCCGACGGCGAGCAATCGTGCGCTCCGCAGCGAGGCGCCTTAGACCGCTCGGCTACTCCACCGCGGCTCCCAATCAGAGGCAAACCAGATGTCTTATCATATCGCTGGAGAATGGCATGATAATCCATTTGGTTCATTTTTCCATCTATTTTCACCAAATCTCTGAGTGTATTCCCACACCATCACTCAACCACTCCCCTTCCATGCACCGCAGTTGGAATTGCACACTGAGGATTCACGCGTCCATGAGGTAAACGGCGTACAAAGTGACAGCGTTTACTTCCAAACATTTCGAACTTGGATGCATCAGTGAATAACACTATTTCTCAATCCCCCGCTGTCCAGTGTTGGTGCGTCTTAGCCCACTAAAGCCTTTTCCCCTTAACAGGGTTCAGCAGTGTTTTCCTCGTTACTACATAACCTCAGAGGTTGTTGTCTGTCAGGCGTCATCTCACAGTTGACTGACTCACCGGTGAGTCCCTCATTGCGTTTACTTCAGCAGTCAATTCACGCACAGTTTTTAATCTGTTACGTTTACTGGTCACTAACAAATACTTTCCCTGGCGTTCTGATATTGCCTGGGTGCTCCTGGCCGAGAAGGAAGCTGTTTCTCGATGCTGGTGTATGGTTTTAACAACTTCGCTGATGGATATCTTCAGTTTCTTTGATATTTGTCGGACACTACTGCCTTTTTGGTACAAAGTGATTGTCATTACCCGTGATTCATAAGGAACATGGTAGTTTGGGGCTATTTTCAATTACTTTCGCGGCGTGTTATACCTTTATGCAAACGCAACTACAAGTGAACAGAACTGCAAGCAACGTACCACCACATAGCCGTGCGGGCTACTCCCGCAACCTGGCGTAGTTAGTATAAGTGCTTGGACAGGTAACGTCGGTTTACATAAAACGGAGCTATACTAGTAAGTTCCAATATGTACAATAATTAAGCGTACAATACGGTGTCATTATTAAACGTATTTTGAGCTTGCCAATCCGTATTCTAACCAGTAACTCACGTGGATCACTTCCATCGTGCTTCGCTGTAATACGCAGCAGGTGTTTCCAGACTTCTGGAGGGCAGTGTACGTTCGTCGTATGCCTCACATTGCTTTCTGCAGTTACTTCACGCAGTGTTGCGCGTCTGTCAGCAGTGACAACGCGGCACAAACGCACTCGTTTAATGTGGGCCGTCGGCCAGTCTCGAGACGTAATACACAAAACTTAGTATTCTCGGCACTCTCCTGACACTGTGGATCTCGACTCCGACGTATTCGACATTTATCTAGTTGCAACTACCACTCCGTATTCAAAAGCGGCGATAATCAAAATACTTTTCACTCAAAACGTCGGAGTGTAAATGATAGCTTTGTCAGTCCACCGCCCTTTCATACTTTGTGTAGTGCCGGCGTCTGTATTTGTGCGTATCTCTGTTTCATGATGTTTGTCACGGCAGTATATGTTCTGAAACAGCAATTCTGACATACATCAATCGATTATGCAGTAAATGCAACATAAAGTTGCGATAGAAGCAGGCGACCATTGATTGATTGATTTTCTCAGGGAAGCCAAAACAGTCTTGGTCCAACCCGCCACTGCCCGCACCGAAACTAACTTTATTGTGCGGTATCGCTCCCTGTATATCTAGTAAAGCCAACCAATGCCCTTGAACAGAGCAAGGAGTCCCTTTACCAGTTCTTTATTAGACACAATTTCTTCGGGTCTGGTTGTCCCAAATGTTCTGTGCCTTTTACTCTCCAATGCAATGCATTCGAAGATTAGACGTGATGCAGTTTCATCACCGTCATCACAGATCGTACATTTAGGGTCCTCTTCTGTTATTACCATTGTATGTAGGTGTTTTTTGAAATTCCCATGGCCTGTCAGCAATCGAACCATGAGTCTAATCTCTCACCTGTTCAGCCCCAGGATTAAAGAGCTTCTTTTAAAACATGGCTTTGGCATCATTACCTTGCCATGATTTTGTTGATAGACTTTGGTCCAATATTCTATGTGCTGTCGTCTGAGCCAGTTACGTAGCTCCAATTTGATCATTGCCTTGGTGATTGTCAGGACAGGTTCCGGTCCAATAAATTGAGTTTCTGCCCCCATCCTGGCTAATCTGTCGGCATGTTCGTTGCCACTGATTCCCGAATGGCCAGGGACCCACAATAGGTTTACTCTATTGCTTTCCCCTAGCTCCACCAGAACCCTGTGACATTCTGCAACAATTTTAGACATTGTTGCAGGAGCTGCCAGTGACCTCAGGGCTGCCTGGCTGTCTGAATAGATATAGATGCTATGGTCTTTGTAGCACCTACGCAAATTCTCCTCCACACTCCCTGATGGCAGTGATTTCGTCCTGGAATATTGAGGCCAGTTTCCCTAGAGAGATGACGCCCTCCAGTCTTGGCTGCACTCCGTATACCCCGGCCCCAACACCTTGGTCTGATTTTGACTCATCAGTGAACCAGACAATATCCCCCGTATGGTGTCATACTATTTTCTCCCACTGCTCCCTACTTCCAGTTGTTATAATGAAAGGCTTGTTGAAGCAGTATGGGGTTATAATATAGTCGGCTGGCATTTCCCCAACCTTTCCTATATTTACCTCACTCACTATTTTAGTGTGTGATTCTGGATATCCCAAAGAGTTCCAGTTTTGAGTCTGTATGCACCAGCCGCTGCCTCCAATTTGACCCAAAGGTGTAATGGGGGCATATCGAACATGGTTTCCATCCCAGCAGTTGGTGTGCTGCTAATTCCGCCTGTTATGGCTAAGCCGGCTTATCTCTGCACCTTACCAAGCTCCTTAGTAGCAACCTGCTGTTCTACCTTCTTCCACCACACAACTGCCCCATAGGTGATCCTGGGTCTAATCATTGTGGTGTATATCCAGTGCATACCCTTGGGGCTCAGGCCCCAATTTTTGCCACAAGCTCTCCTGGTACTCACAAGAGTACCTTTTGCCTTGGAGCAAATATTCCTGATGTGAGGGGTCCATGTCAGTTTCTCATCTAGGGTAACCCCTAGATATTTCACTGTCCCCTTCACAGGTAGCGCTTCATTGAAAAGCTTTAGATTCCAACTTGAATGTCGGATATGCTTCTTTGTGAATGGTACAATAACAGTCTTCTTACGACTAACCCCCAGATCCTGTTTTCTGCACCAGTCTTGCACAATGTCCAACGCACCTTGTGCCATATTCTTGACTGTGTCAGCAAATTTGCCAAGTATTACTATGACAAGATCATCTGCGTATCCTTGGAAAAAGTACTGCCTAGAGTTTAATTCTCCAATGAGATCATTCACCACTAGATTCCACAATAAAGGGGAAACTCCTCCTTGCGGGGCAACCCCTAGTGGTGTTGATTACCATTTTTTCATTCATCATGGTAGCCTCTACCTTTCTTCCACTGAGCATGGCCCTAGTCCACCTACATATAGTGGTCTCTAGGTCATGCATCTCTGCTGCCCTAACCATGGAATCGAAGGTCGTGTTGCTAAAAGCCCCCTCGATGTCCAGGAAGATACAGAGGGCTATTTCCTGAAAGTGTTGTGCTTTCTCCACCTTCCCAACGAGTTAGTAGAGAGCTGTCTCACATGATTTACCTGGTTGATATGCATGTTGGTTTGAATGTAGAGGAGCCCTACTTAACCTCCTTTCTCCAACATGCACATTAACCAGCGTTTCTAATGTCTTAAAGAATGAAGGAGGACAGGCTGATTGGTTTCATATCCTTGGCCTTGGTATGATCAATTCTAGCTGATTTTGGAATGAAGACAACCTTCACTGCCCTCCAGGCATTGGGAATGATTCCTGCTGCTAGGCTAACCCTGAATAACCTGCATAGGAATCTAACAAGATTTTCTCCCGCTTGTTGCAGGAGAGCTGGAAAGATTCCATCGGGGCCAGGTGACTTGGACGGTTGAAATGTTCCCACCGCCCATCGGACCTTACTGAAATCCCAAATTGGGCCAAATCCCAGTCCTCTTTGCGAATACCTGAGAACCGTTGTCTCTTAGGAATCGCATTCAGGTCTGAGTTATCCACCAGAGTATATTGAGGAAAGTGAGTCTTGAGGAGCAGTTCCAGCGTTTCATGTGCTGTCTTTGTAAACTCCCCATCCTCCTTCCTCAATGTTCCTCCTGGATTAGTTGGTACCCTAGTGAGGATTTTATGAAGTCTCGCTTGAGCAGCCGTGCCCTCCACTTCCTCACAGAATACTTTCCAGGATGCCTCATGGTTGTAATTGACAAGGGCCTCACGATACTTTGCCCATTGTCCTTTGCGCCTCATAAGGATAGACAGTCTTCGTACCTGTTTCCTTTGCATTTCCAGGTTATTATTCCACCAAGGCGACCATACTTAGAATAACTGGTAATGCTGCGGGTCTCCTGAATAGGTCTCAAACATTGTGAATAAAAATCATTCTTTAATGACGCGTTTCGGAGATTCCCTCATCAGATTTGTATCTGTTGGTGACTTCAGACAGTCTCACAGAAGATACCTTTACATGGACGTTACAACCTGTTTCTGTCATAGACATGTACAAGTAGTCTGCACATGTCCATGACGCAAACAGGTTGTAACGTCCATGTAAAGGTATCTTCTGTGAGACTGGCTGAAGTCACCAACAGATACAATTCTGATAATAAATCTCCGAAACACGTCATTAACGAATGATTTGTATGAAAATTTGGTTGGTATTTTGGCACACAGTGTAGAATAACACGAATATAACCCTTTTCACAGATATGCGCCTGATGATGTCAGCATGATACCTAAACGCGTCGTGCTAATTAAATATTAGTAAAAAGTGAATGATGCAATATTAATTATTTCATAAAAAATAATTTAATTTAAATATTAGGAAGTCCTTTCTGAAAGCATTGTCTGGAGTGTAGCATCGACGATAAGTTCAGACAAAAATATTATATAATGTTTTGAAATCTGTTACAGAAGAATGATGAAAGTTAGATGGGTAGGTCACGTAGTTAATGAGGAGATGCTCAACAGAATTGGGGAGAAAAGGAATTTCTGGCATATCCTGACTAAGAGAAGAGGATAGATTGGTTGGACACATTCGGAGACATCAAGGAATTGTCAATTTAGCATTAGAAGGAAGTGCTTGGGGTAAAAATCTAGAGGGAGACCGAGGGATGAATACAGTAAGCAGATTCAGAAGGATGTAGGTTGCCGTACGTATTCTCAGATGTAGAGGCTTGCACAGGACAGGGTAGCGTGGTGAGCTGCATCAAACCAGTCTGCGGACTGAAGTCCACAACAAACAACAGTCATTAGACATTAGTGGCCAATGGGCATTGACAGACATCAATGGGGAAAGTTGAAAATTTGTGCCAGACCGAAATTCTAATTTGGGTTTCCCGTTTATTAGGCAGTTGCGCTGACCACTACGCCGCCTGGACACGGTGACCACCACAACTGCACGGGCTGTTCTAGCACGACTCTCGCCAGACCCAAATTTTCAGCTTATCCATAAACGCTACTGCCCTGCCCTAATCAACATTAATGGCGGCGTTTTGCTCCCGTAACAGTTCGAGCAAGATGTGCATTTACCCTTAACCCATTTCTTCCCAGTGTTGCGTACACGCAACACAAAATTTAGCCTTACAAAATGCAGTCGAAATGGACTTACTATACAAAACTCACCACACATGTGTTAAAAGGCCTTCACTGCTCTCTCTGTACATGTGTTAAAGTTTCACAATTACCTTAACACTTCGTAAAAAGATGCAAGACGTACAAACGTCAGACGATCTACATACACAAGAAATGTCAAGTTCAGCTTCACACAGAATGTTTTTCAATATTTCATCAGTGATGCCATCAATGTAAGTCAGAATTATCATATAATAGACAATATTGCACAGTTTGAACAAATAGAAGAATGTGATCACAAAAACTAAATTTTTCTATTTTTTTACCAGGAAACAGCGCAACATTATGGGTGGTGCAAATTACAACACATACTGCTAGTTTGTAATATTTGTAATGTTATTTCAGTTATTTTAAAGAGAACCTGATCACTAAATATAACACTTTTTCACAATTTCTATATTTGGGAAGAAATGGGTTAAGGGCTCAATGGTCATCATCGTCTTGATTCCGAAAGAACAAGCACCACGTTTGATGCTGCTGCCATGATGAATCAAGATGCAAGGAAAATAGAAACATTAGCTACCTTTGGGCATTGAATTACATCATTGGGGTTTTTGAACATTGGCGCCCCCTCCCCAAACCTAATCTATTACTACACCAACTACTATGTTCTCAGCCGCCTCCCCACAGACCAAAATCCTCTATTCGGCACTGCATGTTGCTGACATACATAGTTTAAAGTTTTTATCACGCTCATTTCATTTCTCCAAGATTGGAAGAATGGCTTCGGGTAAGCATCACCTCCAAGGTTAATAAGGCTGACAATGGTCGTGGTCTTACTGTTGATGTGGAGGAGGAAGTTTTCCATCTGTTGACTGTTGACGAGTACCAACATCATCTCATGTTCCGTAGATGAATCCTAGAGCAGGGGCTGGCGAATGCACCACGCCCAGCAACTTCATCCATAGGCCTACCACATCGAGAGCGTGCATCCACTGGCTGCAGCTGATTTTATGATAAATTACTGCACATGGCTACTACAAGTCTGAATTCCTCAGCTCATTTTTTTTTCACAAATAAATCACATTTCACAAACGAAGGTCTGCTCTCAATTGACGTAAGAGCCACTTACGGGAGAAGAAAACCCTCAAGCCGCACATCGCCATGGATTTCATGATCGTGTTGGTATCAATGTAGGCTGGTATTAACCATGCTCGTCTGACTGGTCGGTGTATTCTTGCATATTTGTCCGGCGAGATGGCGCACCAGCCCAGTTTTCAGGCGTCGCAAGTCAGCATCTTCACCAGATATTCGGGAGCAAGCGGATAGGTCGCTATGGCCACACACGGTCGACTGATTGAACACCTCTGGATTAATTTTTGTGGGGCTGCAGGAACTTTCTACGATACCCCTATGGAGTCACAGGATGGTCTCCGTGCCCGTGTACTGAATGGCTCCATGTGAGTTTTTTCAGGACACTCCAGGAACAGCCGAGAATCACTGAAGTGCAAGGGAGCACCATTGCCAATCGAAATGTGATTTTTCTTTTTATACGCACGTGTACTTTGTGCAATGAAACTCATGGTCGCAGGTACGAGTTGGTTGACGCATGTGTAGGTATCCTTTGATGTTCTTTCAAAGTCGTAAATTTTCCAAATGGCGAATCTTCGGTCCTGATGTCACCATTTCTCTCTGTAAACACCTGTAACTGAGATTTAGGAGTTCTATGTCACCCCCTACACAGAAAAATTTATGCAAGAAGATAGTAAGGGTTATTTCAGATCTTGAAACCATGTTAACAGTAAAATTAAAGAAAAAACTCTTGGATACAATGATTCTCAAATTTATATGCCAATATCAGATGCAAACGAACAGGAAGTGGAGTGGACAAAATTCATTAGCAGATTGAGGAAGTCAACGAAGACAATGAAAGTAGACGACAAATTTAATGATGGTAGTATCGTGTGATGTGGACGTGGGAACACCTTGGTTGGAGACAATGGACAGTCAAAGACCAGTCATAGTCTTCCTCGAATAATTTTATAACAGTATTGCTAAAGCGTAGTTGAAGCACCATCGACGAAGATAATACAAGTGTGAAGCCCCGGGCGATATTACTAGATATCAAATAGACTTTGTTGTAATCAGAGATTCAAGAACAACAATAAGACGGCGAAAACATTTGTAGGTGCATATGCCGATACAGCTCATAATTTACTCGTGGCAGATATCGGGACAAGATTAGAGCATATTAAGAGAATGTACTGAGGTGGCAGAAGCGATGGGATACCTCCTGATTAAGCACAGAACCTCGTTTTGTGAGGCACAGTGCAGTTGTTCGATGTGGCAGGAACTCAACAAGTCGCAAATGCCCTGCAGGAACGCATCTATAGTGATCCGCAATTGTGAAACTGTTACCGGCTCATGAGTTTCTCTCGATTATTTCTCGTAAATGATTCGTGGGTAAACAGAATTTAAGAGATGGGATTTACTTAACACTGTTCTAGTACCTTTCCCTAAAAGGCACTACGCAAAAGAAGCATAAAGGCCACAGGACACTCAGTTTTATCAGTCATGTTACAAAGACTTGAAGAGAGTCATCCTAAGGAGAATTGAAACGGCATTTGAGGAACATACTGGGGAAACCAGTTCGGGTTCAGAAAGGGAAAAGGAACAAGTGCTTCATGCTGTCTGAGGATGCAAAGAGAAACAATGATAGAAGCGAACAAGGGAGTGTATATTTTCTTTATCGATATTTGGTAGTCAACTGGAGTAACGTGTTAATATAAACTGCAAATAAAGGAGGTTAATTAAGCGGATGTATACAAAGCATAAAGGGGAAGAATAGGAGATTAGAAGGCAGAAGAGGGAAGGGATAGTAGGCAAGGATACAAAATGTATTGTAATAGAATAAGTATTTTATCTCTCTCTGGCTCTTTTCCCGGACTTGCAGAGTCGGCACTGTGTTACACGCGGATTTGGACTATGTTAATAGTTACACGGTGGCCGGATGCCCTTCCTGCCGTCACCCCATGCCCCCCCCCCCCTATTAGGGGGTGTGTACCCCACAGTCTGCGTATAGTGTGAGACGTGTGTGAAAGTGTAAAGTGTTTCGAAATGTATGCGAATCGTGTAACTGAGGCGGGACTTGGGGACCAGCCCGGTATTCACCTAGGGAGATGTGGAAAACCGCCTAAAAACCACATTCAGGCTGGCCGGCTCTCCGACCCCCTTCGTTAATTCGCCGGGCGGATTCGAACCGGGGCCGGTACGCCTCCCCGTCCTGGAAAGCGGTGCGTTACACCACACGGCTAACCGAGCGGGTATAATAGGACAAGTAATAAGGACTATTATATAATAAGAGGGTGATTAATCAGAGCTGTCGGAATAATTAGAGAAGCTACAAGGATGTTGAATAGACTTAGAGGAAGGGGCGAGAAATGTGGAAGGAGAAGAACATAAAACTGGTGAGAATAAGCGCGAAGGAAGCTCTAACTAATATATTCTTAAACGAAATAAAGGACCCATAAAATCCTTTCTGGACCTTTGATGTTTAATAACATGAAAAGGAAGGTACACGTAAAAAATAATCTTAGGATGTGGAAAAGAGAACATTTCCAAAAATTAAACAGTCCTTAACATCTAGAAACGTTCCAATGGAGCTGCGGAAAAGCTTTGCTAAATATTACGATTGAAGTGCGCTCTTATACAGTCATAAATGACAGTTAAGAAGAATGACATTTAAGAAGTGTTGAAACGTGGCTATTAAATAATTTCTAAGATAGACTGGAAGAGTTAATATGGTGAATTATTGAAAGAGAAGATTGTTAGAAGTGATGGCTGGGACATATTATAGTGCGTAGAAATTGTCTGGAACAATGAATTATGAAGGGAAAATGATGGTTAATAGCCGAAGAGGTTGAATGAGAATTGGATTGATGAATGGCATCAGAAGAGGCTGAAAATACAGTGGGGTATATGAAGGCAATTGCTCAGAGCAAGATACGATGGAATGCCAACAGTTAAAACCCGTCAAAAGATATGTATACTAAAAAAATAGAAGTAATATCGCTCCAGATTTGTAGCAATACTTTTCAGCAGTTAAAAGACGAGTTGTTCTTCACGTGGCGAAGGCTTGGGATGTGAATGTTAACTTCTGTAGTTACCCAAAAAAGAATTGACGAAGCATTTATAGACACATTATGTGTAATATGTAAATTTTGAAGTTATTCGCAACGCTAGAGAATTGGCATGAAACGGAGGAAGACTTCCAGAAGATTAACGAATGGTCGAGGGACTGGGAAACATAACAAGTAACTATTGTGCATGTTGGTAGAAAGATCAATTACACTGCCTGAAATTTTTTTTGTTTCCTTCAGCTTATGAGCTCTTGCTGTGAATGCTCATTACTGTTATATACAACAGGTGTCTTATTTGACGATTTATGGGAAAAGTATGTGTTTTAATTTATATGTCAACAATATTAAAAGTTCTTTTGGCATTATTTTAGTAAAAGTATCGTTATTAGTGTTCTAAATTAATAGAAGAATACCTTACAGCTGGTTAAATGAAGAGAATTATGTGCTCGTTGTATGAGGTCGTTATGTGTGGCTTGTGTTTTTTACGTGGGCAGCGCAGGTTCCGTACACACAGACTAGTACTCATTCGCAAACACTTTCATTTCAACTGCGATACCTTATTTCCATTACAGAAATATCTTGTTGGTATTTTCGTCTGTGTTCATCGCTAGCAATTCCACAGTTAGGAGGGAAATATTTAAGTGCTAGTGGAGAAAATGCATTTTAAGCGACATATTGCATCAAACTTCTGCCTTCTTTCTTACTTTTATTACATTTGACCGATATTTTCCTCAATGTCTTCCAATATTTGGACGCTCAGAGCTCTGTTCTTGCTGTCATTCGGTAATTTTAAATACGTGTATTCAGAAGGAAATGGTCGTGGATAGAAGTACCTTATCTGAGTAGCTTATCGCGCTGGCTGGCGAGACAAGGAAACGAGACTGGCCTCAATTAACAGCTCTCGGTCTGCTACGCTCTCCAGGGTATCTTTCACACTTGTCCAGCCACATTCCGTGGTCTAGGTATTTACTTCTCAATCACACAAACATTTAAAATGTGTATAAAGTAGATAATGTGTCCAATTTTTCATTATCGCAAACCGTTTAAGCATTGAGTCCAAGAAAATTAGCGAAAGAGAGGTTTGATTAGGATATGTGCACTTACAGAAATGAAGTAAGGGTTGGCGGGAGTTTGTCTTACACGTTGGCAAGACTGCATTGTATTTGACATGCAATACTTTTGTAAGAGCGCAGCACAATGCCTTTAATTTAGTCTAGTTCTTAGTGCTGTTTGATGAACAATCACTACGCTGGATTTATGTATTGATAAACAATCATTATCCTGGAATTATGTAGTGAGAATTTCTTAAAGGGTTGTTAAAATTAATTTACACAGAATTTAGGAAAAATTATTGAGGATCGTTTGCAATTCACCGCAAATACGTTCGTCAAGTCACGATAGGAATATAAAAATAAAAACCCTTCGTTTGCAGTAGCAAAAGGCGTTTTTTTTTTTTTTTTTTTTTTTTTTTTTTTTTTTTTTTTTTTTTTTTTTTTTTTTTTTTTTTTTTTTTTTAAAGTACAGTGAAATACATAGGGATATATATCACGTAACACAACCGTGATCTTGAGTTGCTGTGTGTGTCATATATGAAGGAAGTGTTTTGCGCCTGTTGCTGAACAAAGCTGTGGCCGAAAGCTTTAAGTTACGTGTGCATGAATGTGTTTTTTATGTGCCTGTTGGGCCGCGACAAATTCATTTGCGGCGAGATGCAAACTATACTCCTTAAATTGTTTAATTCCAAGCAGAATTTTCCATTGTTAAAAAATATTTGTTCTCAAATATCCTTATAGTGAAACAAAGGTAAAGCGGTAGTCTCGTTGTTGTCTTTGGTTTCGAAAAAAAAACACAAAAAAAAGAACATAATGTAGTACAGTAGAGTCTCGATAGTTCGAAGAGAACGGGACCGGAACCACCTCGAACTATCGAAAACTTGGACCAAAGTGGAAAAAGAAATATTGTGATATTGTAAGTAATACAGGTCAAAATATGATCCTTATTAAAAGGAAAGTATTTACATATGCATTAGCATTGACAGAATAACAATAATTATTTATTTAGAGAGGTAATCGTGAAGTGTCTTTTATTTGGTGAAGCTGCCACCGTTTCAGGAGCAATACTGTGTATCAGTTGGCTGTTGTTTCACGTAGCATATGGTGGCCTCGAGAGCCGTGTAGCCATCGGTGATACTCATCATCGGTGTGACGTCAGCCTCTGCTTCTCAACCTCATCACACTGCGACAGAATGTTAACCGTCAGTTATGCCTGTCACTTGCAAGTGTTCGGCGGAATTTAACCACTCACCTACTTCCACCTCTGCACACCCTGTCAATCTTCTGATTAAATTACACAACTGTTGATCGTCCTCATCTCATGAATCTTCAGTTTCTGTATCTGACATACTTTCCTGTAGGATTTTCCTCCATGACTTAGAAATTATGTCTGTATCTCGCCCCTCGCTCCAGTAATCCAGTACACGACATCCTGTCACGGGTTCGAGCCCCGCCAAGTCCTAGTTCTATTATCTGTCACTTTCCACTTCTTTCACCTCTGGCAGGGTTGCTGATGTCAAAAATATCGAGTAGCACCGTGGTTCGGAACCCACGTTAAACTGTAGGTCCCCCTATAACTGGCTGGGTAAGTCAGTTCGAAGGTCGGAGGAAGGCAACGGCGTACCACCTCCAAACAGGACTATGCCTAGTAAAGCACTGTGGTGTTCAAATCAATCTTCGGATTGTTAACTGCTTTACCTTTACCTCGCTCCAAGATTCGCTAATCCAGTACACGACGTCCTTCAAAGCCACTTTGTTCAAAACTCCTACAGTACTTTCGTTGTCTTCGGAATGCAGGATTGACTGTAGCAATCGCCATCGATACTTTTTTTAGGCATTCCAGAACGCCCTGGGCCATGGGCTGAATCAGACAGGTAGCGTTTGGTGGAGAAACGAGGTGCGGGTACCGTCCCATTGCAGTTCTTCTGCACACGAACGTGAGGACGCATTATCCACGAGCAAATTTGCTTTGCATGACAGTCCCCTTTCTTTTGAAAAAAATTCTTACAGTCAGGTAAAATAATTAAAAAAAATTAAAAAAAAAAAAAACACAGACACACAGTTCTTCAAGATTTCCTCATTAATCCAGGCATTATTCTGATGTGTGTAGACAACCGGAAGAGCTGAGACGGTTATATACTTGAATGCTCTTGGCTTGGCAGACTTTCCAATCACAATGTTTTAGTCTGTGGTTTCCAGTTGTGGTTTCCGTACCTGTGAAGCTGTCTTTGCTTTTTTTTCATTAGACAAAGTTTCGTCAATTATGATTTTTTGAAACTCGACGATAAGTTTTGAAACGGCTTGTGCGTCACCAGAGAGTTTTTCCCACACATGTCTAGTTGACGCGCTCCGTACCTCTTCTTCAATTTGTCGAGCCAGCCCACACGAGCGGCGAAATTGTCATCTCCTTCCTGCAGCTGGTTTCTGACCGAAAAACAAAGCTTTTTCTTGCGAGTTGGGCCAGAAGTCGGAGTACCCTTCTGTCTCTGTTTTTTGGGCAAACCACCTGAACAATGCCCCACTTTATTTTTCGAAGTCTGACTTCGACTGAGAGTTTCGTGAGAGCATTTCTGTGACGAAAACTCTTCCAATTTAAGTCGGGTTCTTCGCCAGTCAACAACTGTACCTTCGCCGACACCATATTTGAGAGCAAGTTTTCTATTGTTTCTCCAGTGTCAAGTCGTCTTATTGCTTCTACTTTTAGATTCAAAGGCACAAATTTCCTCTTTTTTGTTACGGCACTCATCTTTGTAAGGTGTACAATGGAACACACAGTCAACAACAAAACAAAACACAACACTGTGCTGTACAGGTACTACAGTACTGAGTGGGGAACTACAGCAGCGTGTCAACTCCCCAGTTGTGATCGGTAGCAGCCGGCAGCAGTCGGGGGATTTCGTGCCATACTGACAACAGATGTTCGTGCATCAGGCACCGAGCTTATCGTCGGTGTTGATTCTATTGTCGTCTGCTTTGTTGTTGAGCTGTTCTTTCCCTATCTATCCTTCGCAATGACGTTTCTGGCTATTGATACTTGAGTTATCGAGACACTACTGTATGTCATTAAGTTGTTGAGACGTGTTAGAGTGCAATAGCGATATCCAAGGTGTATGGAAAGCCTAGTTGGACACCGCAGCTGGCTAGTAACACTAAGCAAGAGATCCGAGTTCAGTCCCGGTCCGGCACAGATTTTCAGCTTTCCTGATTGAATGTAAAAATTAAACTTTCACGTCCGGAAAAGTCACAAATACTGAAATATTCCGGGCTATGTTATAGTGCTCGGATGGAGTTGTTATATAAATAAAAGACTTTTCCTCCATTTGCGGAGGAAAAGGGACATGCGACGGTCGTTTTAAATGTGACCATCATAATAAGATTTACGATTTGTCAGATCTGCAGCCTTGTAGGAACATGAACAAAGACCTCACTGACAAAGTTCTCAGACCTGTTAAGTGGTTGAAGAAGTCACCTATCGAACAAAGCATGGTGCTACCAGCAAGACTTTGTGGGTTGCCCACGGAGCACAAAGAAAAAGAAAAGGTTCCTCCTTTAAGACCTATTGTGAGTGCTATTGGTTCGCCCACGTAATCGATTGACAAGAGCTTGACAACAATATTAGGACCACATGTGAGGCGAACAGATTCCTATAGCAAAAATCCGACACATTTTATCAGTAATTTACATTGGCAATGATTGGACTCAATGAGGTATTGCAACAGCTGAACTTATTTTTTGCTTCCGATATTGCAGAATAGTTTAAATTTTAATCCATGTAACAAGGCAATCGCAATTCCTTTATTTATTTGCCTGCTAACCGGTATGGGTCACTTACATGACCATGAACCATAATGTTGGCCATCGGTTGTTTTCAGATGCAGCTGAGCTGAGCTGAGCAGTCAACAGTAAAGCTTTCAGGCAGTTCCGGCTCCAGCCGAAAACAAACGGTGGCCAACGTTATGGTTGTGCTTACCAGGGAAATAAAGGAATAGCCATCTATACTGCCTTCTTACATGAATTAATAATTAAGATAGCTGTTGATCATAATGTTCTCAAAAACAGTTTGTTTAAAAATTACCTGGCAACAACATATTTCATGAGGAACGGTGCTTTTTACGAACAGACGGATGGAGTGGCTATGGGGGAGCCCCTTAGCAGATTTTTTCATGGAAAATTCCAGTCGCATGGTTCTAGGCGCCATGCCAGAGATTGCGTGGTTGCTTCCCCGGAGATTGGAGCCCTCTCTCGGGAATGTGTGTGTGTGTGTGTGTGTGTGTGTGTTGTCAATAGCGTAAGTTAGTTTGAGTAGTTTGTAAGTCTGGGGACTGATGATAACAGTAGTTTGATCTCAAACGCTTACAAACATTGGAATTTGATTTGAAAAATTCTAAGAACAGTCAAAGAAAACTGTTAAGGAATGACTGATTATTTGATTCCGTTATGTGAATGATTTGTTTTGTGGAGGTATTGAAGAGATGAACTAGATTGTTTTCTTAAGCACTTAGCCGAAGGTTCAGTTCAACATGGAGAATGAGGTAGATGGATGAATTTTCTGATTGTGTCATTGTTCAAGAAGGAGTTTGATAGCTCGGGCCACACAGTTTACCGAAAACCCAAGCACACAGGCCGTTATCTGCACTGGGATTCTAACAACCACCCACAACAAAAGCGAGGCATTATCAGAACGTTGGAGGATAGAGGAAGGAACATCTGCGAACGAGAAGTTCTTGACGCAGACGTGAACAAGCATTTCCCAAGAATGGGTATTGTCCACAATAGACATACAGACAATTAAAATACCGTCACGTAAAAATCATAGAGATGTATGTAGAATCTCCTACCATTTGTAAAGAACGTTACCGACCGAGTAGGGAAAATATTAACGAAACGAAACATAGTTGTAAATATACAAACCTACCCGCAAGATACAGGATCACCTAAAATTGGCTACATATGGGAAAAGCAGGAATTTACAGTACTGCGTGTGGTTTGTGGTGATGTGTACGTGAGTACCACAAAAAATAGCGGCGGTAACACGACTAGAGGATGAAAAGGGCAATTGTAGCAGGGGAGACACTGACAGATCAGCTGCTGCCGACAATGCTTTGCGACAAGGGGGCCATCATGTTCAGTCTGATAGAACTCAGGTACTGGCAGCCAGAAGTGGGTATACTGAAAGGCTGTATAGAGGGGCCATAGACATTTTTAAACACACGAGGAAATTCAGTAGGAAGGAGGAGAGCGTGAAATTGGACGACATCCCACCGTGGGCCGATGGCAAAAGCGGGCAACAGCGACCGACAACCGCGACCGGGAACTTGTGACGTCACGCCTCGGCGCGGGAACACACGAAGGCGGAATTTGTATGCAGTTACTTGTGGTCCTGAAGTTCAAAGAACCTGCGATCTCTCTTAAAAATGCCCTCCGCAGATGGGGACGAAACGTTGGATTTCCTTGATGAAATGATCGTATGGCATTTTTTGGCCGGGAGATTCAGCGCTAGATTGTTCGACCGCCTATCGCAAATCTTTTTACTTGACGCCTCTTCGCCGACTTGCATGTCGATGATGATGAAAATGATGATGACAGCACCCAGTCCCCTGCCGGCAAAAGGTCCCGGAACATTTTGGTAGCCTGCTGTATTTGTTTCCTGACTGGTGTAATTCAGTACCCACTGGCAGCGAATGTCTTCGATTACTTCGTGTCTTACTCAAACACACTGGACTAAATAATTAAGGGATCAGTTGAGATATCTAGTTCTGAAGTATTGTCATCGGCGGAATGAATTAAAATGGGTCGACGTCTGTCTGCCGGTGTTACGGAATTGTCAGAAACATTACGACAACTGAGGTAGTGGTAATAACAGAAAGTTGCTGCAGACGGGTTAGGTTTTGACTTGGGTTTACTCTAGCAAACGAATGACACCAGCAGTTGGGTTCAGACAGTGCAGTGAGCAGGCAGTGCAGTGCAACAACGACATGACTTACCCGAAGCTACGGCATGGAGACCTATATGAAGATTAGGAGCGGAACAGGAAAGAGGAAAGTAGCTGAGCTCTTGGAGTTTCCCCAAAGTGTGATTTCCATGACTCGGACCCGATTTCGCCGCGGCGGAGCGGCCGAGCGCATTGAGACCGTTCCCCGTCGGGGACTCGAATGTCCTCTCGGGCATGGATGTTTGTGTCGTCCCTAGTATAAGGTAGTTCATAAGAAATGTTCAAATGTTTCTAGAACTTATGGGACTTAACTACGAGGTCATCAGTCCCTAAGCTTACACACTACTTATGAACTAGCTAAGACTAAGGACGGCACAAATATCCATGCCCGAGGGGGTATTCGAACCCCCGACCGCAGTGGCCGTGCAGATCGTGACTGGAGCGCCTCAGTCCCCTCGGCCACCGCGGCCGGCTAGTTCATAAGTTTAGAGACTGATAACCCCGCAGTTAAGTCCCTTAAGTGGAGACGGAAGCCAACTTTTATTCCTATTCTGCCAATGCTATTTCACCCTTTGAATAGGTACACTTTTCAAAGGAACTATAAGTGATAAAACAACGAAATTTTTACTGCATATATATAACATGTATGTCTCAATTTACAAGTAAAATGAACGTAATAACTCTAATGGTTTTGAAGAATTTTTTTTTTATTCTTTCACCAGTAAAATTTAACTTTTTTAGTACATTAATTATTGTAAAACAGTTGATGATTGTTTTGTGGTTCAAATTTACTTGTAATGATTTATTACCATCTTCAGTACAAAAAGACCAAATTTCATCTTTCTAACCCCATTAGTAAATCAAATAATGGTACCCGAAAGCAAAAAAAAAAAAAAAAAAAAAAAAAAAAAAAGTTTTGAGAAAAATCAATTTAATATTGCAATACTAGTACAGTTATTGATGAGAATTACTTACCAATAAAATTTTCCTGCACCATATTGAACATTACCTGAATCATACTGATCTTTCCTTCTCTTGGTCCCTCTTTTTTTCTGTGTAGCTTGTTTTGTGCATTTTAAATGAGCAATATCGGCTTTGCGGATTCTCTCTTTATCTATTTGCACCAAGGATTTTGCAGTATTTCCACTAGATTGTATGCCCAATAATTCCAGAGGAATTTTAATTTAGGCGAGAATTTCTTTATTGGCGGCATTTTTATGAAAACACGCGGGACCAACGAAAATACAAATCAAGACGTACTTCACTCACAACAAACTTCACCAAGTTCAACCAATAACGTTCGAAAACAATAACAGACACGATCGGAACAAAAACTATCGATAGTAGATACAGGGTAGGAAACATTGAAGTGATAAAAACAATAGAAGCATGGCGCAAAACGAAAGGTGTGCTCAGATTGCACAGAGAGTCAGAAAAACCATCATAACTCACGAAAACATTGTCGGGTTTATATAAAACAAAAAATGTATCACGCAGGAAATACCAGGCATTTCAAATACATTAAAATCTAAAAATCGAATTTTTGAGCCGAGTTGCCTTCCGTCTCCCCTTAAGCTTAACAAACATTTGAACATTTTTTGGACGCGATTTCAAACAACAGGAACCGTTAAAAGAAGGCAATACAAAAATCGTCCACAGGTAACATGAGTAATAGGTGACCCTCATCTTCGGCTAACAGCCCGTCGAGACAAGAGGCTGAACGAAATTCAGTTGCAACGCACCCTCCAGACAGCAACAGGACGCTCAATATCAAAGCACACAGTCTGAAATCGCCTTCGGGAATGTGGTTCCACGCACGGTGCCCTATGGTGTGTGTCCCATTAAAGCCACGACACCTTTAAGGCCGCAGAAACTAGGCGGAGCAACATCAGGATTGGAGTCCTAACAAGTGACGCCGGGTTGTTTACAGGTGAGTAAACATTTTGTGTTCGGCCAGGCAATCGTCGTTCCCTCACATACAAAGAACTCGGAACAGTTAACTGCTTATGTGCAGGAAAAATAAAAATATCATGTTGGTGGACGAATGGTGTTGGCAGAAGTCAGTATTGGCGAATGTACGGACCTCTAGGTCGTTCAGAATTACGCTTTGACTCTGAGGTATAAGACAAGATCCTTCAACTTTTTGTTGGTGGCCAGCTTGGTCTCCGGAATTCGACCAGATTGAGCATGTCGCCGGCCGCGGTGGCCGAGGGGATTAGGCGCTCCAGTCACGGTCTGCGCGGCCTCTACGGTCGGGGGTTCGAATCCCCCCTCGGGCATGGATATTTGTGCCGTCCTTAGTATTAGGTAGTTGATAAGTAGTTTGTAAGCTTTGGGACTGATGACCCCGTAGTTAAGTCCCATAAGCTTAACAAACATTTGAATTTTTTGAGCATGTCTGGGATGGACTTGGCAGACGCATTGCATCCAGAGCAGGATATTGCAGTCTTGGAATAATGGACAAATATCCCTCATCAGGTGATTGGAACCTCTTACTGCCCATGCCGCGCAGATGTGCAACTGCACTGGCCACCAAAGGTAATCACAACATCACATTAGAGGGCGACGAGAATGACTTATTCACTATTATGTTGCTTCTCTAAGTAATCGCCATGTAAACAAATGTTCAAATGTTCGTTAAGCTTTTGGGACTTAACTAGGGGGTCACCAGTCCCTAAACTTACAAACTACTTATGAACTGCTTACGAACTAGGACGGCACAAATATCCATGCCCGAGGGGGGATTCGAACCCCCGACCGTAGTGGCTGTGCAGACCGTGACTGGAGCGCCTCAGTCACCTCGGCCACCGCGGCCGGCGCCATGTAAACCTCAAGGAGTTGAGATAGCTTAATATCGTACTATATTACACCCAAATTACCAATATCTGAATAAAATAAGTCACCATATGTATATTGTGTAACATATCTCATCTGATCTGATCATTGTTTTGAGCAGTGTATAAGTCAATGACTAGATATTATTGTCGTGTAACATATGGTGTTCATATTGATTTTATAGCGATCTGTCTCTTTTCTTTCCAGGAATGTTGGAATTTTATTTCTATCTTTTGTAGTTAGGAAGCAGTAGATGTTTGAAATCTGTTCATTCTTGTTTTAATAGTCCTGTATTTGCTAATGTTTTCCTTTAATCGAGGATGCCTGTTGTTGCTGAATGGGATAGGATGGTTATGTTTTGCGTAGCGTTCCAATAACAGTAACACACGGAACAGAAACAAAAATGGAAAGATCGTTTTATCGAAAAACTCTCCGCGCCTACTCTATTCACAGGCAGAAGCTTTAGCCGACTAATTTACATCCCTGTTAAAGCTTTTCAATTCAGAGGCACATTAAGATCAATTGAGGTTTAAGAACAATGGAAATTCAAACATAGAGATAGGTAATGTGTACTACTTTACCAAATTGATCCTCTCCATTTTTCTTTATGCTTAGTATAATATTGTACTCGCATTTTATAATCCTTTCAGATGATTTCGGCACGAATATAAGACAGTGCCACATTTCCAGAGAATATACAGCTTGCGTCATTTATCTCGTTAAATTATTATAGTCGCGAAAAATGACTGTTGATGCTTGTTGCATATTGCGCCGTGCAGACGGTAATTGCTACATAAGCTCGAAGCAGCTTTTGCACTTGGAGGACTTCTCGTAACGTGCGACTAGTTTCGTTGCCTCCTTCGAATAGTGGCTATGACTCACAAAGATGCTGCTATCCACAAAGTCAACACCAACCTACCTCATTATCTGTTGGCTCACTCTTGAACTTCTGTTAGAGTAAAAGCAGTCTCCCCGAGCTATTTCCGACGTCGATAATTCAGGAGCGAAAGCAGTTACGAGAAACAATAACTGCGCTTACTTTCTAATTCTACATGTGATTTCAAATGTCAAGACTTCGAAAACAGATCATATTCATTAACCAAAGAGAACTGTTTTAGTTATATTGATATAATTAGCACGTACAGTTCGGTTACTCCAGTTATTGCACGAATTAAGGGTAAAATGTTGAGATAACACTTTTAATTTAATTATAAAACATTTTAGAGAATCAAGAGTATCTTGTGTTTCAAAAAAATATTCAGCTTATGGGACTTAACTGCGGGGTCATCAGCCCCTAAATTTACAACTACCTGTGTTGTTATGGCCTTCAGCCCGGAGACTGGTTTGATGCAGCTCTCCACCCTACTCTATCCTGAGCAAGACTTTTCATCTCGTCATAAGAACGGCAACCCACTTCCATTTGCATCTTCTTACTATATGCATCCCTTGGTCTCCCTCTGCGATTTTTACCCCGCACACTTCCCTCCAATGCTAAATTTACGATTCCTCGATGTCTAATAATATGTCTTACCAAGCGATCCCTTCTTTTACTCAAGGTATGCCAAAAACTCCTTTTTTCACCAATTCTGTTCAGTACCTCTTCATTAGTTATGCAATCTACCTACCTAATCTTCAGCATTCTTCTACAGCACCACCAAAAGTGTCTGTTCTCTTCCTGTCCGCAATGTTTATGGTCCATCTTTCACTCCCGTACAAGGCAACGCTCCACACAAATGCCTTCGGAAAAGACTTTCTTACCCTTAAATTAATATTCGATGTTAGCAAATTTCTCTTTTTCAAAAACGCTTTTCTTCCCATTGCTATTCTACATTTTATATCCTCTGTACTGCGACCGTCATATGTTATTTTACTACCCAAGTAACAAAACTCATCTACCACCTTCATTGTTTCGTTATCTAATCTAATTCTTTCAGCATCGCCTGATTTTCTAAGATTGCATTCCATTATCTTTGTTTTGCTCTTGTTAATGTTAATTTTATACACTCTCTTCAACACACTGTCCATTTAATTCAACTGCTCTTCCAGATCCTTTGCTGTCTCTGACAGAATTACAATGTCATCAGCAAAACGCAATGTTTTTATTTCTTCACCCTGAACTTTAATCCCCATTCCAAATTTTTCATTGCTTTCCTTCACCGCCTTCTGGATGTAGAAATTGAATAACATCGGAGAAAGGCTACAACCCTATCTTACTCCCTTCCAAACTACTTCCCTTTCACGCCCTTCGAGTCTAATAACTGCGGTCTGGCTTTTGTACAGGTTGTAAATAACTCTCCTTTCCCTGTATTTTACCCCTGCTGACTTCAGAATTTAAAAGAGTGTATTCTACTCAACATTGTCAAAAGCTTTCTCCAAATCTACAAAAGCTAAAAATGTAGGTTTACCTTTCCTTGATCTAAGATAAGTCGTAAAGTGAGTATTGGCTCCCGGGTTCCTACGTTCCTCCTGAACTCAAACTGATCTTCCCCAAGGTCAGCTTCTACCAGTTTTTCCATTCTCCTGTAGATAATTCGTGTTAAAATTTTGCAAGCACGACTTATCAAACTGATGGTTCTGTAATTTTCACACCTGTCTGCACATGATTTCTTTGGAATGGGGATTTTTACTTTTTTCTTAAACTATGAGAGTATTTCGCCTGTCTCATACATCTTACACACCAGGTGAAACAGTTTTGTCATGGCTGACTCTCCTAGACACTTTAGTAGCTCTGCGGAAATGTCATTTGTCCAGGTTCCATCTCCTAACTTTTCTGCCTGTAGTCTCTTAAGTTTTAATCTGCAGTTCATAACCAATAAGTTATGGCTAGAGTCTATATCTGCCCCTGGATATGTCTTACAGTTTAAAACCTGGTTTCTATATCTACTCGTTACCATTATAAAGTCAATCTGGTACCTTCCAGTGTCTCCTAGTCTTTTCCACGTATACAGTATTCTTTCATGATGATAAACCAAGTGTAATCATTAAATTGTTCTCTGCACAAAATTCTACCAAGGGAGCTACTCTTTCTGAATTGCTGATATCGATAGGTGAGCCAGTCATAAAAAAAATTGTTCCACCTGGTATGTAAGTGGTATGAGACAGGGGAAATACCCCTCGACTTCAAGAAGAATATAGTAATTCCAATTCCAAAGAACAAGAACTGCATACAAATGTGAAAATTACAGAACTATCAGTTTAATAAGTCATGGGTGCAAAATACTAACACGAATTATTTACAGACGAATGGAAAAACTTATGGAATCCGACCTCGCGGAAGATCAGATTGGATTTAGGAGAAATGTAGGAACACGTTAGTGAATATTCACATTACGACTTATCTTAGAGGATAGAATAAGGAAAGGAAAACCTACATTTTTAGCGTTTGTAGATTTGGAGAAAGCTTTTGACAATGTCGGCTGGAATACACTCTTTCAAATTCTGAAGGTAGCAGAGGTAAAATTTAGGGAGCGAAGAGTTATATTTAACTTGTACAAGAACTAAACAGCGGTTATTAGAGTCGAATGGCATGAAAACGACGCAAAGGTTGGGAAGGGAGTAAGACAGGGTTGTAGCCTTTCCCCAAAGTTGTTCAATCTGTAATTGAGCAAGTAGTGAAGGAATACAAGGAGAAATTTGGGGAGGGAATTAAAGTTCAGGGAGAAGAAATAAAAACTTTGTGGTTTGCCGATGACATAGTAATTTTGTCAGAGACTGCAGAGGATCTGGAAGAGCAATTGAATGGAATGGACAGTATCTTGAAAAGAGTGTCTAGGGTGAACATTAACAACAGTAAAACAAGGATAATGGAATGTATCGTCAGAAAGTCAGGCGATGCCGAAGGAATTAGATTAGGTAATGAGACAATAAAAGACGTAGATTCGTTTTGTTATTTGGGTAGCAAAGTAACTTCTGATGGCCGAAGTAGAGAAGATATAAAATGCGAAATGGCTATGGGAAGAAAAGCATTTCTAAAGAAGCGAAACTTGTTATCATCCAATATTAATTTAAATGATAGGAAGTCCTTTCTGAAAGCATTTATCTGGAGTGTAGCATTTTATAAAAGTGAAACGCGAAGGAGTTCAGACAAAAAGATGATAGAAGCTTTGGAAATGTGGTGCTACAGACGAATGATGAAAATTTAGACGGGTAGATCACATAACTAATGAGGAGGTGCTTGGGGAGAAAAAAGTAGTTTCTAGCATATCTTGACTAGGAGAAGGGATAGTTTGGTGGGACATATTCTGGGACATCAAGGAATTGTCAATTTAGCATTAGAAGGAAGTGTATGGGGTAAAGATTGTGGAGGGAGAGGTGCATCAAACCAGTCTGCGGACTGAAGACCACAACAACAACACAACAATAACATTAACAGATTCTAAACAGTTCGTGACAGTTTGTTTTAAGTGAAAAAGTTGATACTTACGATTTATCTTCACCGAGATATGGAGCTTCAATATCAATCTAAATTTAGCACATACGGAGTCTCATGAATGTCAAAGTAATAATGAATTTAAAGTTGATAGTGTTTATTGTCAGTTGATTGCATGTTGCTTGTACGTCAACTACAGTAAGCTACAAGTAAGATCAGTAAAATTATGCCGTTATTCCCCATCCCATTTTACCTCCGCCGGCCCTGTCTCGCCAGCACTTCCTCCCGGTCGCTTATTCCTCCATAAACTCACTCATATCTTTCACCAACAGCCTGTTCCAGTGCTCCAAATTACAAGTTACTACCCCTTGGTTCCTGCCGGAACTCGGCCACTCAGTGTTGTATTCTACATCTACATCCATATCCCGTCCAGCCGTGTTTTCTGATGTAATAATCTGCACCCTGTCCAATGGCCGACTCGGTTAACCCATTAGCAGAGGTGGCTTCTTCTGCTTAGAATAGAACCTTACATAAAATTTGCTACTCATGTGCCAAACAATGAGGCGTATAACTTGTGGAATACCTATTTTACCACGTCGCTGACTACCACGTAAGGGGCCCTGATTCGATTGCCAGCAGGAGACTGGGTGTTGTGTGTTGCCCTCATCATCATTTTCATCATCATCGACATGCAGGTCGCCGAAGTGGCTTCAAGTAAAAAGACTTGCGTTAGGCGGCCGAACAATCCCACGCGAAATCTCCCGGCCAAAACTACCACACGACCGTACCATCAACATTCTCGGGTGAGGTACCGTAAGTTTTATTGAAAGTGCTCTGTCTCAGGAAAAAGTGTCGTGTTCAAGTGTTGGTCAATATTTTTTAAGCGTGTGTCTCTTTCTATTCTTAACACTTTAAAACATAAGTGAATACAGCCTTTTGAAATTTGTATTCACCGATTAATATAACTTTTTTTTAACTTGTTAAACTCAGGTTGAAGATGTTACTTCGATCTGCTGTCTATCATGCAGTTTGAGACGTAACAAACCACTTATGGAAACACCTAAAGACTGTACATTTGCATGTAGGCAACGCTCTAATGCGGTATGTAGCTCTTGTGAGAAAATCTCTGTCTATTACCCTTTGCTGAACTACAGGTATCAGATAACTTTGATTTAAGAATATTACCAGATTGTAAACTTATCACAAAAACTAATAGCTGCTCGGTTAACGTTCATCCATTGGTAGGAAGGAAAGTTATTGCATATTAAAGCTGTATTCCGGAATATCAAGGAGCACATGTAGCAATAATAGGCTGTAATAGAAAACATATTAAATGATATTACATTTACACCAAACTCAGTACATGGACTTGAAATGCCATCTGATGAATTAATGTAATACTGGCAATAATTTATTATATGAATTCAGAAGACATAATCTGAAACCGACATGATCACATAATCAGCATTTAAGCATTCCTTGAAAACTATAATGTCTAAAGAATTAGAAAGAGTGTCAAAAGTAAAGCTTGCTAAAACATAGCTCTGTACATGTTAGGGATTGTATTCATAACATAATTATCACATTAATAACTTCTTTAAGAATTCCATTGAGCCGCGGTGGAGTAGCCGAGCGGTCTAAAGCCTCTCGCTGCGGAGCGCACGGTTGCTCGCCGTGGAGGTTCGAGTCCTCCCTGGGGCATGGGTGTGTGTGTTTGTCCTTAGGTTAGTTTACCTAGGTTTAAGTAGTTTGTAAGCTACGGACTGATGACCACTCAGTTTGGTCCGATAGATTTACAAACATTTGAACATTTTTTTGAATTCCATTGTTCCTATATATACAGGGTGTTTCACTAAGTGTGTTTACCTCTGTAACTTATAAAATAATAGGTGACGGGAAATTTTGATGCCGTAGGTGAACACAAGAAATGTTACACTTTCTGCGGAGCTATGAACATAGTTTATTGTATCATTTTCCAAAGACTTACAGCACAAAGATATAATTTTTTAAATGGAACAATAGTTTTTTTCTATCGTGCATTGGATTCGTTAAAACCAGCTGCGTCCAAATCAATTTAAACTACATTCCTATCACTGTTAGTTTGGGAGCTACAACCCTTCAAAGTTTAGGGGGCGGAGGCTACGACAGCGTAGCTGACTGGCTGGTGATCATGAGACAGTGGGCCGTGCCCCAGGGGCTAGCCACTCGGCCAGTCAGCTACGCTGTCGCAGCCTCCGCCCCCGGAACTTTAAAGGGTTGTAGCTCCCAAACTAACATTTCACTAAGTCAAAACATAAAATACATGTACACAACATATATTACTAATTGCCTGTAGTCAAAATATAAAATATGTAAGATATATTATAAACTGCTTGTAATAGCAGTTGATAATATATCTTGTGCATTTTATATGTTGACTAAGTGCAATGTTGTACTTTCCATGAAAAAAAAAGGCATGACCACATTGTACATATATAGGACCAGATTATTATGGTTCAGTCCATCGAAAGCGGTCGTCAGTAAATTAAGTAATCATATTGCGATCATGGTGTTTTCCTTTTGAAGACAATTGAGATATAAACTGTACATTATTTGCTACCTCGAAGGCACTTCCACTGGGTTGCAGGGGATCTTTCATTCTTCGTGCAGGATGTAGGGACCAAGGGGCCCTCAAGCGTGTGGCTTGTTGTTCGTTCTTGTCCACAGTCACAGGAAGTGTCTTCTACCATCAAACCCCCTCTCTTCAGGTTTTCTCTGGATCGCCAAACTCAATATCGTAACCTGTTCAAAGATTTATACAACAGCCAATTATCATTGTGTCTAGGTGTTAGTAGGCTTCTGGCATCCATCCGCAGATGTGAGGCATCGACTTCTTCGAAAACTGCAGCCTTCCGTTCTCTGGTGCAGCTGTGAACTTCTCGGGTGTCCTGAGGAAGCCATTATCTGAGCTCAGCCGTTGCCGTGGTGGATTATGCCCATGCCGTGGACGGGCTCGTTCTGTTCCAGTGTCAGTCTCTCCTTGTAGCAGCCACTACTCTGCACTATTCCAGCCAGGAATCATGCCATATACACTACTGGCCATTACAATTGCTACACTAAGAAGAAATTCAGATGATAAACGGGTATTCATTGGACAAATATATCATACTAGAACTGACATGTGATTACATTTTCACGCAATTTGGGTGCATAGATCCTGAGAAATCGGTACCCAGAGCAACCACCTCTGGCCGTAATAACGGCCTTGATACGGCTGGGAATTGAGTCAAACAGAGCTTGGACGGCGTGTACAGGTACAGATGCCCATGCAGTTTCAACTCGATACCACAGTTCATCAAGAGTAGTGACTGGCGTTTTGTGACGAGCCAGTTACTCGGTCACCATTGACCAGACGTTTTCACTTGGTGAGAGATCTGGAGAATGTACTGGCGAGGGCAGCAGTCGAACATTTTCCGTATCCAGAATGGCCCGTACAGGACCTACAACATGCGGTCGTGCATTATCCTGCTGAAATGTAGGGTTTCGCAGGGATCGAATGAAGGGTAGAGCCACGGGTGGTAACACATCTGAAATGTAACGGCCACTCTTCAAGGTACCGTTGATGCGAACAAAAGGTGACCGAGACGTGTAAACAATGACACCTCATACCATCACGCCGGGTGATACGCCAGTTTGGCGATGACGAATATACGCTTCCGATGTGCGTTCACCGTGATGTCGCCAAACACGGATGCGACCAACATGATGCTGTAAACAGAATCTGGATTCATCCGCAAAAAATGACGTTTTGTCATTCGTGCACCCAGGTTTCAAATTCAAATGTTTGTGAATCTATCGGACAAAATTGCGTGGTCATCAGTCCGTAGCTTACAAACAACTTAAACCTAGGTAGACTAACCTAAGGACAAACACACACACCCATGCCCCAGGGAGGACTCGAACCTCCACGGCGAGCAACCGCGCGCTACGCAGCGAGACGCTTTAGACCGTACACCATCATACACCATCGCAGGCGCTCCTGTCTGTGATGCAGCGTCAAGGGTTACCGCAGCCATGGTCTACGAGCTGCAAACGTCGTCCAATTGTTCGTGCAGATGGTTGTTGTCTTGCAAACGTCCCCATCTGTTGACTCAGGGATCGAGACGTGGCCGCATGATCCGTTACAGCCATGCGGATAAGATGCCTGTCATCTCGACTGCTAGTGATACGAAGCCGTTGGGATCCACCATGGCGTTCCGTATTGCCCTCCTGAACCCACCGATTCCATATTCTGCTTACAGTCAGCAGCAGTGTCGCGATACGATAAACCGCAATCGCGATAGGCTACAATCCGACCTTTATCAAAGTCGGAAACGTAGTGGTACGCATTTCTTCTCGTAACAGAACAACGTTTCACTAGGCAATGCCGGTCAACTGCTGTTTGTGTATGAGAAATCGGTTGGAAACTTTCCTCGTGTCAGCACGTTGTAGGTGTCGTCACCGGCGTCAACCTTTTGTGAATGCGATGAAAAGTTAATCATTTGTATATCACAGCATCTACTTCCTGTCTGTTGAATTTCGCGTCTGTAGCACGTCATCTTCGTGGTGTAGCAATTTTAATGGCCTGGAGTGTAGTACGTGAATTAGGTTGTTACGAGAGGAGATGTTCATTTTGGTGTTCTTACAGTGGGTTTTGAATGTCAGAGTACTATCTTAAAAATTTTAAAGCAACCTTTCCATTATATAACTTTTTATTTGTATGATTTATGATCTTATATATACAAGTTAGAACAAAAAAGCATGAAAATATAATATGATTGCAAATCTGTTTTCTATGTAATTACTTTTTGTTAAAAATAACATGTAACTACTATATTGTACCTGATTGTATCAAGTTTCGCCCATTTTAAATTGTATGATTGACAGTTTTAAATTATCAACAGACTTAAACTTCTAAACACCCTATTTATATACAACTGACGGTTATGTAAATCTTCACTTTGCCTGTTAACTACAAGATGTTAATATTCTATTGAGACCAACTCTGTATTGCCTATACCTACTTCAAATAACAGGATTTCACTGCAATTTTACTATACCATTGTCTTGTAAAATATTTCTGTACAATTTAAATCAATCCGTCCTTTATGTAATAATTATTTGTTAATCACTACTGTAACTATGATATTGTACCTGATCACAGGTCAACTCGAAGACGTTGACTCTCTTTTAAGATTATTTTTATACTGATGTGATGCACCGTAAACAAATAAGAATTGATTACATCTTTATCCTATTACTGATGTGTACTACCTCTTGTTATAACTTAAATGTAATTTATTTTCAAAACTATTTTTAATTAATTGTATACATAACAAATTTTATCTCTGAAGAATTTAGGAATAATGTTATTGTAACACAGCTCTGTAATCATACATTTATTATTTTCAATTTCATCTTTATTTCAACTGTTTATCTCAAACAAAACAATGTGAACCATATTTGATAGAAACTTTAACTCACGAAGAACTTGCGAAGAACTGGGTCGTCTCCACGTGGCTATGGACGGGCAACGGCGTAGAACACAGGAAGCTAATACTTGCAGTTCCTACGACGGCTAAGAAACCAGCAACCGTTACCAATGCTACTACCACAGGTAGTATACGACCCACCTTAGAGCTTCAAGGTGGTAGGTCACTCTGTATTGTTAATGAAAATGGAAATAAAATATCTAGAGTGACTCCTAAGTATTTAGGAGAATAAATAATGAAGATATTGCACCATATCAAAGACAGTGTTCATATATTAAAAAAAAAAAAAAAAAAAAAAAAAAAAAAAAAAAAAAAAAAAAAGCTGCAATAAATTGGAACAGCAATAATGGTTAAGTATTATGCTGTAGGCGCCAAGAATTATTGAGCTTATTATTTCCCATTATTGAGCATTCTATCATAAAGAGCGCATCTTTCTGATTCATGTGATTCCTCACATGTGATATTTGTTATGGTAATTAGGGATGGTAGTTTCTGCACTTGCAGAAATAATCGCCTTTCATACGCAACATACATTAGAGACTGGCGCCATACTATAATATTTAAACTGTGTTGGGTCATTTGGAAGCAACTTTGAAATGAGGCCTTCCGACAAACAAGCATGTGGATGTCGTGTTTCCTTTCATAACATTGCATCTTCTCTTAGCATGTTCCATAGAGGCATAAGATGGATTTTGTCATTGGTCGACAGCAATACGACAAAACCAACTAGCTATAAGGTGCTCCTCATTGTCTGTTGAATCACAGTGCATGCGAACAGCGAATTTGAGGGAATACCGCCCGATATGAGCAATCTGACAAGCGGCAGATCTCTGTGGCGATGCTTCTCTCGAGGTGACACGAAGAGGAAGTGGCTGGGTATATAGCAGCTTTCTGTGATTTGGCGATTGACAGAACAGCGGTGCGCGGTGCGCGGTGCCAAGTGTTAAATTGCACGCATATTGCGTAATACGGAACATCACAGAATGATCAGCGGGCATTTATGCCAGTCCACGGTATTTAGCTAGTGTCTGAGGAAGATTACTGAGTGACATGTCAGTGGACTGATTTGCGTAATCTGAGTAACTAGCCAATTACATTTTGACTAGGGAAAGATAGCGAGTTTTGAATTCATCAAGATTAGTAGGAAGTTCCGACTAACATACTTCAGATTAACAAGAAAGGTTTCGATAGTAGTTGAGAGTTGTGGATGCAGCAAGCAGCCATCACAGCGAACGGTAGCAGTGAACACCGTCTGAAGAGAAGGCCTCCGTTCTGCCGTGCCACGCCACATCACGCAGAGTAGGTCGCGATGGCGTAGCTCACTGGCTGGCCGATGCGCGGCGGTGGGCTGTGCCCCATACGCCAGCCAGTGAGCTACGCCATCGCGACCTACTCTGCGTGATGTGGCGTGGCACGGCAGAACGGAGGCCTTCTCTTCAGACGGTGTTGTGTAAGTGCGCCTTCACGTAGCTTCTACCATTGTTGCCGTGAATCAGACAACAGCACAACGTCATTTATTTCGTTAAACGCGACAACCTCTTCTGTTTACATTCAGCTGTAAAACCAAGTATAGGTACGAAATCTCAGCCATCCTCCAGTTGATAAATGATAGATATTTTTCTTGTGATAAATTATTTCATTTGCTTTATTATTGTATGCATTGAAGTTCGAAATGTCAAAGTGACACCATTAACGTAACTAAAACCTATCCTATTATTTTTTTCCAACATAAATGTTAGTATAATTTCTTCGCCATTTTTCACTAGCAATTTCCTTTTAGTTAAAAAGACAACAAATTATTCTTCATTCAGTAGAAAATTCCTTTTTTACTCAAACGCTGCTACATACCCCATACCCATACACGGTGAGGTCATTTAGTGGATTAATTACTTTTATTATTGTTTCTCTTACAGGGGTAGTAGTCCAATTCATTTTGTGTAACAGCTAGGAATGTAAGAACCTGTCTTGGATTAAAACGTGTTCTGGTTTCTGATGTCTAGCCTACGTGTGATGGCAGATTTTTCCACCTTGCAGAGCCAACCATTTTAGGGTGCAGAATGACGTATCAATCCTTGTGCCTAACTTAAGGTGAGAAAAATCGCCTGTTCAGTTAGAGAAACAGGTGAGAAAAATCGCCTGTTCAGTTAGAGAAACAGACCGGCTGCATGTAAGATTAAGTGCACTAGATTTTTTTTCCTTCTTCGTAATTTCAATTCCCCTAAAAGGAGCAGTCTGTTAGCGCACGCAGGCGCTCTTCAGCCGAGAGAGATAAAAATACAGAGGAGCATACCAAGAAAGTAAAGGTGGTAAAATGTGAAGATAAATGTACATGATGACAGTGTTGGAGAAAAATTACATGAGTTTTAAAATGGAGCAAAGAATGCACTCTTTTTAACATGAACATGGAAACAAAATGAAGCTGATAGATTCAGAGATCACATAGCACAGAAAACATCTAAAAGAAAACAGATGGTGTCGGCTGCGGGTTGACCTTTCACTGTTCATTAAAATAAAATGCCACATTGAGACGACACCAAATTCTCGTTGCACTCATTAAAACACTAAAGAGGAGGAAAGGGGGGAGGGTGGTGGAAAAACACAGTCGATTTAAAACACTCGGCGTCAGCTGCAGGTTGACCGTTCACTGTTCGTTTTTAAACCCACAGTTTATAAAACACACATGGCTCTAGCACCAGTACACAATGATGGCACTGAATGAAAGGGCTGGAAGGTATAGGGGAGGTGGGGGCGGGAGCGGGAGGAGGAGCAAAGGGAGGGGAACAGAGAGGGGTGACAGGGTCGGGGAGAGGAAAACAAAGCAGGATGTCCCAGGAAGCCTGGAGGGGTGCGAGGGTGGAGCGATGCCGGAGGCACAGGGAGGCGAGAGGAGTATGTAGGAGAGACATGAGGGATGGAGCCGTTTGGGAGGGATAAGCGGATGGGGAGGGGCAGGATCACAGCTGGTAGGAAGGATACATGTTAGGGTTGCCACGGAGGGTGGGCAGGTGGAGGGTTAGGAGTATTCAGTGGGGGAGGCGCAGCAGCGAGTCAGGATCCGTGAGGAGGGGATGGACGAGAGGATTGGATGGGTCTAATTTATGGGAAAGGTAGCAGAGGTGGAGATGTTCAATAGTCAAGATGGGGAAAAGGAGATGAGATCATAGAAGATTCGTGTGGGGATGGGGGATAAAGGGGGGTATGGAAGGCGAGGTGGAGTGCATGGAGTTCTAGGATCTCAAGGGATTTTTAGAAGGATGGGGGAGGGGACGGAGATCCAAGCAGGATGGTCTACACAAAAGACGGGGTGGATGAAGGATTTGTAGGTGTAAACGACCGTGGAAGGGCGTAGACCCCAAGTTTGGCCAACAAGGCGTTTCAGAAGGCAGAGATGGGGGCGAGCTATATCTTGGGTAGTGCGGAGGTGGGGAGTTCAGGAGAGGGAACGATCTATTGTTAGTTCTAGAGATTTAAGGGTGGGGGTAAGGCGGATGGGTCGACCATGTAGGGTGAGGTAAAAGTCGTGGGGACGAAAGGAACCTACAATGTTTGCCTGGGTTTTGGTGGGATGGTTACACCAAGTGGCGAAGAGGTCAAGCTGTTGCTGGAGGAGACAATTGGACTGGGCGAGGGTGAGAGCCAAGGCGAGGAAGGCGAGGTCATCAGTGTACTGGAAGAGGTGGACAGGAGGGTAGACTTTGGCATGTCAGAGGTGTAGAGGAGGTATAGGATAGGAGAGAGGGCGGAACCTTGGGGCAGGCCAGAAGAGGGGTAGAAGAGATGGGAGTCAGCATTATGGACTGTGGTGTAGGTAGTGCAATTGGAAAGAAAGGAGACAATGACCCAGATGAGGTTGATGGGAAGTGCATAAGTCTGGAGTTTGAAGAGCAGGCTGGGATTCAAGACCTGGTCAAAGGCCCTTTCCAGGTCCAACGAGACAAAGATAGCTGCATGACGGGAATTGAGCTGGAGGGAGGGAGAAGAGTTGGGTGAGGCAGAGGAGTTGATTGTCTGAGGAGAAGGAAGGTCGATGGCCACAGTGGGTGGCAGGCAGAAGGTGGTGGATATGTCAAGAAAGAACTTGCAGAACACTGGGGTGAGGCAGATGGGCAGGTAGGAGGAAGGGTCAGATGGAGGTTTGTTTGGTTTGAGGAACATGAGGACACAGATTTTTTCCACAGGCTGGGATAGGTGTTGCCAAGGTACTGAGGAAAGGGAGGGGGTATTCCTCGAGGTAATGTGGTCACGGCTGGGAGCTGTGGTATATTTGGTCCATAGTATTAACTGTATATCGTGTGCTGTGATGGGGATGTGATCGAGGTATTGGAAGCCGGGAGCTAGTGGTAGGATGGAGACGTCCGTTTTCTGGTGGACGTTGGAGAAGAGGAAATAATCAAAGTTTGAATTATCAGGGATGGAGAAGACGCCAGTGAGGAAGGAGGTGAAATGGTCAGCTTTGATTGATTGATTTGATTTGATTTTCTCAGGGAAGCCAAAACAGTCTTGGTCCAACTCGCCACTGCCCGCACCGAAACTAAGTTTATTGTGTGGTATCGCTCCCTGTATATCTAGTAAAGCCAACCAATGCCTGTGAACAGTGCAAGGAGTCCCTTTACCAGTTCTTTATTAGACACAATTTCTTCGGGTCTGGTTGTCCCAAATGTTCTGTGCCTTTTACTCTCCAATGAAATGCATTCGAAGATTAGATGTGATGCAGTTTCATCACTGTCATCACAGTTCCTATATTCCTACATTTAGGGTCCTCTTCTGTTATTCCCATTGTATGTAGGTGTTTTTTGAAATTCCCATGGCCTGTCAGCAATCCAACCATGAGTCTAATCTCTCTCCTGTTTAGTTCCAGGATTGCAGAGCTTCTTTTAAAACATGGCTTTGGCATCATTACATTGCCATGTTTTTGTTGATAGACTTTGGTCCAATATTCTACGTGCTGTCGTCTGAGCCAGTTACGTAGAGCTCCAATTTGATCATTGCCTTGGTGATTATCAGAACAGGTTCCGGTCCAGTAAATGGAGTCTCTGCCCCCATCCTGGCTAATCTGTCGGCATGTTCGTTGCCACTTATCTCCGAGTGGCCACGTGACACACAATACGTTTACTCTATTGAGTTTCCCTAGCTCCACCAGAACCCTGTGACATTCTGCAACAATTTTAGACCTCGTTACAGGAGCTGCCAGTGATCTCAGGGCTGCCTGGCTGTGTGAATAGATGCTGCGGTCTTTGTAGCACCTACGCAAATTCTCCTCCACACACGCCGTGATGGCAGTGATTTCGGCCTGGAATACTGAGGCCAGTTTCCTTAGAGAGATAACGCCCTCCAGTCTTGGCTGCATCCCGTATACCCCGGCCACAACGCCTTGGTCTGATTTTGACCCGTCAGTGAACCAGACAATATCTCCCGTACGGTGTCGAACTATTTTCTCCCACTGCTCCCTACTTCCAATTGTTATATTGAAAGGCTTGTTGAAGCAGTATGGGGTTATAATATAGTCGGCTGGCATTTCCCCAACCTTTCCTATATTTACCTCACTCTCTATTTTAGTGTGTGATTTATGGTCAGCCTTACTATAGGGTAAATGGGCATGGGGTTGGTGCCAGTGAGCGGTGGAATGCATTCCAATAACTGGACGAGTGTATTGGGCATTAAGCAGTGTAATTCTCTGACGGCAGCCCAGGCGTTTTTTTGGCAGTCAGGACGCTGCCTACGTGTCAGTGTAGTTGCCGAAGCATGTGTGGAAAAGTAATATAAAATTCGTCATCCATATGTTGGAATATCCTCATCATTTGTTTGTTTTGTATCTGCAGATCGAGGTGAGTAGCCCTCGCTTGCGACGTAGGTGTTGGTGTCACAGCGGCGGGGTGCGAGCAGGCGGCGCCGGGTGCGGCTTCTGGAGGCGTTATACAAGCCTGACGCAACGCGGGAAGCCAAACAGCGCGGCCCCAATACCGCGCTGCGGTGCGTCGCGCGGCGGACGACCGCCGGGGGGCCGGCTACGGGATTAGGCGGGCGGGGCCTATATAGGCGGGCGCGGCGCGGCGGCCAGGCCACACACTGACACTCAGACGCACCATGGGGCTGTCAGAGGGCTGGCCGAGCGAGGCGGAGCGGCTGGCGGCGCGGCTGCAGCGGTGGGCCGCCGCCTGCTCCGGCTACCGCCGCCTGCGCTCCTGCCGCATCTCGCGCGGCCGACAGACCATGGCGCACGGCGCCGGCAGCGACGAGGACGCCGCCGTCTCCGTGGGCGTGGGGGCGGGGGCGGCTGCGGGGGCGGCTGCGGAGGCCGCGCAGGCCGCAGCGGCCGACCGCTGCGTGCAGGCCGCGCGCCCGCCCAGGAGGTCGCGGCCCGTGGGCATCAAGATGTTCCTCAGCGCCGACGAGCAGGCCGCCATCGCCGACGCCAAGAGCGCCCGCCCCAAGCATACCGTGGCCCACGTCACAGGTCAGTGGCCACACCTACCGACACCTGGACCTGAACCGGAAAAGCAGGAAGTGTGCAAAAATGGACCATTAGGGGGGTCTTCTTCTTCTTCTGCTTACTATCTGTTCCAGATGGTGGCAACTGTCTTGACAGTGTTTTTCTTGTCACATTCCGCTCTAAACAGATCTGTAGTTGGTCACGAAGCACAAGGGGAAACTACTGTCGTTAATTTTTCCTGAGGACATGCAGTTCTACTGTACGAATGTACGATGATGGCATGCTCTCGAATAAAATATTCCAGAGGTAAAATAGTCTCCCACTCGGATCTCCAGGTGGCGACTTCTCAGGAGGATGTCGTCATCAAGAAAAACTAAACAGGCATTCTATGGATCGGAGTGTGGAATACCTTAATTGGGTAGGTAAGTTAGAAAATTTGAAAAGAGAAATGGATAGGTTATTCAAAACGATATATATTGCCGTTCGTAATCTCAGATGAAGACGCTAGCACAGGACAGGGTAGTGTGGAGAGATGCAGCAAACCAGTCTGCGGACTGAAGACCACATCAACAACAGATGTTTTAGAGGTCCACATTCTGATGTTCTTAAGCCAGGATGTTTTTTTGTGATCTCTCAAAGGCTTTAGATTGCGTAAATCATAGGATTCTTCTAGATAAGTTTAAGTTTTGTGATATGAGTGGGACAGTGCACAAATGGTTTAAATCATTCTTAACTGGAAGAGAGTGGAAGTTGAAATAAGCACTTAACATGATGTAGAAGAAACAATTAATTCCTCTAACTGGGGAGCTATCAAAAATGGGGTCCCAGAAGGTTCGCTCTTGGGTGCTTTGTAGTTTTTAATATACAGTAATGACTTGCCATTCTATATTCACCGCCTAGAGACAAGGCCTTACAACCGTGTCACGTCACACAGAGAGGTCATGACAACTAGCTGACTGGCTGGCTGCTACGAGGCAGTGGCCTGTGCCTCAGCGGCCAGCTAGTCAGCTAATGTCACGTGACACAGACTGTTGGAGCTCTTGTCTCTAGGCAGTGTTGGATTATCCCGCCTTTTTCTCGAGCATAGGTGATACTTAGATTGAATAATTATACAATTTGTGACAATAAGGCTCAAGTTGCATTACAACGCTCAGCTATACAGAGTCAGTGTTGTAAAACAGTTCCTGGCAGATAAAGGGGTAATGCGACTTTAACATCAACCATACAGATTTGACGATATTCCTGACATCCAATGAAATGTGACAAGGCTTCTTGACCTAGGTTTCGACACTACTAAGGGTCTCTTCATAAGAAGTTTAATATAACTCAGATTATTTGTACTGTGTTACATGGTGTCGTAAACATAATGTTCACTTCATAAAATTAAAACAAGGAATAAATCAGGCTCACTTCGACCATTATGCCATACCTCTATTATCTAGTTATGTATTAACTGATTTTACTCCTTTTTAATTTTAGAAAGTGAACATTATGTTTACGACACCTTGTAACACATTACATGTAATCTGTTGTGAACACAATCTTTTTGTTGAAGTACTAAATTATTACAACTAAACTTCTTCTATACTATTTAGAATGGTCGCTACTTGGAAGGAGTTACAGAAGTCAGTTGTAGCAGCCGGAGTGGTTCCTCGGTATGGCGTCAAATGGTCTTCAGTGACTTCTTATGTAGTGGGCTTCTTCTTCTTTGGAGTCTTCCACGAAGCTGTCGTTTGCTTGGTAGATGCGAGACTGGCTAGCAAGTCTCCTGACTGTTTCATAAAGGCGATCACTGGCCAATCCTGAACTGGCGTAGGAATACTTCACTGGTCCTCAGCTGTGCTGTGACCTTTGTAACAGAAAGACGAAATTGGGATCGAGAATACTCTGTTTATTTCCAGTCGTGTGTTTGTCCCGTTACAATACCTGCTAGTGTCCTAATCGGCTGACCTGTATTCGTGGCATGCAGCCAGCTTGTTAGGGGTAAGCTGACGGCCCGTAATCCGAGTTAAATTTACCTTTGGATGAAGACACCGTTTGTAGTGTCGAAACCTAGGTCAAGAATTTAGGCCGTGGTGTAGGAAGGAGACAGCATGGCGAATGAAGATTTGGGTGTGGCGGGAGACGTGCAGGGAAAAGTCCTCTGCAGTCGGATTGGTCACTGTGTTCTCTGTCGTGGAGTGGTCAACACATCTGCCTAGTAAGCAGGACATCCCGGGTTCGAATCCCGGCCGGGCACAAATTTTCATTTGCCGCACATTGGTATTCCCTCTAAACCTAGTACAGTGAAGCCACAACTGATCGCAAAAATCGATTTATTTCATTCTTTCATTAATTTGAAAAGTACTTCCACTGTTTGGCTGTAACTGTATTTGTGTGAAAATAGAGAAAGTTATTTTCTGGATGTGGATCGCATTTGGGTATTACTTTTGAAGTTATTGTATGGTAAGGAAATTTTTGAGCCAGGTAGAGCAGGTATAGTAGGTGCGAATGTTGTGGCTGCCGCAGGAAACCCTTCGGGCGGCGCGGCGGGCGTGGTGCTGGTGGCGGAGCAGCGCGCGCAGAGCCGGCCGGTGAACCGCGTGCTGCTGATCCAGCGGCCGACCGCAGCCGCACCGGCGACCGCAGCGGCGACCGCGGCGGAGACCGCAGCGGAGACCGCGGCGGAGACCGCAGCGGCGCCCCGCAGTATCGCGCGCCCTCGGCCGTCCTGCGCGCACGCCGAGCCGCTGCTGTCGCTGGCCCGCAGGCCGCAGCCGCCGCCGCCACCGCAGAGGGAAGACGGTCTGCAGTCAGGCCAAGAAGTAGGGCCTGCGCCTCCCACCCTTCGTGTGGAGGAGAATAAAGGCTGGTGCCGCGACGCACCATCCAGGGAGGCCTCCACCAGCGAGCCCGAGGAAGAGGAGGAAGAGGACGAGGAGGAGGCCGGTGGCAGGAGGCAGGGTAGCAAGATCGAGGTGTCGCTGTACTCTGGCGGCAGCCAGCGCGAGGACATCCTCAGCGTGTCGGTGGAGGAGCCGCAGCCGCAGCCGGCCATTGTGCGTGGCTGCGGAGTCCGCAAGACGGCACCGGCCGGCTCCCTGCGCAGGGTGCAGCCCTCTGCAGACAGGACGACGGCCGGAGACCCTACGGTAAGCAGACAACCAGAGCCTTCAGCCTAGCATACTCTCCACTGCCTCACTGACCTTGCTCTATATCTATTTGTCCAAGGGTAAACAAACTACACTGCTAAAAGCCCAAAATTGGCCCCCCTCTACTGCTCAAAATGAAACACCCTGAAGGAAACATCCAAAGCCAGACAACCACTTTCCGCTTCCTATTCTGTGCTTGTCCGTCCTCATTGGGAGTATTGCTGTCCAATGTGGGATCCTTATCAGGTGGGTTCGACGGAGGCATCGAAAGAGTCCAAAGAAGGGCAGCTCGTTTCGTATTGTCACGATACAGGGGAGACAGCGTTACGGAAATGATACACGATCTGGGATGCTAATCATTACAACAACGGCGCTTATCGCTGCGGCGTGGGCTACTTACGAATCTCCAATCGCCAATTTCTGGAGTATTGTTGCCCATTGTGGGATCCTTATCAGGTGTGTTTGACGGAGGACATCGAAAGAGTCCATAGAAGGGCAGCCCGTTTTGTATTGTCACGATACAGGGGAGACAGTGTCACGGAAGTGATACAGGACCTGGGATGGGAATCATTACAACAACGGCGCTTATCGCTATGGCGTGGTTTACTTACGAAACTCCAATCGCCAACATCCGCCTCCGAATGCGAAAATACATTGTTCACTCCCACCTACATAGTTACAAATGACCATCAGAATACGAGAAATCAGAGCTCGAACGGAGAGATTCAGGTGTTCTTTCTTCCTGCGCATTATTCGAGAATGGAATGGTAGATGAACGGTATAAAGGTGGTTCGATGAACCCTCTGCCAGGCAGTTAAATGTAATGTGCAGAGTATCACATATAGATAAAGATGTGCTTTATTTCCTTATTGCTTCCATAAATGTCCGACGTCTCTAAGTATTTGTAAAAGGGTGGTTTGAAGAGTCCTGGAAACGGAATAGAAAAGAAAGTACGTCACTGACACTTTTCTTTTTATCTTTCAACGTAGTCTCATTGTACAATAATGCACTTGGTCCGATTATGTTCCAGTGCTTTCATCCCAACTCGAAAACGAGATTCCTCCAGACCCGCAAAATAGTTGTCAACTGCAGCCAGTGGCCTCTACAAGGGAGCTGCCCAGGAAACCTGCCCCCCTCTGAAATTATGAATATAGAGAAAAAACAAATTCTGTGTCTGAATTATTTTAATGTATGACGCTTGAAGGCATCGCCATGGTATGAAATCATACTTCCCTGTATTGGTGATGGGAGTGGGGTGTTAGTGTGGTGAATTTAGGGTAAGTTTTCTTTTTTTTTTTTTTTTTTTAAATCTCAACAACAAAAAAGTTTGATCGTAGTAAAGTAAAATTATCCTCTGAATATCAGCACCAAAACTGATTAAAACGGGGTGTCTACTTAATATTACTTATCTTTACTTTAATCTTGGTCCGTCCCATATAGTCGCCACTGCATCCAGCTATCAGTTTTTCGTTTGAAGTGAATCTTCGATGCCGGCCGCGGTGGCCGAGGTGACTGAGGCGCTCCAGTCACGGTCAGCACGGCCACTACGGTCGGGGGTTCGAATCCCCCCTCGGGCATGGATATTTGTGCCGTCCTAGTTCGTAAGTAGTTCATAAGTAGTTTGTAAGTTTAGGGACTGATGACCCCGTAGTTAAGTCCCATAAGCTTAACAAACATTTGAACATTTGAATCTTCGACCACTAAGAGGTGAAAGTCTTACGGAGCCATATCAGATGAATAAGGCGGGTATTGAAACAGTTAATACCTTACGGAGCCATATCAGATGAATAAGGCGGGTATGGAAACAATTAATACCTTAGTTTGAGTAATTTTGTCATGGCGGCGGCACATATACGAGAGCTCATATAGTTTTGATGGAAGATGACTTACTTCCTTGTTAAACCTGCCGGTTTTTCGCGGATCTTTTGCTGCAGTTTGTCCAGGAGGTTAGCATAGTATTCTCTAGTAATTGTTTGCCCAGTGGGGAGATAACCTACAAACAGAACCCCTTCGCAAATGTTAAAATGTTTGTAAAACGTATGGGACTTCACCGTGGGGTCATCAGTCCCTAAACTTACAAACAACTTATCAACTAACTTATACTAAAGATAGCACAAAAATACGTCCCCAAGGGAGGATTCGAACCTCCGACGCGGGAGGACGCGCGATCCGCGACGTGGCGGTCCAGACCGCTGGGATATTCCGCGGGGCTATCTATTCACAACCGATACAAAAGCGTTACATGTTTGCACCTGTTACTGTTCTTCAAAGTATGCACCAGCGTTGTGTAGAACCTGTTTCCCGCGATGTGGAATGCGTAGTATACCGTTAGCAGAGCCTGTTCTGTTGATGGTGCGAATGGAGTGGTCTACTGCCTGCCATATCCCTGGAACAGTTCTGAAGCGATTGCCAAGGAGTGGTTCCTTCATCTTCGAAATCAAATCAGTAACAAGGACTTAAATCTGGGGAGTATGTGCCAGCGCATTGTCGTGCGAAATGATGGGGGGGTTGTGCAGAAAGTGTTGCCGATTCTTTCGCAAAGATGGTCGCAGCTGATGCTACAAAAACGAACAGTAATACTGACGGACTGCCATGGAGGAACATATTTAGTTGGGATAACACCATCACAGTCGTACACGAGAATCACCATAACTTTCACCATACTGAGGCTCTGACGCACTTTCGTCTTTCGCGGCGACCCATAATGACGCCATTCGTTGGATTGGCGTTTCGATTTTGGCTCGTCCGATGTGACCCATGTCTCATCCAGTGTTACGATACGGAGTAAGAAAGCCTCTCCTTCGCTCTCATAGCGCTCCAAGTGCGTCTGATCAGCGTCGTAACACATCCATTTCTGCATTTCCGCCAATCCATGCGGAACCCATCGTGATGCAATTTCTCGCATGCCTGGGGGTTCCTTCAGGATGCGAAACACGGCCGCATGCGCTAATCCTGTTTAGTGGGCGAGCTCCCGAATCGTCTGGCGTCGATCACTGTCCACTAACGCGAGGACAGTCCGCACTTCTTCGGAGACGCTAGGATGCATGTCTGCCACAGTTTGCCGACCTTGTTGCCACTGTTCTGCATGGCAATGTCGATTCACTGCTCGCCTCTTGAAAACCTCGATGACACTGTCGTTCTGTACGACCTCTACGTAGTGACAGCGTTACGTTAGACCGCTCGCTCACAAGTGACTGTGTTCCCCTCGATTGTGCGCACGACGGTGATATGGGACGGGCGAGTCCATTTGCTCGGAGGTAAGGCCGGTGTTACACGGTTATTTCTTTGTGAAAAATTTACATCGTATATTTACATCATAAAAATTGGATAGTGTAATACGGCAATTTTGACATATCTCTACTTTCGTGAAAAAAACATGATGATATCTAGTGCCTCGCAGTAGATTTGATCATAAAATTCGTTTGTCTTCTGTTCACTGCATTGTGAAATGTAACCGCTTGGAGCGCTAGCATCGCTGTAGCTCTTGGACCGTGCCTTTTTGAAAAGCAAACCTCCTTGTTTGAAATCATAACTTTGACGTTTAGTTGGTGTGTGTTTCTGCGACAAAAGTAATCGAACTTTATGAAGCAGACGAAGCACTGCATAATCCCAGACACCCTGAATATGAGAACAGATTAAGGAGACTCTAAAAGTTACAAGAGAACGGCAGAGGTACTCAACAGAGAAATTCGGCCTGGGTGTACGTACAGCCGAGGATATCAAGAAGAGTAATGGCCTTGTGTGTTCATCAACCACAAAATTAACAGAAATACATCAACCAGACTTTATAAGCTATCTACTCTACCCAATCAAATAATAATGGAGGCCGTTCCTGCTCTGTTGTTGAGAGGTTCTTGTATGCGCTGTTTTCCGGCCAGTAAGTTAATCCTTCTCGTATAGCGAACATTTCGTTGTCAACACGAATACGTTACGCCGCCGCGCGGTAAGTAAAATTTAAACCCAGTAGCAAGGAACTGCAGTGTGCGTATACTGATTTTTAATGTGTGGAGTCACTTTACTGAGTAAGTGCCGATACGTTGTATCATCCATTCTCCAGTAATTTATATACGACTTGGCGTCCTTTGCTTGCATTCCGAAATGATTTCCAGTTTCACGCAAGTAAACCCCTCTATTTGCCTCAAACTGTAGTTTTCGTAGTAGCAATGACAGCGCATGACAACATGTGTATAGTGTCAGCCATCTTGAAATATAATCAAAAATGTAACGACAGTGTAATATCCCTTTTTAGCGTCACGTCAAAGATTTGCATCAAAAAAATATTACGAACTTCTGATGATATTTTTATGTCAAAGATTTGGTCTTAAATTTGACGTGTAATACCGACATAAGGTAGGTATGTCAGGAACGTGTGCTATCAGCTAAGATACTAGATTCGATTCCATAGTGTCTCCACAGTAGTGTTGCCACTATTTAAGTTCCATTCCCGTATAGTAGTAAAAATTGTATTATTTAGGTGATCTTTCGATGTATAGAAGTGAAAACGCGATTTTCCATCATCAACTTTGATCTTGATTTTTTCAAAAACTACTGTCTAGCAAAAAGCAGAAGCATGTATCTCTTTATACAGGGTGTTACAAAACGGTGCGGCCAAACTTTCAGGAAACATTCTTCACACACAGAGAATATTTTATGGGGACATGTGTCCGGAAACACTTAATTTCCATGTTAGAGCTCATTTTAGTATTTCTCTTCAAATCACATTAATTATGAATGGAAACACAGAGCAACAGCGTGACTTCAAACACTTTTTTACAGGAAATGTTCAAAATGTCCCCCGTTAGCGAGGATACATGCATCCACCCTCCGCCGCATGGAATCCCTGATGCGCTGATGCAGCCCTGGAGAATTGCGTATTGTACCACAGCCGTCCACAATACGAGCACGAAGAGTCTCTACATTTGGTACCGGGGTTGCGTAGGCAAGATCTTTCAAATGCCTCCATAAATGAAAGTCAAGAGGGTTGAGGTCAGGAGAGAGTGCAGGCCATGGAATTGGTCCAACTCTACCAAGCCATCGGTCACCGAATCTGTTGTTGAGAAGAGTACGAACACGTCTACTGAAATGAGTAGGAGCTCCATCGTCCATGAACCACATGTTGTGTCGTACTTGTAAAGGCACATGTTCTAGCAGCGCAGGTAGAGTATCCCGTATGAAATAACGGTTCCAGTGAGCGTAGGTGGAAGAATATGAGGCCCAATCAAGAAATCACCAACAATTCCTGCCCAAACGTTCACAGAAAATCTGTGTTGATGACGTGATTGCACAATTGCGTGCGGATTCTCGTCTGCCCACACATGTTGATTGTGAAAATTTACAATTTGATCACGTTGGAATGAAGTCTCATCCGTAAATAGAACATTTGCACTGAAATACTAAAATGAGCTCTAAGATGGAAATTAAGCTTTTCCGGACACATGTCTACATAAAATATTTTATTGATGAACTGTGGTATCGTGTTGAAGCTGCATGGGCATCTGTACCTGTACACGCCATCCAAGGTCTGTTTGACTCAATGCCCAGGCGTATCGAGGCCGTTATTACGGTCAGAGGTGGTTAGTCTGGGTACTGATTTCTGAGGATCTATGCACCCAAATAGCGGGAAAATGTAATCACATCTTAGTTGTATTATAATATACTAGCTGAAACCCGCGGCTCCGCTCGCGTGTTGGTTGATTATGATAGATAAGCTATCTTTCAGTAGTGTCCTATGAAACTGGTTTTGAAAGATGAAATGAAATGTTCCCTGAAAGTTTGGCCGTACCGCTTTGTAACACCTTGTATTTAATACAGAACGTCCATGCGAAATTCGATAGAATTCGTTGACCCACATGTGAGAGTTTGGCGACAGTGCCTGAGCGCGCTAGTGGCTCCAATTACGCTACCAGTGTGGCAGCAGGTGGTGGCGGAGTGCGGATGTTGGCGGCCCTGAGTCGGGACCGCCCAGTGGTTCGTGCCGGTCGCGGCGGCCCTACGGATCAGCTGGTGTCGCCTTACCGCCCAATCCGCCGCCGCCGCCGGCCTAAGCGCTGCTCTGCACGACGCACTAATGGCATGGGGTCGCGCTCACGCCTGCTAAGCCAACAGCGACATTCTGGACCGCGTGTCCACATAGACGCTCGTGCCGAGTGCACAGCTCACATCTAACAAGGAAAGTACTTGGGCCCGAACAAACACATGTTGTTGTTGTTATGGTCTTCAGCCCAGAGACTGGTTTGATGCAGCTCTCCACCCTACTCTATCCTGAGCAAGCCTTTTCATCTCCTCATAAGAACGACAACCCACATCCACTTGAATCTGCTTACTATACGCGTCTCTTGGTCTCCCTCTGCGATTTTTACCCCACACACTTCCCTCCCATGCTAAATTTACGATTCCTCGATGTCTAAGAATGTGTCCTACCAAGCGATCCCTTCTTTTAGTCAGCGTGTGCCAAAAATTCCTTTTCTCACCAATACTGTTCAGTACCTCTTCATTAGTTATGCGATTTACCCACCTAATCTTCAGCATTCTTCTGTAGCACCACATTTCAAAAGCCTCTATCCTCTTCCTGTCCGCACTGCTTATTGTCCATGTTTCACTCCCGTACAAGGCAACACTCCACACAAATGCCTTCAGAAAAGACTTCCTTACACTTAAATTAATATTCTATATTAGCAAATTTCTCTTTTTCAAAAATGCTTTTCTTCCCATTGCCATTCTGCATTTTATATCCTCTGTACTGCGACCATCGCATGTTATTTTACTACCCAAGTAACAAAACTCATCTACCACCTTCATTGTTTCGTTACCTAATCTAATTCCTTCAGCATCACCTGATTTTATAAGACCGCATTCCATTATTTTTGTTTTGCTCTTGTTAATGTTCATTTTATACGCTCTCTTCAACACACTGTCCATTCCATTCAACTGCTCTTCCAGGTCCTTTGCTGTCTCTGACAGAATTACAATGTCATCAGCAAAACGCTATGTTTTTATTTCCTCCCCCTGAACTTTAATCCCTATTCCAAATTTTTCCTTGCTTTCCTTCACCGCCTGCTCGATGTACAAATTAAATAGCATCGGAGAAAGGCTACAACCCTGTCTTACTCCCTTCCCAAGTGATGCTTCCCTTTCATGCCCTTCGAGTCTAATAACTGCGGTCTGGCTTTTGTACAAGCTGTAAATGACTCTCCTTTCCCTGTATTTTACCCCTGCTGATTTCAGAATTTGAAAGAGTATATTCCAATCAACATTGTCAAAAGCTTTCTCCAAATCTACAAAAGCTAAAAATGTTGGTTTGCATTTCCTTAATCTATCTTCCAAGATAAGACGTAAAGTGAGTATTGCCTCCCGGGTTCCTACGTTTCTCCTGAATCCATACAAACACATATACACCAAAAACGTATGAGAGAAAATGTAAACGTCCCTTATTGCATTAGTGATACTCCCGCATATGCAAAACTCTGCAGTCGTCCGTCAGAGGCCTCTGCGTGTGCCTTGCCACATTGAACTTTGACCTGGCAGTTCGCCAGTAAATGTTCAAATGTTTGTAAAGCTTATGGGACTTAACTACGAGGTCATCAGTCCCTAAACTTACAAACTACTTATGAACTACTTACGAACTAGGACGGCACAAATATCCATGCCCGAGTGGGGATTCGAACCCCCGACCGTAGTGGCCGTGCAGACCGTGACTTAAGCGCCTCAGTCTCCTCGGCCACCGCGGCCGGCGATTAATAATTAATCCTGCTAATGTATTGCGATTAGTTGAGATGAAGTTACGAAGAACCCTTCTTCCTGAAGATGGTATTAGTGTAGAAGATGAATCACTTGCATGCTTTCCCGTATCTGTTATTGTACAGCAATATGAGCATAAGTTAGATACTGTTGCTACAAACTCATAATAATGGTAATAGGGATGATAATGACGAACAACTCATTGCAAGCGGTAGTGCTACGGTAAGTTCGGGAAGAGGCGATGGAAGCAGTGGCAGTGAATACCAACAGTCTTTCGGGAAGAAGGTTAAAGTTGCAACTATCATCACGGCTTTTGATGACAATTCCCTAGAGAACATGTACGATGATTATTACATAAGTTATAGTTAAGATATCTGCATTACGTATGGCGCTACAATTACATCTACAGTGCTGTCTAGAGCATGGTTGCAGAGCTTTGCAGAAAAACGACACCCACCAGCACATTGAGGTGTACGTAGAGATCCTGTAACCAAACGTTCATACAGATATGTCTGTTCGAGCTTATGTACTTTCCTTGTAAGTACTCAAGCCAGCAACTACACTGCTCGAAGTAATTAGCAGATGTGGTGAGATATCATGCACAATACACATATGGTAACGTATTTTATTCAGATATTGCTTACAAATGCAATTTGTCTGTGATTCAGTACAATTTGCTGTCTCAACTCTTTATTTGGGAATTCGAAATGTTGACACATTTCGATCGTTTCGGGGCGGTGAAATAAATTCAACGGCGAAGTTGGAAATTTGTGCTGACCGGTATTCGAGCCCGAATTTCCCGCTTCGGTCCAGCGGTCGCCTTAAGCAATGAGGCCATGCAGCCACGCTTCCCTTCCGCCCCAAATCCTCACCTTGTAGCCCCCTGCCCATGTGATTTCTCTGACTGGCAGCCTATACTGGACTCCCGCAAGGGATGCAGCGTTTTTGCTGCGTTCGCATCGAAATTGTCAATCGCCTGTTGATGGAATATTTTCGATATGGTGTCTGTATTTCGGACAGATCCGAAAACATTAAGGGCTGCGAGCAAGAAGAATCAATGGTCAGAGGGCTAGAAGTTGCAAAATTTGGGTTGGAAGGGAAGCGTGCCTGGTTAGCCTAATTGGTTAAACGGACCTCTGGTCAGAAATGGGAAATGCGTATTCAAATTCCAGTCCAGCACAAATGTTCAACTTCACCGTTGAATTCATTTCAACTCCCCGAAACGCTCGAAATGTTTCAATACTTCGAATTCGTAAAATTACGACCGTTAATGTCAACAAACGGTGTCTTATTTCGGACATGTCCGAAAGAACAGACACCATATCAGTAATTATTTACTGGAGACGTTCATGGCGTTTACTTAGAGCGAGGCAGCCGGCCGCGGTGGCCAAGCGGTCTGCGGCGCGCCAGTAACGTTCTGCACGGCCACTACGGTCGGGAGTTCGAATCCCCCTTCGGGCATTGATATCTGTGCCGTCCTTAGTATTAGCTAGTTCATAAGTCGTTTGTAAGTTTAGGGACTGATGACCCCGTAGTTAAGTCCCATAAGCTTTACAAACATTAGAATTAGAACTTTAGAGCGAGGCACCATGAGTCTATCAAAATAGTAAAAAAGTCATTCTCGTTCGTTTCTAATATGGTGTGCGATCATCTCGGACAACCAGAACAATTAATAGCTGTTGTATCTTCCGGTTTATGAGGTCGTGGTCCAAGAAACATATCTGTTCCTGACGTTTCGTCCAGAGCTGCGCTGGACGAAACGTCAGGAACAGATATGTTTCTTGGACCACGACCTCATAACCCGGAAGATACAACAGCTATTACTTCAGCCGGTCGTGAAAGCCTTCACTGCATAACCAGAACAATTGCCAGAACAATAGCACATTAGTATGAGGTTATAAATAAACTCTTGAGGGACATTTGGCCATTCTTCCAAGAGTGCAATATCCAGCTCTCCAACCGTTGTGGGAGGTTCTGGTCTGACTGCAGTGCGTCTGCCAAATACATCCCAGACATGCTCAATCGGTGAACAAGCTGTTCATTCCATTAGTTCAATTCTGTCAGCTTCAAGCGCTGCCCACTGTCCACCACTGCAGTTTTGTAGCAGTGAGCGTTGTCGTCCACCAGAAAGAACGAAAGAACCCAGCCCGTAAGGCACCAGCCTAGGGCACAACAAATGGTCGAAGGATCTCGTCTCTGTACCACTGACAGTCAAAGCGCCATTCTGAACGACATAGAGCTCCGTACGTCCTCCAAACTTACTCCCGCCAGTACCATGATATGGTGATGTTTCCTGCGTGTAAGCGGGATTGTTTCGAGTTTCACGTTCCCTTCAGGCTGAACACCAAATCTTGACTCATCTGTGAACGGAAGCCGGCTCCATTCGTTACGACTCCAATATCGATATTCCTCCGCCCAGCTAAAACGGTCGCGGTTTTAATGGCACACACACACTACAGGCTTCCGTGCTTAGAGGCCACATTCGAGAATGCGATTTTCGACGTTGGTCTTCATACTGCGCGTTCTGTTGCTACCTGGCTGGTGCGTTGAAATGAGTTGTTTTCAGACTCTATGCCACGGCTTCGGTTAAATCACGCTGTAAGTTGCATTGCACTACCTGCTCACTACACCATCTGAAGCCAACTGCCCGTGTAATTCGTTTGGTAGAGTCAACACAAGTCAACACCAACACCCTCTCGGGCAAATTCCTGCTACTACCACTACCTCGACTGCCGTAATATTTTTGTCTCCACTCCGCAGAATTGACAAAAAGCCATTGTTGTTCATTCTGCCGATGACAGTACTTCAGAACCTAGATATCTCAACAGATCTACTAATTGTCTTTACCAGTGTAGATGTGTGCGTTTTGATCTTCAGTGGGGAGTCTGGTTTGATGCAGCTCTCCAGACTGCTCCCCGTTTTGCCACCCTCTTCATCTCTCAATAAGAACGGAAATCCACGTCCATTAGAACCTGCTTACTGCATTCGTGTCTTGGTCTCCCTCTGAGATTTTTATCCCACACACTCCCCCCCCCCCCAACAACAATAAATTCTACATCTACATCGACATATTTATTCTGCAAATCACATCTAGTGCCTGGCATATCGATCCGCTTTCATAATATTTCTCTCCCGTTCCTTTCTCTAATAAGGAACACGTAATCCTGTTGGATCTTTGTTTCTGAGGGCAGCCGGCTCAGTTGTCTGTTGCCCGCTCAGCCGTCCACGTCGTCAGTCAGCGGACAGTCAACTGCGACCCGCAACACGCAGCTGAAGCGGCCGCCCCCGCAAAACGAAGCAATGGACTCGCCCACCGCGAAAGCCGACAACGCAGGGGCCATGACTTCTTGCACGAGCTCCAACAGTTTGTAGCAACTGAAGGGAATTGGTGAGGACAATGGAATGCCGATCGAGGCAGCTTCTTTGTACTGTCAGAATTTTTTTAAAGAGAAATACACCACTGGCCATTAAAATTCAAGAAGAAATGCAGATGATAAATGGGTAATCATTGAACAAATATACTAGAACTGATTTCATTTCCACACAATTAGGGTGTATAAATCCTGAGAAATCAGTACCCGGAACAACCACCTCTGGCCGTAATAACGGTCTTGATACGCCTGGGCATTGGGTCAAACAGAGCTTGGATGGCGTGTGCAGGTACAGATGCCCATGCAACTTCAACACGATACCACAGTTCATCAAGAGTAGTGACTGGCGTATTGTGACGTGCCAGTTGCTCGACCACCATTGACCAGACGTTTTCAATTGGTGAGAGATCTGGAGAATGTGCTGGTCAGGGCAGCAGTCGAACATTTTCCGTATCCAGAAAGGCCCGTACAGGATCTGCAATATGCCGCCGTGCATTATCCTGCTGCAATGTAGGGTTTCGCAGGGATCGAATGAAGGGTAGAGCCACGCATCGTAACATATCTGAAATGTAACGGCATCCCATACCATCACGCCGGGTGATACGCCAGTATGGCGATGATGAATACATGCTTCCAATGTGCGTTCACACGGATGCGACCACCCTGATGCTGTAAACAGAACCTGATCCACAAGAAAAAAATTACGTTTTGCCATACGTGCACCTAGGTTCGTCGTTGCGTACACCATCGCAGGCGCTCCTGTCTGTGATGCAGCGTCAAGGGTAACCGCAGCCATGGTCTCCGAGCTGATAGTCTATGCTGCTGCATACGTCGTCGAATTGTTCGTGCAGATGTTTACTGCGGATAAGACGCCTGTCATCTCGACTGTTTCTGATATGAGGCCGTTGGGATCCAGTACGGCGTTCCGTATTGCCCTCCAGAACCCACCCATTCCATGTTCTGCTAACAGTCATTGGATCGCGACCAAAGCGAGCAGCAATGTCGCGCTACGATAAACCGCAATCGCAATAGGCTACAATCCGACCTTTATCAAAGTCTGAAACGTGATGGTATGCATTTCTCCTCGTTACATGAGGCATCACAACAACGTTTCACCAGGTCAACTGCTGTTTCTGTATGAGAAATCGGTTGGAAACTTTCCTCATGTCAGCAGGTTTTTTTATTGGTCAAGATCATCGGCTTTGAGGAAGACATTTTATAATATAACTAGAAATTTCTTTCTTGGTTTGGTCCAAACTATCTTCTTTCAAAATATGAAAAGCAATGAAAGAGACTTGATTCAAAGCGTCAGAGATAAATAAACGCTTACAGCATCATTGGACGACTTTCCGATGGTGGTTTCCTTTCACCAATATTAATAACTTCCTTGTCCCTGAAGTTTGCAATGGAAACTTCCGATCACGCTGTATAAGAAAGGTAAAACAAGGAACTTGCAAAACTGTAGACCAATATCTTTAACTTTGGTCTTCTGTAAAAATCTTGAGCATATTCTGTTTTCAAATATTACAAACTGCTGTGTGTAAAAATTTGCCACATACAGTATGTGTTGAAGAATGCGGAGAATGACATAAGGACAGAAGAAAAAGAGATGTTCACAGAATATATGACTTCAACTGCGAATGGGCAAAGCTGAAAATGTATACCCAGCAGGGTACAGTGATTGGTTCTTGAGTATTCTCGACAATTCCAGCAAAGGTCACTCGACATGAGTCCTATCGAAAATTTATGGCGCACAATTGAGAGGTTAATTCTCGTATAAAATCATGAACACTTTATCTACGCTATTTCCAAACATGGTAGTGCCTCCCTTCCCCATTCGGTGTCCCTGTCCTTGCCCCCTCCCTACCCATTTCAGTGCCACATTCTTGGCACCTCCCCCTCCTGTCATGCAGACCATCTGCGGGTAGCCAACAAGGGCAAACTCCCCCCCCCCCCCTTTCCAAGATCCGGGGCTGTGTAGAATTTATGGACGGATGGCTATAAAGACAGCGTGGCTGAATGTTTCTGCAGGGCATTTCGAACGTCTTGTTGAGTCGCATTATAGCAAGAAGGTTTCGTCATGGTGTTATCTCTTATCATCTCAGCGCGCATCATGTTATGCCGTCCTCGGTTAGTTAAACTGGAAAAATTTAGCGCAACTTTCCATTTGTGGTCACTTTCAGCATTAATGAGTGGAGGAGAATTTAAGATATTGCATGTTATATAGATCTTTCTTAGGCGACGACTTTAGTTGCTTCGTGAATCTAGTATCCGTAAATAAGGCGATTCCTTAGCGAAGTCATAAACTTTCAGGTATGATGGCGAAAGGGAAGATATATCAATTTTAGGTTACGAGCCCTGGTCCAAACCGACCGAGTCGGAAGTTACAAACGAAAAGCGTTCCTTCGTCGGAGGTTCGAATCCTCCTTCCGGCATAGGTGTGTGTGTGTGTGTGTGTGTGTGTGTGTGTGTTGTCCTTAAGTTAGTTTAAGCAGTTTGTAGGTCTAGGGAACGATGACCATTGCAGTTTGGTTCCACAGCTTCAAAAACATTTGAACATTGGAGTCTGAAAATATTTCTGACACCTCTGACAGAGGATTACATGTAACGTACCGCTTATGATGTCAGGGGCGTTGACTTGGCAGTCTCGACGAGCAATTATTCGTCAACGGAAGTGGTTCCAACTTGATGGAGCCCCACCTCACTTTGGACTGAGGGTTGTTAACACTCGTGTCAAACGTACGCTACCTTGAAAAGTAAATTGAATGAAGATTAGGGTCTAATGATCCTTCGACAGCGTAATCATTAGAACATGTTCAAAAGTTTGTAATTCTATGGGACGAAACTACTTTGGTCATAAGTCTCTAGACTTATAAACTACTTAAACTAAGTTAAACTAACCTAAGGACAACACACAAGTCATGCCCGATGGAGGATTCGAACCCCCGACGCGGTAGGCCGTGTGATCTGTAACGTGGCGCTCCAGACCGCTCGGCTACTCCCGCACAGCCTGGTCATTAGAGATGGATGAGAAGGTCAGATTGTTTTTGTAGGGAATGGGGAAGGAAATCAGCCGTGCTCGTTTAAAAGATGCATCCTGGCATTTGCATGGTATGGTACAGGGAAATCACGGAAAACCTAAATCAGGATGCCCGGAGACGAGTTTGAACTGCCGTCCATTCGAATGCGAGTCCAGTGTGCTAGCACTGCGCCACCTAACTCGGTTTTGAAAGGTATATACGCATAGGAGGGTCACCTGCAGCTACGTTCAGGTGTACCTAATATCAGCCCACTTGGTTTCTTCCTGTGGGGCCATGTGTACCAGATGCCTGCGAGACTGAATCATCGATGTCTGCGACACTGTTCAAACGTCACTGCCGGTACACAGGTGTGCGACGCTGATATGCCTATATTGACGTTGGGGACGCTAGTCTCAACGGTTCATGTAAATGCAGGATCTGCAAAACGTGGGCAGGTAAAGGGAATTCGTTATTACTGTCCGCAGACTTGGAAGTTTCTCCGGCTCCTATATCCAGTGCTTTGTTACTAGATCATTAACAGGCGAAATCATCTGAGGGTTTTGAGAAGTATTCAGAGGGAATTCGGTACGTCGTGATCTGAGATCGGAAGCTGACTGCTGTGCGAAGCAAAGTTGGAACTTGAGTGAATTTTCACTTATACAATCAGTCGTTTCCGGATTAGGGTCTCTTTTCTCAAACTGATACTGGTAAGCTTCTCCATCTTCACTGAAAGTTTGTAACGTCATAATAAAATCCCCTTGCAATATTACAAAAGTTTGCCTCAGGAAGCCGAGGGGCTAAATATTAATTAAACAGTGATATCTGTGGACAAAGGCGGGAGAGATAACCGAACATGGTCGTTCAAAAGACATACGACTGACGTAATTTTGGAAAATCGCTAAAAATGTACATTTGGATAGTCGGTGCGTTTGGAAATCATTCATTTCCACTGTACCCATTTTCCCGGCACTGATTGTTTAGTAACTCATGTGTCCTGTAACATTTAGAACCAAGGTTTGTGGTCGCGTGGTGAACATTCACGCCTGGTGTTATTTCTCATTTCAGAATTACACCCTTGTCTAAAAACTGTAATATCACCTGCAAGACTAGTACAGACAAGTCGCATTTCTTGGAGCTCAAGGTCGATTTGTAGGCTGCTATCGCGTCTACTTGTAGAGATCCGGCACTAGTTTCAACGTTTTTATAGTGCACACGCAATGCCCAGTGACACGCAAAACCCCTCTTCGCCCTCAGTCGATGAAACCATGGCAACACAGGTGTCAACACGACTACGCTGTGTTGCAGGCAGGATGAGCGCTCGTACGACGCCACGGCGAGACGCAGCCGCACTTTTTTTTATCACTTCGCCTGGCTCCGTAATCGCTCATGTGACTGGCCTGATGACGTCAGCAGCCACTGTGGGTGGGAGAGCGAACGAAGGCCAAGGGGAGGGGAGAGATAGCAGAGTGCCTCGCGCGGACCCACTTGTTTTCAAGTCCCAGGGCACCTGCAGAACCAGCTCCACGTCGCTCCTTCATTTCTCAGAACTCTTCTCTGTTCCCCTAGTTATCACATTCGTTATGATGGCCACTTTAGATTTTCTAGAAATGTTTCGCGTTTTGATTTATTTGGCTGAAATCTCGCTGTATCCGTATGCAGATAACGCGGCATGTATTCCAGACTACTTAAGATTAAGATCACATGCGCCACAAAGACCGATATCTGATTGCAAGATCAACAATTTCATTACTAAGAATCTAACTGTTGGACTTCGTATAGATCAGGGGTTCCCAAACTTTTTGTCTCGTAGACCCCTTGCCAACTTTTTCTGCTCTGTGTAGAGCCCCTGCCTTTTGTGTAATTAATTTTTTTGCACGAATTCCTAACTTGAAATGTGTTTTCGCGCCTGATATGGTGTTACTGAGTTTGATAACTTTAACTCTAAAACGGTAGAGTGAAAAACGCTTTACAAGTTAGAATATATACATCATAATCATATGATTCCACCCACCCCTCAAAAAAACATAAATGAATAAATAATAAAACCTCACTACGGGCCTACAGCAGAAGATCGAAAATAAAGAATTCCTCCAATCTCTCCCTTAGTCAATGAAGTGAACAGGAGCAATGTGAGAATAATTCTGAATTTGGGTTGCGACCTTCCTAAATGTGAACCACTGTCGTGAACCCCCATTTACAACAAATGGACCCACAAATTATTTTTCCGCTGACGTGGAACCCTTGCAGGTTGGAATAGACTCCTGGGGGGTCTCTATAGACCACTTTGGGAATCACTAGTATAGATTAATCGGTTATTACCATTCTTTCAACCCGTCTCCTGTTAAAACACACCACTTAACAATGTGACTTCCTCGTACGCTGGCTTGCTTAATGCCACCACATTCAGCGGTGGTGCCGGAAGATCTGTCTTAATGGGGTAATCCTAGTGCATCATAATTTCTTGTCACATAATTTTACTGCACAAATATGGGCCAATTCTCTTTTATATTATTTGGCTTTCGAGTGATGTCTGTAACCGTTACAGACACAATATGTCTAAGCAAATAGACATTGAAACGATACATAATGAAAAGATACATAATTACAGAAACGTAATAACTAGTGTGTAATTACAGTTGTACTAGTTTCGAACATAAGAATTTATTCATAGATACCGGTCAGTCGAAATAGCGTGGTTCCGAAAAGTAGCGCTTCATTCGCGCTTAATAATTAGTACTATCGACTGAGGATCAAGAAATGATACAAAATATCTAGATTTGCAGACGCCTTTTGGCTCTGTCCCGCTCAATAGATTGATACTTATCAAATTGTATGCCTACGGTGTATCATCCCTGTCGTGCGACTAGATTCAAGGTTTCCTATCAGAAACGTCACAAATCGTAGTATCTACCGTAAAGTCATGCAGTTATTCGACAGGTGGGATATATAGATTTCTCCCAAGCAGAAAGGGCGTCCTCCATATCGACGCCATATCCGGACTAACAACGCCGACTCTGTTTAGGCGGGACGTAACTGAAGGAAAGTAATAAGTATTTTGAACCGCGTCTTATTAAATTGATACTTCTGTAATATTCACATCTTGATACACCTAATTTCCTTGGAATAATCACATAATTCTTGAAGTTTTAAGCAGATTTCTGGCAAGATAGGTGGAATAGCGTTGTTGTGGCTGGCTCTCCCTAAGACATCAGTAGTTCTGAGGGGATGTGGTCTACTCCTAGGGCCTTGTTCCGTCAAAAGCCTTTTACGGCATTCAACTTATACTCGCAATACCGTACCTATCTTCATCTACGTCCCATTCAGTTTCTACAATCTCCCTCCATTTTTTCTTGTATAGTGCCACCATATATTCCTTCCACCTTTTAGTTTTGCTTGCTTTGTTTTCCATCTGAGTTATGCTTTTCTTTTCTCCAACGTTTCATTAATTTTCCTGTAGGCGATGGTGTCTATCTTTTCACTACGGAAATTTGCTCTTCATGTCAATCTCATTTTGGGGCCGTGTATTTCCCTTTGCGTGCATGATTTACTGTGTAATTATATTTTTACCTTGCATAAATTAAATTCCGTACCTCTTCTGACAGCCAAGGTTTTCTAGTACGCTACTTGTTCCTCTGCCGCTACCAGTATTTCATCTCTGAAAGCCACCCATCAGTCTTACATTTCTCTATCAGATCCTGCCTAATGCTCCCTCTGAATTTCGCAAGAACCTCAGATTCCTTCAATTTATTCGGATTCTCATTTTTAGCACTTTCTTCACTTTCAATCTACATTTCATAACGAATAACTTTTGATCAGAGACTACACCTGCACCTGAATATCTGTTACAGTTTGAAATCTTGTTCCAAAATGTTCGTTTTACCATCGTAAAGTCAATCTGAAATCTTAGAGTGTTTCCTGGTCCCTAGCATGTATACAACTTTCTTTCACATTTACAAGTGTTGGTAATAATTAATTTCAAACATGTGGCTTCCTTTTTCATTCCTTTTCCGCAGTCCATATTCACCAACTATTTTTCCTTCTCTTTCTTTTCCTACAACCATATTCCAGTTCCCCGTCAGAATGAAGTTTCTTCTCCTTAGTTATGTGCATAAATTCTTTTAGCTCATCAGCCTTTTTTTACCTCATCAATTGCAGAGCTAATTGGTATATGAATTTGAACTACTATGGTGGGTGTTGGCTTGGTGTCTCTCGTGGATGCGTTCGCTGTGCTGTTCGTAGCAGCTTACCCCAAACTCTTATTTTAGCTTACTCATTATTTTACCTACTCCTGCATTTGCCCCATCTCATTTAGTATTTACAGCCCTGTACTTATCTGTCCATAGCTTCGCCTCCGATGTTGTCTTCCGCAGCAAAGACGAAACGTTAGGCGAAAATTTTGCCTATCGACCACGGCCTAACAGCCCGGAAATTTTTAGTGAAGTTGACGTAGGCCGTGAAGACCTACAATGAATGCATGATGTTTTGTTTTGTATGTACTTTTTTACTGCTTTAGCTATTAGCAACGCTCATCGCAAACGTTTTTAAAAACTTATATAAAACCGTGGACGTATTTAAATGCAACGTTTTATTAACTACTGAAAGCAATAGATCAAGCACTTTCAGAGATTTAGTATTGTTCTTAATATCATATCTCGGAAATTTTGTTTCGAGCCCGGAAATTTTAAGCTAAAATATCATGCAATTTTTCACGCATTTCAACTTTAGGACGTCAAATCTCCTAAACTACGCGCCGTAAAGTGATGTATTGAAAGCAAAATATGTCGAGAATAGAGTTAGTAGTAAGGAAGTAGTTCATTACAATGCCATGCCCGATGCGGAAATTTTTCGGTAGGCACAGCGAAAATGTCATAAGCGATAATATTTCCTTTCATTATTTTGTTGCGGGAGTCAACGAGAAAATTTTTCGAAAAGGTGTGACATTATATGTAAAGCTTTTTCCTAGTCACTGTCATTCTTAAACAGAGGAGACATAAATCTGTGTATTATCGCGCTGTGGTGTCTTATTGTTTATGACGTCATATATACTAAACTATGTGTCATACCTTTTTTCTTTTTGTCCTTGGAAACTTCGCTGAGAGCAACCCAGCAAAGTTTCACCCCTAAAAGATGAGTGCTTTAGGAGCACATAGAGGAAAAACATCGGAACACTGATTTTCATATATATATAGAGAGAGAGAGATTCCGAACGACTCACAGTCCTCTTTAAAGAAACCACTATTATAAGAATGCCGTGCGGGAGTAGCCGAGCGGTCTGGAGCGCCACGTTACGGATCGCGCGGCCTCGCGTGTCGGAGGTTCGAATCCTCCCTCGGCATGGATGTTTGTGCTGCCTTTAGTGTAAGGTTATTCGTAAGTAGTTTGTAAGTTTAGGGACTGATGACGCCGCAGTTAAGTCCCATAAGCTTAATAAACACTTGACCTTCTTGCATTGTAAGTATTCCAAAACGCTTATGACAGAATCCACAGGACTAGTTTGTTTAAGGCCTTGATTAAATTTGGTGTGTCCAAGAAGCTGGTAATACTTGTATCGCTATGCCTGGATGACACAAGAGTAAAGATTAAACTGGGGAATAGAACCACGGATAGTTTTCGAGTAACCACAGGACTAAGGCAAGGGTAGTCTCTCCCCAATATTGTTCAACCTAGTGCTGGAGAAGATCAGTAGAGAAATGGATAGTATCAGGCATCAGGGTATCCAGGTATCAAATAGGAACATCACCCATCTAGCATACGCAGATGATATAGTCTTAATGACACACACAAAAGAAAATTTGAAGATGCTAATTATGACCATGGAAAGCATAGCAAGCAACTTTGGACTGAAAGCGAACACCACAAAAACCAAATACATGATAGTTGGAAGAGCCCTACACGCAGAAATCTAGGAATTAACAGTGGGGAATAACACCTACAAAATAGTAAAGGATTTTAATTATGTTGGAATCATAATTTCAGAAAATTCATCGTCTGAAATGGAAATAAAGGCAAGAATTCAAGCGGGTAGTAGATGCTTGCACTCAGTATACAACATTCTGACTTCCCGGAGCATATCACGAGCCCTCAAACTACGGTTGTATAAAACATTGATTCTTCCTGTCATTCTATACGGATGTCAATGCTGGACCATTAAACAAGCTCGCAGTTTTTGAAAGGAGATGCTTGAGGAAAATATTTGGACCGGTTAAAGACAACATAACAAGAGAATGGAGGAGAAGGCACAATATAGAAGTGTGAACCGAACATTGTGGGTTTGATGAGAAGTATAAGATTAGAATGGGCAGGGCATGTGGTAAGTATGAGTGAGGAGCGATGGCTAAGGATGGCGATGAAGACGATACGGACAGGCAAAAGACCACTGGGACGACCAAGGAAGAGATGGATGGACGGGATATGAGAAGACCTGTAAAACCTTGAGACCTGGAAAAACTGGGAACAGACAGCGAAGAATCGCAATGAATGGAGAGCCTTGATCATGTCATCGCGTGGTCCACTGGGCCTGATCGCGTAAAGTACAGTAAAGTAAATAAGTATTCCGTTCGCTACGTAGACCGCTTTAACGGATCTAAATCACATTTACTTATGTTATCACATACACCCTTTCTAGTTTACAGAATATTAATAAATACTAAGAAGACGCATAAGCACAAAATGAACTTATGTAACGTGAAATCAAACGGTGAAATAGCTTCAAGTGTTGGACAACACCGTTTCACCCACCATCGTTAATGTCAAAACATTCTTCCTGGAAAATCTTAGCTATAACTTCTCGCTTGCCGCAGCGGATTAGCCGTGCGCACTGAGACGCCATGATGGGGTGCGCGCGGTCGTTCACCGTAGGGGGTTCGAGTCCTCCATCGGGTATGGGTCTACATCTACATGGGATACTCTGCAAATCACATTTAAGTGCCTGGCAGAGGGTTCATCGAACCACAAGTTACTATTTATCTCCCATTCCATTCTCGAATAGCGCGAGGGAAGAAAGAACACCTGAATCTCTCCGTACGAGCACTGATTTCTCGTATTTGATTCTGACGATCATTTCTATCTATGTAAGTGGGAGTCAACAATATATTTTCGCATTCGGAGGAGAATGTTGGCGATTTGAGTCTCGTAAGTAGCCCACGCCGCAGCGATAAGCGCCGTTGTTGTAATGATTCCCATCATTATCATTTCCGTAACGCTGTCTCCCCTGTATCGTGACAATACGAAACGAGCTGCCCTTCTTTGGACTCTTTCGATGTCCTCCGTCAAACCCACCTGATAAGGATCCCACACTGGGCAGCAATACTCCAAAAAAGGACGGACAAGCGTAGTGTATGCAGTTTCTTTTGTAGTTCTGTTGCATGTTTTAAGGGTTCTGCCAATAAAACGCAGTCTCTGGTTCGCCTTTCCCACGACGTTATCTACGTGTTCTTTCCAGTTTAAGTCTGAAGTAATAGTAATTCATAGGTATTTTGTGGAGTTTATGGCCTTCACTTTTGATTGATTTATCTTGTAAACAAAGTTTAACGAATTTCTTTTCGTACTCATATCTATGAGAGGTTTACCCTAGTTTAAGTAGTTTGTAAGCTAGGGACTACCACGCAGATGAGTCCCATAGATTTACAAACATTTGAACTTCTCGCTCCGTTATTTTAAGAAGTATTTGAACGTCGTCATTTGCAGACTGCTTCGGCGTCCTGATCGGTTCGGTCGAGTGCGAATCGCCCCGCATGCACGCGGTTACGTGGCGGCGCTAACTGGATAGAAGCAGCGGAAGCCCTGGCTGACTTCTGACTTGTGTAAGCCACCTGTCCCACAGCCTTGGCACTGAAGGCGGACGCGGACGGCGACACAGCCTGTTCCCACCACAAGCTGACGTCGGAAGCCGCACAGTGTCAACCCTCCTTCCGAGATGTACCGCACAATACAGGCAACACGGTCAAGATTGCACGTGTGAAACGTTTTGTCATAACGGAGAAGAAGAAAGTGTATTGAATACACCGCAATTCACTTAATAAGTGCGCACAAAGCCATTTGTGGCAGTTGGAAACTGACGAAGCTCGCACAGCTTAAGGACAGATTGCGTTGTAGGATGTCCTTCGTAGATAATGCTTTTAGACTGGAGCCCTGCAGTTGGAAGAACTGCGGCGAGCTGAAATAAACCCAGCCGCGAATAGACAGACGTTTAGCATCGAACGACAGTCCTTCAAACGTTTTTATGTGGCTCCTGTTAGACGCAATTCCAGTGCCTTTGGTGTATAATGTTTTCACTTATAGTTGAATGGTAATGTTGTCACTTATAGTTGAATGGTCCGCGTCGTGGGCGATTTTTTTTCCTTCTTTTTGTCATTAGCCCTACTACTGGCTTGATGCGGTTTCACCTTTAGTTGTTTTCTGAGTGTTTTACAATCTCTGCCTTCAGTTATACTTTTACTACAGCCACCTCTAGAAACTTCCAGGTTTAATCGCTTAACATGTGCCATGTCATCCTATCCCTTCTTCTTATCACTTATCCGTGTGTTCTATCTTCGCCAATTCTGACGCTCCACATTCGTTATCTTACTAGTGCAGCTAATATTCATAATTCTTCTGTAGCAGCACGAGTCAAACGTTTCCTTTCTCTCCTTGTTTCACTACTATAGAAATGAATATATTCAGGACTTTCTTCCTCAAAATAAGACGTATATTTAATACCGTTCAACGTCTGTTGGCCATGAATGTTCTCTTATCCGTTCCTTCGTCGGTCTTCTGTTGTTTTGCATCGTCCACTGCAGTATCACCAATTTTATGTTAACTTCCACCTTCAACTACTTCTCAATATCACTTTTCTCTCCGTTGATTCACACTCCACATTTTGTACTCATTAAACCATTCGTTCCACTCAACAGCTCCTTTAATTCTTCATATTCAGCGACGATGGCGATGTCATGAGTGTATCTTCTTAATTATATCCTTTCACCTGTATTTTATTCCATTATTGATCATTCTTTCTTTAAAAAAAAAAATGTTCAAATGTTTGTCAAGCTTATGGGACTTAAAACTACGGGGTCATCAGTCCCTAAACTTACAAACTACTTATGAACTACTTACGAACTAAGACGGCACAAATATCCATGCCCGAGGGGGGATTCGAACACCCGACCGTAGTGGCCGTGCAGACCGTGACTGGAGCGCCTCAGTCCCTTCGGCCACCGCGGCCGGCTGTCATTTCCTCTTCGATATGTAAATCCATTGCGCGAAAGATTGCATCCCTCTCTTAAGGTCCGTTTCGATGCGCCATAAAAATTGCATATTGTCGACATTGTATCCTGAAAATATTGTCGAGCAACATTGCAGGAACATGTATTGCAGCCCACGAACGAGAATATGCCAGCAGCTATTGCTCGGTAACATTTGCGGCAACCAATTTCCGAGCCAGAATTGTTTGCAGAGGGCTACACTATTTCACACAAAATGGATGAATGGATAAGTAATAACGTTATTCCAAACAAAAACAAGAGATACTTTCTCAGCGTTTCTATCTTTATACATACTACTATGTCCCACAAGTCAGGCCGTAGATATATTTGCGTTAATAAATAAAATGGTTTTGTCATTAGACACTTTTCCATTGCTGACAGAACAAAATCACTACCGAGCGAGGTGGCGCAGTGTTAACGCACTGGACTCGCATTCGGGAGGATGGTGGTTCAAATCCACTTTCGGCCATCCAGATTTAGGTTTTCCGTGATTTACCTATATCACACCATGAAAATGCCGGGATGGACCCTTTAAACGAGCACGGTCGATTTCCTTCCCCATCCTCACCCAAAACTCCGAGCGTTAGCTCCGTCCCTGATGATCAAGCTGTCGACGGGAAGTTAAAGCCTAAGCTCCCTCCTCTTCCATAAGACAAATCACCAGGCCAGTGCCACAACAACCGCAAACAATTCCACCTGTAAGCGCGCAACTTCCGTATCGACAAAAGCGAAACGATATTGTTTTCGCTCAGACTCGTGACTGCAGCGCTGTTGGCGAGAGAAGCACGAAACAGAAGTGAGAGGGAAGCATTTACAGACAAGAACAGAATGAGGTGTTACCCTGCAATACGAAATGTTCTCCACCCTTCACGGACAACATGGCAATTCCTGGGCAACTGCCTCCAGTATCAGCAATATTGACCAGCCATGCCGAAATGTTGCAGTGTATTGCAGTCATATGGCAACAACGTTGACGGCGACGCTACATCGACCAAATATTTCGGCAAAATGTTGCCCATGTAAACGTACCTTTACATCCTTTTAAATCCTAGCGTTCCGTCCTTGGTGTTGCAGACTTATTGTTCCCTTTGTGGTTAATTCCGCCTTATGCAAGACACTTTTTGTTTTGTTTAAATACCCAAACTAGTTTCGGCACTTATTGTGCAATCTTCCGTGGGTTTCTGGTGTTTATTTTATTGTGTCATTCGCAGGATTTGCATGTGCATTAATTGTGGAATGACGAATTTTGACAACCTGTCATATTTGAGCTGTGTTGTTGCTGCTTGTTTGTTTGTGGCATGTTCTTATGTTTTATGATCTTCAGTGCGATTTTCGCCATTTTGAAGCACGGAAGAGACAAGAGCTGCACCATCACAAGATGATAATTATTGTTGAATTCAACAAGAAAAATGGCGATGTAAACAGAGTTGTTTCACAGCAAAAATCGCACTGAAGACCATTAAACATAACAACACGCCACAAACAAACAAGCAGCAACACCACAGCTCAAATAAGACAGGTTGTCAAAACTCGGCATTCCACAATTAATGCACATGCAAATCCTGCGAATGACACAATAAAATAAACACCAGAAACTCACGGAAGATGGCACAATAAGTGCCGAAACTAGTTTGGGTATTTAAACAAAACAAAAAGTGTCTTACATAAGGCGGAATCAACCACAAATCTAATACTGCAAGCACGGAGGAGACAAGAGCTGCACCATCACAAGATGATAATTATTGTTCCCTGCTGGTTCTGGTACATTCTGTATATAACCTGTCTTTCCTTGTAGCGTACACCTATTGGCCCACTTTAGGTTACGGTAGTAACACTAAAAGTGGGCCTTTGCGATTGTCTTTTGACAGCTCGAAATTTAAATGAAAATAACGGATTAACTATTCATCTGACAAGAAAATTGAATAACCGAATTTGTAGAGGAGAAAATTCTGTACAACTTTGCTCTGTCATGTTTTTTTTTTTTCATATCTGGTAGCGTTTCAGAGATATTTGCAAAAATGACGGCGATTTTGGGATGTATGTCTGTCTATCCGTAACGTGTTCCCTGTTTTTAAGACGAACCGTTCAACCGATCAGCACCAAATTTTACAGACATGATTGTAGGTCGCCAGAGACCAGAACGTCCCTTTCTCAAATTTTTCGGACAAAAAATACGGTAGTAAAAAAAAAAGAAAAAAGAAAAAAAAAAGCCGTTTGTAATATAATTGTAATTGCAAACGAACCGTTCATCTGATACTAACATTGAATAACCTAATTGGTAGAGGAGAAAGTTCTCTACAACTTAGCTCCCTTATGTTTTTTTCAAATCTCGTATCGTTTGAGACATATTTGCAAAAATAACGGAGATTTAACACCCTCCATTGAATTAACGAAAACCAGCCGTTCGGAGATGTCACGTGACATTCCTCGCGTATTTGACGATTTTCTTATTGCAACTTACACGTTGTCATTTCAAAGCAACGGCACATTGAGGAATTAAGAAAAACACATCGTTCTTCGTACGATAAATGATAAACTAATGTCTACAAATGCCATATTAACATCAGTTAACAACGGCCATCAATAGTATGAGATTAAAGAACTCATGTTTTGATTTATAGCCGTAGCGTAGTGGGCAAGGTGCTAGGCTGTGACGCGAAAGGTCGGTTGTTCGAAGCCCGCCACTACCTAATTTTTTCCTTAAAGGGTTTCCGACACTCTTATTTATTATTATTTAGATTATTATTTTGGTCCAAAATGTTTGGAAAAACTTAAAAAACTACAAATCTAAAGTGGTCCGTAAAACACGTCAGTGCGATTTTTTTCTCAGAATTGCGAACTTTTGGGCCTATTTGCACTGCTGAACGGATTTCGGAAGTGTACAGTATAATGGTAGCCTTGGTAGGCAGTTCGCTTCGACGAAAGATAAGCGGCAGAACGACATCCGGCGTGGACAGCTGATAGTCAGCGTGCCACGCTAGCACGACCACGCACTGAGAAGCTCCTTCCACTCGTCCTTGGTGCCGTAAAGTAGTGCAGACAACACTCCAACAGCCAGAATATACGAGCTCTGCGTGGCGTATTGCTCTGGACTGAACTGCGAAAACGTTTAACGACAAACTCAATTCTCCGCGATTCCACATTTCGCAAAACTGTCTTAAAATGTTCAAATGATTGCAAAGCTATTGGACCAAGCCGCAGTGGTCATCATTCCCTAGACTTACAAACTAACTTATGCTAAGAAGAATACATACTCCCATGCCCGAGGGAGGACTCGAGCTTCCGACGGGAAACAGCCGCGATCCCTGCGGGGCAAAAACTGTCTGCGAAACGATCACCAGACTCGCTTTGTCGATGCGGTCAGGACTGAACCGCCTGTATCCACCATTGCGAGAAATGAAAAGGATAACTGATAAAAAATCTAAAACTTCCCTGACAACAGAAGCGGGCCTACACTCTACAGAAAGTGAGGTGGGCTACACAACGAAATTTAAGGGTCTCCCATTGTAAAACAGGTTTGAAGTTCTCAGAATGTAACTTTCAATCTGCAGCGGAGTGCACGCTCTTATGAAACTTCCTGTCGATTTAAATTGTGTGCCGGAACCGGGATTCGAAACTGGGACATTTGCCTTTCGCGGGCAAGCGCTCTGCTTTCAAGGAGGAGGCGAGGTACTGGCAGAAGTGAAGTTATTAATAAAGCACAGTCTAGAATGCACTAATTTATTTCATTCAACTAGTTTCAGTCTTATGTAGACCAGTGCATTCTTGACTGATCTTTATTAATAAATTTAAATAGAGTGCTGTTAAACCAAAAATAGAGAAACAAAAAGGTTTCCAAAAATATGAGAAGTAAAGTTGTGATGAGAGACCGTGAGGCGTGCCAGAATAGCTCTGTGGGTAGAGCGCTTGTCCGCAAAAAGCAAAGGTCCCAGGTTCGAATCCCAGTTCCGGCACACAATTTTCATCTGCCAGGAAATTTTAGAAGTTGTCTTCAACCTCCCTCTGTAACGTTTCAAAACCGTCGGCCGTGCGACGTCATACTCGGGCTCTGCGCCGCTTATAACGGAAAACTGTCGTCAATTACGAAAAAATAAGGCGGGAGCTCAGAATTTCAGGAGATGGTGGGTTAGTGATGTCGCATTGGCAGCAAAGTTGACCAGTTCTGTCCAGAGCCGCCGTGGGCGTGCCACACGACGGGAAGGTCTTTTCTTACCCACATTTGCACCCTGCCATTGACGCTTCTAGAATGGAGGCCAGAACCGCGATGCCTAAGAGTTGAAATTACGTGGTTTTCAGACACGGTGTTGCTCAGAACTGCCTCAAAAAGGCCCCAGAGAATCACATAAACAGCAGTCGAGAGCTACAGTCCACAGCGCAGTGAGAAATGGGTTGACGACCTTGACAACGTTCGACGCTGGTCGCACCACCACGACGATCCAACGATTTACTGAGAACATCCTGGAGCTCAGCTCCACTGAAAGTTGTCTGGTCTCTTTGGAGAGTAGCACAAACACAATTTTTGCTCTATAGGGTGGAACTACTGCACACCGTTCAAAATCATTCGACTAAATTGGAAAGTGATCCTCCTGTCTGCATCCCGCCACTTCCCCGCACATGCCAGAGTCCTCCACACAGTGATATACTGCAGTGGAGTCTTTCTATGCAGTTATTCTGAACACAGAACTGCGTATATGCGTCCGCTATGCTTTCTCACTCTGAAGGGTTTTACAGGAGCCCCCCGAAAAAATCGGCCTGTCAATTAAGTATATCTGGCGGCGTTCCCTCTTCCCTGGCTGTATTGCCACGTTGAAGAAATTGTCTGCCTATCCACTGCTCGCTTTTAAACACAGAACGGCATGCAGTACAAACTGGCCAATAGTAACACAGTTAGTATACCGGGTGATCAAAAAGTGAATATAAATTTCAAAACTTAATAAATCACGGAATAATGTAGATAGAGAGGTAAAAATTGACACGCATGCTTGGAATGACATGAGGTTTTATTAGCCGGCCGCGGTGGCCGAGGTGACTGAGGCGCTCCAGTCACGGTCAGCACGGCCACTACGGTCGGGGGTTCGAATCCCCCCTCGGGCATGGATATTTGTGCCGTCCTAGTTAGTAAGTAGTTCATAAGTAGTTTGTAAGTTTAGGAACTGATGACCCCGTAGTTAAGTCCCATAAGCTTAACAAACATTTGAACTTTTTTTGGTTTTTTTTTATTAGAACAAAAGGAAAAATAGTTCAAAAAATGTCGGACAGATGGCGCTTCATCTGATCAGAAGAGCAATAATTAACATAACAAATTAAGACAAAGCAAAGATGATGTTGTTTACAGGAAATACTCAATATGTTCACTATCATTCCTCAACAATAGCTGTAGTCGAGGAATAATGTTGTGAACAGCACTGTAAAGCATGTCCCGAATTATGGTGAGGCATTGGCGTCGTAAGTTGTCTTTCAGCGTCCCTAGAGATGTCGGTCGATCACGATACACTTGCGACTTCAGGTAACCCCAAAGCCAATAATCGCCCGGACTGTGGTCAGGGGACCTGGGAGGCCAAGCATGACGAAAGTGGCGGCTGAGCACACGATCATCACCAAACGACGCGCGTAAGAGATGTTTCACGCGTCTAGCAATAGTTTCTTCTTTTTGTTTCTAATAAAACCCCATGTCATTCCATGCATGTGTGTCAATTTTTACCTATGTACATTATTCCATGTAGTTTTCAAATGTATGCTGACTTTTTGATCACTCGGTATAAGTTAGGATTCAGTATCTGCTTAGGAACCCTCTGTGTTGGTCTTTGTTACGACATGCTGCATGGTTTACTTTAAATGTAGTCTCACGGGTGAATGATTGTCCCTTTTAGCGTGACCAGCCTCCACTGTTTGCTTCTGTGACAGGACGGCCCTAGGTAATCCCTTTGGCTGGCTTGGGTCATGAATGTCTCTAGTGGAGTGCGGTGGTTGGGCGCTTTCTTGCAGGTCAGACACCTCTCTAGGCCCAAGCCGCGTTTCCAGCAAAAACTTTACCTTTAGGTGAATGTAAACTAGTAATAGCTCCAGCCTCGAATTCAAATATATTATCGCACATGCGACATGATTCTGCGATTTGCATATCAGATGTAGTTAACCTTGTCAGCAGTGATCGTACACCATCAAGTTAATACGCAAACTAATGTGCACCACGTTTCGCTGAATATAACTTCTTTGCTATATAGTTTCATAAGTTTTCGCTGGTCTTCTGTCAGAATTTTATATAAGCTGACGCTTTTCAACCACTATATCTTCCACCCTCTTGTAGCTATCGACATAGAAATGCAATGGTGTACAACGGAAGACTTTGTACTACAACAACACAGAGAAATGGAGTAATTTTTGCTGAAGAGCAAAATATTGACACCCACACGTAGAATTTTATATAAGTCGGTGACTTTTAACTCCCATATCTTCCACCCCCTTATCCTTATGCTACTGATCTGCTACAGAAGCAAACTGCCAGGACCACTTCCTCATCCCCCCAAACCCAGAACCTTCCACATAAGAACCCCAAATCTTGACGTTAATATATACTGGTTGGAGTTTAATCATTTTGTGTAACAGTTGCTTATGTAACACTTGTGTATTTGTTGGATCTACAGGCCCTGAAGATGATGGCTTGGTCCATTGAAACTGGCTGTCAATAAGTTATAAAATGAAATTACAACTGACGGTGTTATTCATTAGTACAACAACCGTGTCTCATGGCTCTTCCAATAGCCGTCTCTTCAGTTTCCTCTTCATCTCAAACCACCACTTTCTGTCCCACGGAGAGTTCCTTTACCAGCTTTCGATACTTACACTCTACACCAGTGCCTTTCAGAATCTTCACCAGCATACAGCAGTCAATTCTTTTAAACGCCTTTTCCCAGTCGAGAAAACAAACCTATTTCTTTTTAATCTCTAAAAATCCTTCTGCCAATATCCAGACACCTAGTTGCATCTCTGGTCTTTTTTTTAAATTTTATTTTAAAATCTGAACTGATATTCTCCTTTATTTTCCTATTACCGATGTAGATAATTTGTTCTCTGGGGAAGTTATCAGTTTTCTTCTGATGGAGGGGGTCAGATCTCATGAACAAGTTAAGACGTTCTCAGACCGGTATCTATAATATCTGCAGCTGAACTGCAAAGTGATTCAACAGGTTGAATTATGATTTTTTTATATTGATATCCCCTCCCCCTTATCTACGCCTCTGCTTTCTATTCTTCTCAGCTCACCAACGATGATGACTAAGTGCAACCCTTCTGAAGATTCATGAGTATTTCAGTTCTGGGTGATCAACCAGGCTCAGTATGTGAAACGTTCAATGAAACATCATTGATATGGGCTTTTTGAGCCGAAGGCTTGAAGCCCTGCCTGGGCCTGTCAACACCGATAGTGGACTGTTGACGACTGAAAAATGTTGCCTGCTTTGACGAGTCTTGTGTCCAGTTGTATCGAGCGGATGGAAGTGTGTAAGTATGGAGTCAATCTCATGAGTCCAGGGGCCCCGCGTGTTAGCACAAGGCTAAGCTGCTGCAGGCTCTGGAATTGTGTGGGGGCGTATGAAGCTGGAATGACATGGGACCCCCTATACACGTAAATACGACTCTAAGAGGTGACACGGACATACTCATCTTGGCTGATCACCTGCATCCATCCACGACCATTGTGCATTCCAACAGACTTTGGCATTTCCAGCAGGGCAATGCCACTCCCCACACGTCTAGAACTGCTACACAGTGGCTTCTGAATTTAAACACCTCCGTTGACCACTAGACTCCACAGACATGAACATTACTGAGCATAACTGGGACATGTTGCAGCCTTGTAAAGTGCTGTTCACAAGAGATATCCACCCCCTCGTACTCTTACGTATTTATCCTGCACCTAGCGTGATGTTTATTACCTCCAGCACTTCTTCACAGTCGAGTCCATGCCACATCGAGTTGCCGCAGTTCTGCCTGCTCGCGGTGGTTCTACAGGTATTAGGCAACTGTATTGTTTGCTTTGGCTATTCAGTGTGAGAGTGTTTGTGCGACCAATAACATTGTGCTAGATAAAATATTACACAATATTTTTGACAATCTGGGGGGGGGGGGTGCATGTGACAAAAATGAACCTAACAGGTCGGTCCTTTGTTCGCTTTAACTGTCGTGCAGGTACCCCCACCCTCTGCCCTTACTACCGCACAGGGCGACGAGTGAAGTGGGGGCAAACCAGCTGCACTCAGAGGTAGGCCGCCAGCTGGAACGTTAGTTCCGAATGCTAATGATGACCGCCGAAATGTTTCGAAGCCACCGGATGGTAACTACCATTAAGCTGAAACTTGTTGAAGTTAGCGATCATTCGGTACATTTAACAGCCATTCTTAAAGACGAATCCGTTGGTAAACTCAGTACAGTTTCGACACACACACACACACACACACACACACACACACACACACACACACACACAAGCGCACACACGCGGGATATCGTTGTATATACAATATTTTGCCCTATTTCAGGTCTATCAGATTTCCCATTCCCATATTCTTTCACATGATTTTACGTATAATACCGCGGCTTATTATATTTCCTAAGAGCATTATGACAAACTAAATTTTTTGCTGAACCATCTTTTTGATTAAAAAGATACAATCCTTTCCATTGCGGACTGTCAAGGCGTGGTTGGACTTCGCAACGACGACTTGACATGACTGTTAAACAAGAGATGTCACAGTCTGCTCATTGTTACAACTGATCATAAAGTCAAAATGCGCAAATGTTTATAAATCTATGGGACTCAACTGCTTGATTATTAGTCCATAGCTTACAAACTACTTAAACTAAGGTTAACTAACCCAAGAACAACACATACACCCATGCCAGAGGGAGGACTCGAACCACCGAGGGGAAACGGCCGTGCGCACTGAGGGGCTATATGCAAAATACGTGTTCTGAGAATTTATTGTGAAGCGCAAATCTTTATGTCAGTGTTTTTGTGACGAACCATGAACTGCGAGAATGATGGATGGTTTGCGTGGGACACGGCATGTGCACACAACTGTGAGATGCAGAAGCTGTGCAAACATAACAAAAAATGCTTGTGTACATATTTGCACTTGTCAATGCGAATAAATTCTCAAACATCGTGAGGCGTGACCCGGACAAATACGTGAGCAGCGTTTCATTATTCAAATAATGACTGGTACCGTTACAGGATTGCCGAAAATACCAATTACCGTACGATGAATGAAATTGCGTCCAAAGTTTCTACTTCCTATGAAGTTACCAGTTTCATCTACATCTACATCTACATCTACATCGATACTCTGCAAATCACATTTAAGTGCCTGGCAGAGGGTTCATTAACCACCTTCATAACTTTTCTCTACCGTTCCATTCTCTAATAGCGCGCGGGAAGAAAGAACACCTAAATCGTTCCGTTTTCGATCTGATTTCTCTTATTTTATTGGGATGGTCATGTCTCCCTAAGTAGGTGGGTGCTAGCAAAATATTTTCACATTCAGAACTAAAAGTCGGTGATTGAAACTTCGCAAACAGATCACGCCGCAATGAATAACGTCTTTCTTTTAATGATTTCCACCCCAATTCGTGCAACATTTCCGTGACGCTTTCCCCCCCCCCCCCCCCGTAACGTGATAAAACAAAACGAGCTGCCCTTCTCTGAACCTTCTCAATATCTTCCGTCAGTCCCACCTGGTGAGGGTCCCACAAGGGGCAACAGTACTCCAAGAGATCACGCACAAGTGTGATGTAGACAGTCTCTTTGGTGGAGCTGGTGCATCGTCTAAGCGTTCTGCCAATGAAAAGTAACCTTTGGTTCGCCTTCCCCACAATATTTTCTATGTGTTCTCTCCAGTCAAAGTTGTTCGTAATTGTAACTCCTAGGTATTTGGTAGAATTTACGACCTTAAGGTTTGACTGATTTATCGCATAATTGAAGTTCAGCGGATTTCTTTTAGTGGTCATGTGTATTACTTCACTCTTTTCTTTATTTAGTGTCAATTGCCAATTTTCGCACCAAGCAGAAATTTTGTCTAAATCGCTTTGCAGTTGCTTTTGATCCTCTGTTGACTTCATTAACCGATAAACGACAGCATCATACGCGAACAGTCTAAGGGAGCTATTCAGATTATCTCCTAAATCGTTTATAAACACGAGGAAGAGTAGGGGACCAATAACGCTTCCCTGTGGAACGCCAGATATCACTTCTGTTTTACTCGATGACTTACCGTCAATTACAACGAACTGTGTCCTTTCTGATAGGAAATCGTGAATCCAATCGCACAATTGGGGAGATATTCCATAAGCACGCAATTTCATTAGAAGCCGCTTGTGGGGTACAGTATCAAAAGCCTTCCGGAAATCCAGAAATATGGAATCGATTTGAGATCCCTTGTCGATGGCACTTAACACTTCATGTGAATAAAGGGCAAGCTGGGTTTCGCAAGAGCGATACCTTCCGAATCCGTGCTGACTATTGGTTAATAGGTCGTTCTCTTCGAGGTAGTTCATAATATTCGAACAAAGTATATGTTCCAAAATCCTACTGCAAATCGACGTCAATGAGATAGGCCTGTAATTTTGGGGATCACTCCTATTGCCTTTCTTGAATATTGGAGTAATTTGGGCAACTTTCCAGTCTTTGGGTACGGATCTTTCGCTGAGTGATCGGTTGTAAATTATAGCTAAGTACGGAGCTATTTCATCAGCATACTCTGAGAGGAATCTAGTTGGTATACAATCTGGCCCGGAAGATTTATTTTTGTTTAGTGACTTAAGTTGTTTTACTACTCCAAGAACATCTACTTCTAAGTTTCGCATGCTGGCAGCTGTTCTTGGATTGAATACTGGAGTGTTCACTTCGTCTTCTTTGGTGAAAGAATTTCGGAAAGCTGTGTTTAGTAATTCTGCCTTAGCAGTACTGTCGTCGGTAGTATTACCATTGCTATCGCGTAGTGAAGGTATTGTTTGTGTTTTGCCGCTAGTGTACTTCACATATGACCAGAATTTCTTTGGATTTTCTGCAAGATTACGAGACAGGATTTCGTTGTGGAAACAACTATAAGATTCTCGCATTGAAGTCCGCGCTAGGTTGCGAGTTTCAGTAAAAGATTGCCAGTCTTGCGGATTCTGTGTCTTTTTAAATTTTGCATGCGTTTTCCTTTGTTTCTGCAACAGTAATCTGACCTGTTTTGTGTACCACGGGGGGTCAGCCCCCTCTTTTATTAATTTATTTGCTATAAATCTCTCGATTGCTACTGATATTATGTCTTTGAATGTAAGCCACAACTGATCTACACTCGCATTTTTAGTTTTGAAGGACTGGAGACTATCACTCAGGAAAGCGTGAAGCGAATTTTTATCTGCTTTATTGAATAGATATATTTTTCGTTTATTTTTGGTGCATTTGGGAATTTCGATATTCAGTCTCGCTACTACAACTCGATGTTCGCTAATCCCTGTATCTGTTTTGATGCTCTTTACTATCTCGGGATTATTTGTTGCTAGGAGATCAAGAGTATTTTCGCAACCACGTACTATTCTAGTGGGTTCATGAACTAACTGTTCGAAGTAGTTCTCAGAAAAAGCATTCAGAACTAGTTCGGACAATGTTTTATATTTGCCCCCGGTTTTGAATACGTAATTATGCCAACATATCGAGGGTAAATTAAAGTCGCCACCGATTATAACAGTATGCTTCGGATACCTATTTGAAATATGATTCAAGCTTTCTTTGAACATTTCTGCAACCGCATCGTCTGAATCAGGGGCCGATAAAAAGATCCAATTATTAATTTATTTCGGTGGTCAGGTATAACCTCTACCCAGACCAATTCACAGGAAGTATCTGCCTCAATTTCGTTGCAGTTTCAGTTAAGCTTGCCACTAAAAATAATACGAAATTCAGAAAACCTTTACTACATAATAAAGCTCCTGGTGTGTATTTTGGTGCATATTATGTACATATATCAAATAAAAACTACAAAAATATAATGTTCAAACATGGAAACAGAAAAGATTGTAACAACTATCGAGGTATCTCTTTAATTAGCGTTGTAGGCAAAATATTCTCATGTATTGTCGAAAGGAGAGTGCGAGTATTAATTGAGGACAAGTTAGATGAAAATCAGTGTGGATTTAGGCCTCTTAGAGGCTGTCAGGACCAGATCCTTAGCTTACGGCAGGTAATGGAAAAGTGCTTTGAGTGGAACAGGGAATTGTATCTATGTTTCATAGATCTAGAAAAGGTTTATGACCGTGTTCCTAGGAGGAAGCTACTGTCAGTTCTACAAGATTATGGTCTAGGAGACAAACTTCTGCAGGCAATTAAAGGGTTTTACGTAGACAGTCAGGCAGCAGTCAGAGTAGATGACAAATTAAGCTCATGGTTCAGGTTAGTTACAGGGGTAATACAAGGCTGTACCCTGTCACCAGTGTTGTTCATACTATTCATGGATCATATGTTGAAAACAGTAGACTGGCAGGGCGGGATTAAAATAGGTGAAAACAAAATAAGCAGTTCGCATATGCGGATGACTTAGTTGTAATGGCCGATTCGATTGAACGGTTGCAAACTAATATTTCAGAGCTCGATCAGAGGTGCAAGGATTATGATATGAAGATCAGCATCTCCAAAACGAAAGTAATGTCTATGGGAAAGAGATTTAAACAGATTGAGTGCCAAATAGGAGGAACAAAGTTAGAACAGGTAGACAGTTTCAAGTTGTTGTTGTTATGGTCTTCAGTCCGGAGACTGGTTTGATGCAGCTCTCCACCCTACTCTATCCTGAGCAAGCCTTTTCATCTCCTCATAAGAACGACAACCCACATCCACTTGAATCTGCTTACTATACGCGTCTCTTGGTCTCCCTCTGCGATTTTTACCCCACACACTTCCCTCCAACGCTAAATTCACAATTCCTTGATGTCTAAGAATGTGTCCTACCAATCTATCCCTTCTTTTAGTCAAGGTATGCCAGAAATTTCTTTTCTCCCCAATTCGGTTCAGTACCTCCTCATTAGTTACGCGATCCACCCACCTAATCTTCAGCATTCTTCTGTAGCACCACATTTCAAAAGCCTCTATCCTCTTTCTGTCCACACTGCTTATCGTCCATGTTTCACTCCCATACAAGGCAACACTCCATACAAATGCCTTCAGAAAGGACTTCCTTAGGCTTAAATCAATATTCGATGTTAACAAATTTCTCTTTTTCAAAAACGCCTTTCTACCCATTGCCATTCTGCATTTTATATCATCTGTACTGCGACCATCATTTGTTATTTTACTGCCCAAGTAACAAAACTCATCTACCTCCTTTATTGTTTCGTTACCTAATCTAATTCCTTCAGCATCACCTGATTTTCTTACACTGCACTCCATTACCCTAGTTTTACTCTTGTTAATGTTCATCTTATATGCACCTTTCAGCACACTGTCCATTCCGTTCAATTGCTCTTTCAGGTCCTTTGCTGTATCTGAAAGAATCACTATGTCGTCAGCAAAACGCAATGTTTTTAATTCTTCACCCTGAACTTTAATTCCTTCTCCAAATTTCTCCTTGGTTTCCTTTATAGCTTGCTCAATGTACAAATTGAACAACATTGGGGAAAGGCTACAACCCTGTCTTACTCCCTTTCCAACCACTGCATCCCTTTCATGCCCTTCAACTCTGACAACCGCTGTCTGGTTTTTGTACAAGTTGTAAATAACCTTACGCTCCCTATATTTTACTCCTGCTTGCTTCAGAACTTGAATGAGTTTATTCCAATCAACATTGTCAAAAGCCTTCTCCAAATCTACAAAAGCTAGAAATGTAGGTTTGCCTTTTCTTAATCTATCTTCTAGGATAAGCCGTAAAGTGAGTATTGCCTCCCGTGTTCCTACATTTCTCCTGAACCCAAACTGATCTTCCCCGAGGTCGGCTTCTACCAGCTTTTCCATCCTTCTGTATATAATTCGTGTTAATATTTTGCAACCATGACTTATCAAACTGATGGTTCTGTAGTTTTCACACCTGTCTGCACCCACTTTCTTTGGAATGGGGATTATAACATTTTTCTTAAAGTCTGAGGGTACTTCACCTGTCTCATACATCTTACACACAATGTGAAACAATTTTGTCATGGCTGGTTCTCCCAGAGACTTCAGTAGCTCTGACGGGATATCATCTACCCCAGGGGCCTTGTTTCGACTTAGGTCTTTCAGTGCTCTGTCAAATTCATCTATCAGTATAGTATCTCCTATTTCATCATCATCATCTACGTCCTCTTCCCTTCCTACAATAGTGTCTCGAAGTTCATTTCCTTTGTAGAGCCCCTCTATATACTCTTTCCACCTTTCAGCTTTCCCTTCTTTGCTGAGAACTGGTTTTCCATCAGTGTCCTTGATATTCATAGAGCTGTTTTTCTTATCTCCAAATGTTTCTTTTATTTTTCTGTAGGCTGTATCTATTTTTCCCCTATTTATACATTCTTCTACATCCTTGCATTTGCCTTCTAGCCATTCCTGCTTAGCCATTTTGCACTTCCTGTCAATCTCATTTCTTAGTCGTCTGTACTCCATTTTGCCTGTTTCATTTACTGCATTTTTATACTTTCTCCTTTCATCGATTAAATTTAGTATCTCCTGTGATATCCAAGGATTCTTTGTAGGTCTTGCCTTCCTACCTATTTTGTCCTCTGCTGCCTTCACTATTTCATCTCTCAATTTTACCCATTCCTCCTCAACTGTTTTATTTTCCCCTGTTTCTGTCAATTGTTGCCTGAAGCTCCCTCTGAAATTCTTAAGAACTTCAGGTTCCTTCAATTTATCTAGGTCCCATCGCCTTATTTTCTTACCTTTCTGTAGTTTCTTCAGTTTCAGCCTACAGTTCATAACCAACAAGTTATGGTCAGAGTCTATGTCTGCCCCTGGGTATGTCCTACACTTCAAAACCTGGTTCCGAAATCTATGTCTTACCATTATAAAATCTATCTGGTATCTCCCGGTGTCTCCTGGTCTCTTCCACGTATACAACCTTCTTTTGTGATTCTTAAACCAGGTGTTTGTTATAACTAACTTATGTTCCGTGCAAAATTCTACCAGGCGGCTTCCTCTTTCATTCCTTTTGCCCAGACCATATTCACCCACTATCTTCCCTTCCCTTCCTTGTCCTACTACCGAATTCCAGTCTCCCATAACAATTAAGTTTTCCTCTCCCTTAATTGTCTGAATAATTTCCTTTAGCTCCTCATATATTTCTTCGATCTCCTCATCATCGGCAGAGCTAGTTGGCATATAAACCTGTACTACTGTTGTCGGTGTTGGCTTCGTATCTATCTTGACAATGATAATGCGATCGCTGTGCTGGTCATAGTAGTTTACCCGCATTCCTATTTTCTTATTCATTATCAGTCCTACTCCTGTGATACCCCAACTGATTTTGTATTTATAATCCTGTAGTCACCTGACCAGAAATCCTGTTCATCCTGCCACCGAACTTCACTAATCCCCACTATATCTAACTTCAACCTATCCATTTCCCTTTTTAAATTTTCTAATTTTCCTACTCGATTAAGGGATCTAACATTCCACGCTCCGACCCGTAGAATGCCAGTATTGTCTTTCCTGATGATCACATCCTCCTGAGTAGTCCCCGCCCGGAGATCCGAATGGGGGACTATTTTACCTCCGGAATATTTTACCCGAGAGGATGCCATCATCATATGTTCATACAGTAGAGCTGCATGTCCTCGGGAAAAATAACGGCTGTAGTTTCCCCTTGCTTTCAGCCGTTCGCAGTAGCTGTGTGGCAAAGCCACATTAGCTGATGTTACAAGGCCAGCTCAGTCAATCATCCAGACTGTTGCCCCTGTAACTACTGAAAAGGCTGCTGCCCCTCTTCAGGAACCACACGTTTGTCTGGCCTCTCCACAGATACCCCTCCGCTGTGGTAGCACCTACGGTACGGCTATCTGTATCGTTGAGGCACGCAAGCCACCCCACCTCGGCAATGTCTGTGGTTCATGGGAGTGGTTCATGGGAGTTTCAAGTACCTGGGATGTATTTTCTCACAGGATGGCAACGTAGCGAAATAACTAGAATCGTGGTGCAGCAGAGCTAATGCAGTGAGTGCTCAGCTAAGATCTACTCTCTTCTGCAAGAAGGAAGTCAGTACCAAAACTAAGTTAGCAGTTCACCGCTCTATCTTTCGACCAACTTTGTTGTATGGGAGTGAAAGTTGGCTGGATGCAGGTTACCTTATTCATAAGGTAGAGGTTACAGATATGAAAGTAGCAAGAATGATTGCAGGTACTAATAGATGGGAACAATGGCAGGAGGATGTCAATAACGAGGAAATCGAAGAAAAACTTGGAATGAACACCATAGATGAAGCAGTTAGAGCTAACAGACTGAGATGGTGGGGTCATGTTACTCGCATGGGAGAAGCAAGGTTACCTAAGAGACTCATGAGCTTCGCAGCGGAGGGTAAGAGGAGTCGAGGTAGACCAAGAAGAAAGTACTTAGATTCGGTGCAGAATGATTTTGAAGTAATAGGCATAACATCAGACGAGGCATCAATGTTAGCATTGAATAGGGGAGCATGGAGGAATTTTATTAGAGGTACTATGCTCCAGACTGAACGCTGAAACGCATAATCAGTCTCTAATGATGATGATGATGATGAAAATATAAAGCCCTTTTTAAACGATGAACGAAGGTGAATAAGATAGATAATAGTCTACTGAAGCGCTCCTAGCGTACTAGCCCTGAACTACAAACTCAAGCAAGATCTTGTGGCAACGTGTTTAGACGATAAACGTAATCGAACAGTAATACCCGATGTTGAAAGTGAGGTTATAACAGTCGATTTGTTATGTAGGAAGTCATAGTTTAATACTGGAATTGAGGAAAAAACACTAAATGTTATTGACGGTCAAAGAAAACCTTGCAATCTATGTTTTTGGTCAACTTAGTGTGGTAAAGTTCTAGGAAGTGAAACAACATTTCAAAACATTCACATCTATTTTCAAGCGAAAAAAATAAACTTATGAACACATCAAGCAACTTTCAATAAAATTCTTCCGGGCATGAGACCGCGTCGTCATTATATAAAATGTACTGACGTTTCGCCAATGTTGCAGGCGGCCTTCATCAGGGTCTGTGTCTGACTGCTGAATGTACGATCGCTTGGGGTTTATATATCAGCGGATAATGGAGAGGAAGGGGGACGTAGGTTATCCCTTATTGGTGGTTATATTATCGCACGCCATTGGTGGAAAGGGGCGTTGCTGACTGGTGTTTTAATGGCTTGCTTTTCATATGATTGGAGGTTGCATTCTTCTCCCTTATTGGTCAAAATGGACGTTTCCTATTGGCTTTTGAATTAGAAGTTGCTATTGGCGGAATGGACCTGGGAGAACGGACCCCCTCTTACAAACCAGGTGAAACAGTTTTGTTATGGCTGGCTCTCCCAGAGATTTCAGTAGCTCTGAGGGAATATCATCTACTCCAGGGGCCTTGTTTCGACTTAGGTCTTTCTGTGCTCTGTCAAATTCATCTCTCAGTATAGTATCTCCTATTTCATCCTCATCTACTTCTTCTCCCCTTTCTACAATATTGTCGCTAAATTCATTTCCTTCATAGAGCGTCTCTATAAACTCTTTCCACCTTTCAGCTTTCCCTTCTTTGCTGAGAACTGGTTTTCCATCAGAGTCCTTGATATTCATGGAACTGTTTTTCTTATCTCTAAATGTTTCTTTTATTTTCCTGTAGGCTGTATCTATTTCCCCCCTATTTATACATTCTTCTATATCCTTGCATTTGCCATTTAGAAACTCCTGCTGAGCCATTTTGCACTTCCTGTCAATCTCATTTCTTAGTCGCCTGTACTCCATTTTGCCTGTTTCATTTACTGCATTTTTATGTTTTCTCCTTTCATCAATTAAATTTAGTATCTCCTGTGATATCCAAGGATTTTTTGTCGGTCTTGCCTTCCTACCTATTTTGTCCTCTGCTGCCTTCACTATTTCATGTCTCAATGCTACCCATTCCTCCTCTACTGTTTTATTTCCCCCCGTTTCTGTCAATTGTTGCCTAAAGCTCCCTCTGAAATCCTTAAGAACTTCAGTTTCCTTCAATTTATCCAGGTGCCATCTCCTTATTTCCCTTCCTTTCTGCAGTTTCAGCCTACAGTGCGTCTTATACGCCGGCCAGCAAGTACGGTAAGCCGTGGATTAGTTGATGTGAGTATCGGCCTGTGTTCCGCAGACGGCCGGCCGGCTGGTGACGCGCGTGGACCCGCGCGGGCGGCGCGAGCTGTGGTGGGTGTCTGCGGCGCCGCCGGCCTCGCCCGCGACGGCAGCGCCCGCGCCGCGCGGCGGCGGCGGCCTCAGCGGGGAGCTGCGCGGCCTGCTCAGCTTCCGGCGCGCGCGCCAGCAGCAGCAGCCGCGCAGGCGCGTCGTCGCCGCCGCCGACGCCGGCGACCGCCGCCAGTGGCCGGCCGTGCTGCTCACGTTCGAGCGCGGCGTCTCGCCGCAGCCCGGCTGCGCATGCGCACCACAGTCGCCGTCGCCGCACGCGCTGCTCGCCGCCAGGAAGGCGCGCCTCGAGATCGCCGCCGTCTGACTCAGTCCCTGTACGTCTACTGTTTGGACACGATAACTTGATTTGCGCGGTGGCTGCTGGGAGCTCCATTACGGCTGCTGCGGGGAGTGAAGGGTGAGGGGGAGGCAGCTTGCTCCAGTGCTGGAACCGTTACTCTAACAATATGTACACTAATTTTCCGCATCAAGGACCATTGTAAAGTTGGCAGCACTTGTAAATAAAAGAATAACTTTCAACTAGTGCCGATATTCGCCACTTGTGGCAGCACCAGCAAAATCGTCAAGTTATCGCGGCCAAATAGTACCTGTGTCCTCTACTCCTCCCTCTGTCTTTCCCAAAGACTACTACAAATGAACTACGAAAAAAAAAAAAAAAAAAAAGTACTTCACTCATATTATAGCGATTTTATCATCGGCCGTCCGAAAAAAATATTTATCACTTTGTTATCGTACTTATATTTTTCACATGAATCACGTAAGCGTTCCATGATGCCATAACAAGTTTTCATCACACAGTCGTAATTACAAGCCATTAAGATTGCGAATTTTTGGAAACATTTTCGTTTCACTTTTTTGGGTCAACAGCACTCTTATTTCAATTTATGAATAAAGAACAGTCTAGAATGCAATAATTTATTTCATTCAACTAGTTTCAGTGTTATTTAGACCATCTTCAGGAATTTTGACTCCATCGATGTTGTGGAGCTGGCAGGTAGCTGCGAGCCTTCCAGTGCGTCACTGCTGAGCAGGTCCACAACATCGATGGAGTCAAAATTCCTGAGGATGGTCTAAATAAGACTGAAACTAGTTGAATGAAATAAATTATTGCATTCTAGACTGTTCTTTATTCATACATTTAGAATGCACTTTTCAAAAAAATCAAAATTATATTTAATATTCAGGGTGAACCGTAAATGAAGAAAAATATTTCTTATAAAAGTATGAGACATTGAATTACAAACAGAAATTTCTTTTTCTTATGTCCCAATCTCAATAAATTGCAATGCAACTGAATATGTAAAAGATAACAGCGATCAATAGATTATTTTTTTCGTCGTCCTCAGTTGCTCAGAAAATTTGTGGAGGTGTATTTCGGTTTATTGCAACTAAATGTACGACTTTTTTGTGTGCCATACGAGTTTCGCTAATTTATTTGTGAAGCATCATCGATGATTGTTTTTCGCGTATAATGCGTATATATGCAGAAAAGTTATAAATATGTCGCTATGTTTCACGGTAAGGTAAAGCAGTCAACAATCCGAAAATTGGTTTGAACACCACAGTGCTTTACTAGGCATGGTCCTGTTTGGAGGTGGTATGCCGTTGCCTTCCTCCGACCTTCGAACTGACTTACCCAGCCAGTTATAGGGGGGCCTGTAGTGTAACGTGGGTTCCGAGCCACAGTGCTACTCGGTATTTTTCACACGAGCAACACTGCTAGAGATGAAAGAAGTGGAAAGTGACAGATAAAAGTCCTAGAACCTGGCGGGGATCGAACCCGTGATCTTTGGATTTGTAGCCTGGCACTTTACCACTGTGCCACCGAGGCGCGTAACTGTTAAAATCTTTGATATAATACAGTTTCTCAAATTCTAACCTGCTGGGTTAGAAACAGCTTCTGTAGCACAAGTTAATTAATTAATTCATTTATAAATTGACTTAACAAAAAACTTGTGCTACAGAAGTCGTTTGTAACCTACTATCAGGGGCGGACTAAGCCTGTCTGAGGCCCGGGGCGACCGCAAAGCAAAATGTGGGCCCTCATTGACTTGAAGAAAAATAAATAAATAAATAAATAAAGTTGCTGCGAGGTATTTTTTGGAGGCCTTCCGAGACTAAAGGCCTGGGGCAGACCACCCCCTCCCCGAATTAGTCCGCCACTGTATCAAATGAACCGTGTGTATTCCGACTGTATTTCTAATACTTCCGGCAGCTGATAGACAAAACGCAAGCCTAACGTCTAAACTTCACAACAGGGACGTAAGCACCACCTCACTGAAATGTACTAGCAAATAATGTAATGATACTTTCAACTATTGACGGACCAATATGGTTCGAAATGCATCGTGTATTTTCAGTACAGCAGGAAATAATTCGTGACTGGGGGTGTTTTCACTCACGTCTCCTATGTGTTTTGAATACAGTCACGTTAAGCAGCAACAAAATACGGATAAAATTAAACTGCATTATTTTAACGCAGTGTTGAGGTCCATTTGCGTATTACGTAAAAATTTAAAGCACGTCGTGCTCATTAAAATTCGCACGCACTGGTGAGTCAATCTGTAACATGTGACGGTGTCTGCGCTGTTGGGCGGGATTAAGTATAGACGACCTTGACCACACCACCTGTTATAAGACTGCAGCCATCTGTTACTCAGTAGCGGCACGCGATCGATACACCAGTACACTGCCTTGTAGGTTAGAAATATCATTCATAAAAGACAAACGCATTACAGGCAACTCATGATGCATTACAAATACAGCAGCGAAACACGTATGGACAAAAAACGCCTTTTAGTTGCAATAGACGGAAATACATCCCCACAAATATTGTTTTTTACCTTTTTTAACATAGCTGCTATTGTCAGCGACCGAGGACTGCATTTTTATCCTTTGATTGTTTTTTTACTTTTGAAGATCCCGATTTCAATCCTTGCATGACCATCCTCAGTGCGTAAAATGTACATTAAATCATTACAGTTGCTTGTACTTAAGATTTCACCGTGTTAAAAGTTGCTGCTGTTGCCTCAGTACGAACTCCATTTTCAGTATGGTCACAGCTTTAAAGCGTCTGCTTGTACGCAATTCTAAAGTTATTCGTACATTCTAAGCGCTGAACATGGTCATGCAGGGACCGAAATCTCGATCTACAACAATGAAAACTGTAGCGACTGATCACTGTTATCTATTACATATTCAATTATATTACCACTTATTCAAATGGGGAAATCGAATTTATGATTGTAGCTCAGTGTCTGACACTTTCGACGAAAAATTCTTCCTCATTAAATACATATTACTCCTATCTATGGGGTTTTATTCAACCATGCTATTCGACACGCTGCACCGGCGGAAACATGCTTATACTAGGAATAGAATAATGTCTTTAATACACTATTTACGTCACTGTTATCTAGTTTCAAGCTTATATTTCGTTCTTTACGGTTAACCTGACGATGACATTCACGCCGAAACAGGTCTGTCGTATTAAATAGCTTATTAAGAAAACAGCGTCCTTGAAATGAGTATGTTACAATGTGTCTAAATTTCTTTCTTTGTTAATCCACTCTCTAGGCTGGACTTATTTACACTGTTACGTGACAGTCGGACTTAGGTAAATTCAATAATAAAATTCAATAATTCAATAATTCAATAATTCAATAATAAAATGAAGATCACTTGCAACTTCTTTCGACGAGCCGCAAATAGGCACGTAAAAAGGACAACCATCCACGCTCACACACACACACACACACACACACACACACAATTACAGCTTTCATCCACAGACTTCATCAGTATAGAACACACACTCATTCATACGATTGTAGGCACAGATCGCTAACACAGAATACTCATGCAGGGCTTCGGAACGTGTGTTAGTGAGCTGTGCTTTGTGGGGTGTGTTCTATATTGATGAAGGTTTAAGCTGTGGTGTACGTGTGTGATCGTCTTTTTTACACGCCTGTCAGCTAGCTTCACGATCGACTTTGTCATGAGTTGCAGCCTTTCTTCATATTATTGTTGACTCCTGGACGTCCCATTAATTTGATTTAAGGGACTGCTGTTTTGTAAATGAACTATACCACTCATCAGCTGTGTTCAGAATAGTTAGCAATATGTTCTATATAATATGATCTTAATGGATATTGTCAGTACAGTTTTCTTCCCATTATTTCTATAGTTTGTTTCTGCAGCCTACTGACACTTGATACCTTCTTAACAACTCAAACGCTTTCATTACCACACAATTTACATAAAAATGGGCCAGTGGTGTATCAAGGATCATGGTACCTTCGCTCTGGATTCGAATGTCGCACTTTACAGTCAAGACCTCTCCGCAACCTTCGGTCTGCTCTTATCAACTACGTTGCAGTTTAGTGCAGCACAGTTTTAAGTAAACAAAATATTAAACACCGAACTCTATGAACTCTAACCTATTCGTAATAGCAGCATGTCGCTAGCAGTATAGCATGACGTATAGTGTGGTTGCATGAAACTTCATAATTATGGGCAACTGAATCAACATTATCTTTGTTTGATCTACAGAATGATCTGATATTTTATTTATTTATTTATCTATTTTTCAAATTGTTTTCTTTTGAACGAATTCGCCTTTTTATTATTATTATTATTTTATTTCAGTCTTCTGATGAAGAAGATGGCGAATAACTTTGTTCCCGGATTTCCTTTTTAAAATCAGAACGATGGCAATATATCGTCAGAGTGATAAGTAAAACGATATGAAACAACCTGTCATCAAGTTAAAATAGCATCCACGTGACTACTCGGTAAAAGAACTGATGAACATTACAACACTAGAGGGTATCGCTTTCACTAAAGTTACAGAAATACTTGAAGAAATCCCTTAATAACAGCGACATTGACAATTTAGATAATTATACAAAGTTGTCTTATTGACTAGAACATGACGGCGAGTTTTTTTGCAGCCTGTTTGTTAGCCAATATTTAAACGTAGCGCATGTCAGCAGACACTATACGGATATAAAGGGAGTACAGCAATATAGAAATAACCAGGTTATCGCTGCATGGAAATAGTGCTTTAGCTGAAAACAGTTGTGTGAATCTACCGCGTTAGCAAAGTTTTAAGAAATCATGCGCGGAAGGCCCTTAGAATCCATGGCGACAAGTAATGACGTAATACAAGGTATGTTGTAACTCTTTTCAGTATGCAAGACGAGACCATCCAATTTTCACAGATTCTCGTTTGTTTAGTATAATTTGCCCTCTTCTTTCAGTATATATTTTCTCAACCTGTCTCCAGAGTATAGCCGGAATACTGAAGAACAAGACTTCAGTTTCTTACCCCTTATTATGACAATAACGGAAGCGACAGTGTTATCATTACTTTCAACCGTCTACGTACTTTTTCCACTTTATGTGAATAAAATCTACACAGAAGGAACGGTTTGCAGCTTTCTTCCTTTTTTGTTTCAATGTCTTATTCATAGTGAGATGATTGATGGAAAAATAATTATATTCTACCAAAGCTTCCAGCCTTATTTTACCAAATAATCACTAATCTGACGTAAATAATGTAAATATGTTCTGTAGGTAGGGAGTGCCACTCTCCTGAACCAGGTGGTTAAAGGCACATCCCATGCGACAATAAAGATGAGACTGTTATTGTTATTGTTTACTACGAACTCTGTATATTACATTTTGTCATATTCAACTATATGTAACAAAAATAAATCAACGGTTATACTTTTCGTTGAAATAATCATTTCTGAGTTTACAATAAATGTCCCCTAATCCACACGAAACCAGCGCCGTTGCTTACTAAGTGCCGAGAAGAACTTAAATGGCGCTCACGTATGGACAATTGCTACAGAGGTTAGGGTGTGCACCTAGATGAGAAATACATGTTTAAGACAGCACGGTTGGGGTAAAAAAATTACAACTTACCCCGTCGACTTAGAGGTAATTAGAACGGGATTTTGTAGAGTCTCGTAAGGTTTGTTGTTGGCCTGGTGCTTAAAACGGATGTCCTACAGGGGGACACGAGACACACAAAGCCACTGTCAGTCGCAGTGCTACTTCTCCGAGACCCAAAGGTATTGAGCTAAATTGTCGTCGAAGATGAAATGTGGCCTAACATGCAAGCTTACTATACATGCGGGACCAGAGCAAGATTGGCTGTTGACGGGGTCACTTTGACAACAGTAAACATAGCTACACCGATTGCAAAGAGCAGCATATTTTCGTCGGCACCACTAATAACAGAGTGTGGCGTGTTGTCCAGATATGACAGCTAACACCTGCTTTCAAGTCCTCTTCGAAAATTCAGTTAGGCTATATTTGGTGTGCAAGGTGTGTACAGTTTTCTTGTGAGCGTGAAGAACCCGTTCACACTCTCGCCAATCCCCATTCGATAATGATCGAAAAACTTAAACAGTCGTTAGAAATAAATACTTAGTTGGATTCTTTTCTATGTTACAGGGCTGAATAATTTGAGAAACAAATGCACACGAATTACAAAAGATGTCGCTTTACACAATATTGAATACATATTTTAAAAACTGGACCTAACTGGGATTGGAATCCAACTGCTCATTATGAACTAGAAAGTATAAAAGTCGTTGGTGTCCCTTTATACATTTGTTATCGCGGTTGTAATCTGCTAGAAGAAGCTATGTCAGAGTACATGGATGTGCCGATAGAAAAGTGCATCCTATGTAACTGAATAATGTCTGAGGAGAGAATTTCCTAACATTGCGATGCAGCATTACAGCAAATCATAATATTCATATACGATATATGAAGTGTTCTGCATAAAGCCTTCCGAAGAAGCGCACGGAATGAAGTGTTCTCTTCCAAATGCAGAAGTGAGGTTCCTGGCCTGTTCCTGTGTTCACTTTCTAAAAAAAGAGGAAGTGTCCTTCCTCACATCTGGAGATGAAGCATATTTCCTGGCTCATACCAAGACTGTGTCTGCTATTTCCTGCCAAATGTTAGGACAGACAATCTCTTCAACAGTAAAGATGGTCGCTGAAGGCATAAATGATTGACAAGTCTCCCGCCAAGGGAAGTAAATTCTTGAGCGCCTTTTACAAAACTGTTACCATTCACGCCCAATCAGTGGAGTTTGGCAAAACAGCTGGCCCTGCCACACAGGCATTGCGAAAAACAAAGAACTGGCCATGAGTCTGTCCCTCATTCCACACACTTGTATTCTGTGCCGATTGTAGATTTTTCACATTTGACAGACTTATCATTGTTAGACACACTATGGACACCTGCCTCCCGTGGAACAAAGTTCCACAGGCCATTACTATCTATGTTGCATGCCCCCCCACCCCTATTATAATGCTTGGCTCCTATAAGTACGAGCTGACGCATCCGCCATTTTAATTCTCGTGGCTCGTAAGTTAAACACACTGTGGTGCTATAGGATTTGCTTCATGGCACTTTAGCACGACATTACGGGTGGTTGTGTTGCCATAAACTGCTCAAATCATTCCAGAGGTGGCTACAGAACGTTTTGTCTCCCCAGAGATTCTAAGAGAAGAAAAAATGGATCATTAAATGTCGGCGCAAAGACTGGGAACCCGGACCGAGCCCACAGTTATGTATTGTAAGTAAATAGTTATTATTACGACTTTAAGCAATATTTAATAGTAAAAATCGTTTCTGATATTTGAACTTACGGTTTTATTTAGCTCTTCTGAAATTACTACCTCTTAACAGAGAAGCTGCCTGTAGGGAATTAGCAGCCGCAAAATATCACATTACAGCAAAGCATCCCAGAACATACTGTTTTTAGGGCATAATATATGTGTCTTATATACTATATTGAGAAACACACCTCATCAAAAAGTTTTTTACTGACATTGCACAGCCAGCCGCGGTGGCCGAGGGGACTGAGGCGCTTCAGTCCCGGCTGCACGGCCACTACGGTCGGGGGTTCGAATCCCCCCTCAGGCATGGATATTTGTGCCGTCTGTAGTGTTAGCTATTTCATAAGTAGTTTGTACGTTTAGGGACTGATGACCCTGTACTTAAGTTCCTTTAGCTCTACAAACATTTGAACATTTCACATTGCACAAATTGTTGAAGACACTTCTGTTACTTTATTGCGAGAAAGTATTACAAACACTAAAACGGAAAATATAAATATAGTGGGCAAAAAGTTTCGTTAAGGCTGTGGCAGCGTACTGTGCTGATACAGGCAACTACCGTTGAATGCTAATTGTGCTATTTCGAAGTTTTAGCATCATAATTGAAGTATGCAATTTGACAGAATAGTAAGGTACCTGATATTTTATCACAGACTACACCCTCAACTCAATTTGTTATTAGTAAATGCCAATATTGACGCTTATCTCTAAGACGCTGTAACATAACTGCCAAAGAATACTGGATAAATTTTACTTACGGCTGCGGCTGCGTAGTGTGCTAATGCTGGCAACGAAATGTTTGCTTTATATGGATTATTAAATTACTGACAAGACAACGGTACTGTTACATACGAAAACCTGTCAACCTTAGAGAAGGAACAGAATTATTTATTTATTTCATGGGCAACACATTTTATACGATTAGGTTTTCAAGTAGCATTCAAAGGTTTTGCCAACATCGGCACCCTGTGCCTGTACGACCGTAAACTTTAGATCCTGTACACTAATATTCTTTTTATTTTAAATGTTTGTAACACATTCTGAAACTCTCGGTAACATAATAGAAGTACTTTCAGGCATTTGAGTATAAAAATCCGATGTGGTGAATTTGTCACAGCAGACAACAAAAATTTACTGCAAGATGGCAAACAAACCTCGTATATTGACAGTCATTATTCAAATAGAAGCCAAGATCGCTTTTAAATTTATCTAGATAACCAGTTTCGGCAGCATTAAACGTAGTACGCGATTTTTATCACAGAAATATATGTTTCTTGCTCTTTTTTCTGTATTTGGACAGAAGCAGCAATAGGTACAGAAAACGCGAGATTTTTGTGTCTAATACACATATCGATGTAAACAAGAGCGGAATGCAAGCTCAAATTAGCACGATCTAAGGCTATATGCCGGGCACTTGTAAAACTTAAACAAAACAACAATGTTCTTATAAGCTGCGTGCTGTGTTTAGCATTCACAGGAATGAAAATGGCGGACGCCCCAGCCTGTGTTTTTAGGAGTTCTAGCCATTGCCGTTACGTCATTGCCTTTACAATGGGCGACAGTGGTCACTACACTTCTCTGTCCAGCTATTTCCCAAAGACACTCCCTTGAGGATTACTCCCGCCAAGCCAACGCCTTCTAGAGACATGGCCTCACAACAGTCCGAGTGACGTCACATCGAGTAGGCCGCGATCGCTAGCTGACTGGCTGGCCGATACGAGGCAGTGGGCTGTGCCCCAGCAGCTAGCCAATCAGCTAGCGATCGCGGCCTACTCGATGTGACGTCAGTCGGACTGTTGTGAGGCCTTGTGTCTAGAAGGCGTTGGCCATACTCGCCTCATCTTCTTCTAGCTCAGCACAAACATATGACTCAGTGCTCTCCTCTGGAGGCAAAAACAAGTTACCAGCACTAAGTTTATTCAGAGTGTTTATTATAAAGATGTAATCCAGGAAGATTAGTGTTTAAAATACCATCGACAGCGTGGTAATTAGAGACCGAGCTCACCTTCGGTTGTTTGCATAAGTATGGGGGAGGAAGTCGACCGTGCCCTTTAAGAAAAAAACAGTCTGTTACCATTTTGAACCTCGATCGGTAGGGAAGATGGAAATCAGTCTCCATCAAATCGCTATAATGCTAATAAATCATTCATTTTATTGATTATATATAATCTACTTTCCAATCTAGTTACGAGTCAGGATATTCATGGAAAGAGAGAATGGGCTGCCTCTTTTCAAATTTACATCTCTATGGTAAGGTATTCTTTAACAGGTTATCAATTTGAAGTTTACTTGCCTCCTAATACAGTTATCCAGGGATTCAGTCTAATGGCACCACTAACAATTGTCTAATGGTACTACTGCAAAGAATAAATACCCCTAAAAGGGGATGTAAGCTCTAATTATAAAAGAGAATATGGCCATTGACCAATAATCTGATGTAGGCAGCAGACGACCGGGAGTGAACAACGAGGAAGTGGTGGAACTTCAGCCAAGTCGCACTCCAACATTCCATCAGTGTGGCTCATCTTTGGTCCCTGTGCAGTGAACACCGTCCAACTGGTTTGTATGGCGCAACTGGTCATATCACCCCTCTATCAAGTGTATGTTCCTTCATGTTCAACAGATATTCAGTGTAGTGATAGTGGAGATTGAGCTCTCGGCCATTTCAGTCGTCAGTACATTACACTTATGATTAGTATCCACTGAGATGTGGGTGGACATTTTATAATACCCTAAAATAACCGTACACTGGAAACCAGGTATTAGGTAGTTACAGTTTTACAGTTAATTGCTGCGAGAGTTGCATAGGAGCTCAATAATTTACTAAGTGACATCAAAATAGTAGCGTTCCTGATGTTTCAATATTTATTTTTCAGCGGTATGCTGGGATCTGGCTGCATAAGAAATGAAGCCAGCACCTCAATAGGGGCAGAGTTGCTAAAGTAGTCACGCAATAACAGCAAACCCTACTGTAGACTAGAGGCACCTTTAGGGGCACCGACCAGCGCTTCACAGAGGATGTGTTGAAAAAGACACCCAGATGCAGCCATGAAACGATGATTCTTATAATGCACCTGGTAAACAGGTTGACATCAGCTAGCAGTAGGCGTCCAGCTAGGAGGGTTCAGCTCCTGCCAGCATCAGGACTAGATGCGGCTCACAGACCAAGACTAGCGAAGGCAGCATCTAGTTGTAGTCGGGATAGGATGACTTACTTCAGAGCGACAGCTAGTCCGAACTTCTGGGTGTAGACTGCAGTTGTTGACAGATCATGCATGACTGCGGTAGAATACATAACCGCTCGACTCTGATATGACAGAAAGTCATCGACAATAGATGCAGCACAGCATCAATCTTTGCATCATGCTCTGTCAACGACGTTCCAGCTCTGGCAGGAGGCAACTGAACTCACTTTGGTGTCTGGAGGCTTTCGTCCCATCAGCTCAGTTTATTTCCAACTCATTCAGGAGACTGTGGTAGCTCACCTGTCCACAGGATATGGAGGCTAATCTGGATGGGAAAATCTGATCAACTCGATCACAGACTGGTATTAATACTGCTAATCAACATTCATCTCACATTTTTGTATGTACATTTCTCGTTCCAACTGTTGTTGTACTAACCCAGTCCATTTTCCAGTGACCGATCTTTGGTATGCTTAATGGCTACTTATATATTAGGTGAGTGCCATTCAGTTGGTGTACGGTTTATAGGGAGTTTGAGAGGAACTGCTGTTATATGCAGCATACAGCTTGCACAAATGAGACCACCACCTGGTATCGAAACTGGACAGATTATTTAAAAAAGAAATGAATAGACAGAAATATACACTGTACAATATTCACCACAAGGGAATTATCCAAATGGGATTGAAGTTGGAAGATGTGATGCACAAACAAACGAATTACCACAACTTGGTAACAGTTGGATGATTTATTCAATAGAAAGAGCTTCACAACTTGAATAAGTCAGTAACCTGTTGGCCCTTATGCAGGCACCCCGATTCGGCTTGGCACTGAGTCGTTGATTGTCGTCCAGAGAGATATTGCGTCAAATTCCATCAATTCGGCACCTTGGGTTGTCATACTGCAGAGCAATCTGGACGGCCCTGTGGCCCCCAATATTCTCCATTTGGGATAGATCAGGCGGGCTCGCTGCTCAAGGTCAGAATTTAAGAAGATAAAATCCTGGTAGTCGTGGTTATATGATGCTATTCAATCACGATACCAGCTTCGATGACCCATTAACACCATCTTCAGGCCCTCACTTTAGAACTGACGCAGCCACCCAATCAGATAGGTTTAATGAATGGAAGCCTCTGTTTAACCTGGTATCGGTAGAGCTTGGTCCATCTCTACATAATCAATGTGCTCCTGTGTACAAGTACAGGTTACAAGGAACGGATTTACATTCCCAACATATTTCACAGTTTAATTGCGATAGCTACAGTTATCTATATTCCTAACTTTAAATTATTTGCTGAACCTCGCTTTGCTTTTAACGAATTGTAGAAGCTTGTTCCAAGATATGCAGCTGTTCTGAGAAAACTAATGCTCTGGTAATTGGCAATATGAAAGTTTTTTTTTTTTAATTGGCCTTTGAGTAGTCCCCTTACAGCCATCCACATAAGTAATGACAAGGACATCCTCTGGTACAGTTGTGTAAGCAAGTTGGCAAAAGCAAACAAACAAACATCAAAGATGTGACAGAAAACAAAAACAGAAAGATCAATCTGAAGTAACATAACAAACATTAAAGATATGACATAAAGCCAAGAGCAATTTGAAATAGCATATAGTGATTAAATATGGTTTTATCTTTTACATAAAAGTTCATAACTCTTTCTTCGCCGCCGTTAGAAAGGAGATAAGTTCTTTGTACACACCAAAGTCTTTGGTTGCCAATAATGTTGACACAGATATTGGTAACTGGTAGTCCCTGCTCACAGTATAGCTTAGCAACTTTGATGCGAGCTCCCACCTGTTCATGCATCCAAAAACAATGTGGTTTGCGTCTTCTGCTTCGCCGCAGTCACAGAGTGCAGAAGATGACAATATGCTCCTCCGGAACCGTAAGGCAGTACTTGAGAGCTTCCAAGGTGTCTGTGAGTTCAGCGGTCATTATTGTCATTTGTTTTGGCAGATTGTATTTACAACCTGTTTGCGCATTGGTATCCCAAAAGGCGCATCCCGATCCGTCCTGGATTTTGGAGCCGTCTGTGTAAAGAATCCTCGCCTATGAATATTTGTCTCGGAACTCTAGCAATGCGTAATTTGCCAGAGTTGAGAAAGCTCGGAGATCACATGTCACATCAGGTTCAACAACAGTACATAAGTAGCTTCGTTCGAACATGAATAGTCGCCGATTTGAGATGGCTAATCGGATTTTCTGAGCTAACTCTAGATATTCCCTTGCAAGTGGAGGCAGGTTCTTACACAGCCAATAATGAGCAGTGTAACATATGACCGACAGTTCATGTATGCGAGATAATAAAACGTCTTCTGACAATTGTGGCCTCTTCATTAGAAATGTTATGCTTAAATATTTGCGTCGTAAGTGTAGAGGTGGTTCATTACTTTCCACAAGTAAAGCACTGGTTGGAGTTCACTTTGTGGCGCCAAGACACACTCCTAGCGCTTTGTATTGTACGGCAAGTTTTTGAAAGAAGGTGTCTGTTGCCGATCTGTAGAATATACTTCCGTGCTCCAACTGCGACCGTACTATGGTACGATACACGTTCATACATGTGTAGACAAAGGAAAGTAAAAGTCTTGGAAAAAGGTAACATTTATATGGATCAAATATCACTCTACCATTAATAATAATAAAAATTTCAATGACTTAGGCATTTTCTGTGACAGGGAGGTATGCTCTCCCCAGTTCGGATCAGTCTGACATATTAATATGCGGGTCGGTGTGGCGGCCAGTCATCTCGGATGGGGTTTTCAGCCGGATTTCCACGTTCAACTGAGAGAGTGCTGGGCTAGTACCGAAGCCCCGCCTCGCTTACACGACTCATTTGCGAGTCGTGTAAACTTTCACGTGCTACACGCAAACATTTGGAGTACACAGATTTTCTCAAGGTGGTAATGCGATGGTGACAGAACGGGCATCTAGGTCACCGTTTAAATTAACATGTCAGGTCCATAGTAACAGTTTCAACTCCACATCATTGCGGGGTAAAGGCAAAAGGAAAAGAAGAAGGTCAACGACTGCTGCGTAAACCGCCGTTATAAAAACATCCCATTATTGTCACATGTGAAGACTACATCATATAGAACCACAAACCACCAATGGGAAGATAAATATCAATGGATAACACTGCAGGAGGGACGAAAACGGCCAAATGTTCCATCAATCACGGCGAATAAAAAGGTAAGTTCCATAATTCGGGTAAGATATAATTAGGTACCATCCTCTAGCCACCTTCATGGAATAACATTTTGCAAATAGAACTCTGATTTCATCCAAAAGTTAATCAGGTTCCATTAGCCATTACTAGTTAATACAGCATTGGCCTGTCATCATAACATACATTAATTTTAAAACCTATTAAAATTGTAGAGAAATGTGGCCTTTTTCTGGAAAATTTCAAAACACTATGAGATCAAACCAAAGGTCACAAATTGTAAATAAATAAAAAAAAATTGAATAAAAATAAACCAGAATGAAACTGAAAAATGCATTTGTAGTCGATACACTTATCACTGTACTTATCACTGCGATTTATCACCACATACTGAAGCATACGCCTCTTCTCATGCTACTCAAAAATGTTCACATGTTTGTAAATCTGAGGGACTTATTTTCTGCGGTTATCAGTCCCTAGGTTTACAAACTACTTATACTAACTTATGACAAGGACAATACACACATCCATACCCGAGGGAGGAATCGAACATCCGACGGCGAGCAACCGCGCGCTCCGTAGCAAGGCGGCTTAGAGCGCACAGCTTGTCCACTGCGGCCTCGTATTGCTGTCAACTGATGTAGACAACTAAGCAGAATGTTCTTGTGTGTACCCGTTTTCTGAAAATACGGCTGTGGCGCTGAAAAATCTTGTAGACATATTTTTGCAACTGTTCCTCCTAAGAATAACTGCACTTCACAACGTCCTTGCAGCAGTGTGGTTTACTCGGGATGAACATTACACAAAAACCGTACAACTTCTACAATCTCGCCATTACGATATGCCCTACTCAAGGAAACAGTCATCATCTCAAACACAGTATAAAACAAAACAAAACTAGTCCTTTGCTCACCATAAATAACCGATATTTAAAAATAATCGAAATATATTTTTTTCGAGTACTGAATAAATTACTCAATACTCAATAATGACTACTACGTACCCTAACAAAACGTTAACTCACACCCGTAGCTCATGACCCTATCACGTACATCAGCCTGCGAGAATCCACCATCTCTGAAACTTCAGACAATAACAAATAACACTCGTAAACCTAACAACTTTGGTATCGCAGAAAAGTTTTAAAAACAAGCTAAACTAACAATTCCTAGCAACCATTTCTATGTTACCCAACACAATAATAAAACCACATAATAATATAACGCAGTCCTCACGGATATTAACTGCAGTCCAAAATACGTACCAATAGTCTACATTTCCTCCTCACACTGACTGTCATTATCAGTTACGAATCATAAAGCATAAAAGTGGAGAAAATCGTGCATCTTCTATCACCTACATCTACAGTCACACTGCGCAAGGCATCTCATGGTGTGTGTGGCGGAGGGTACCATTGTCAGTTCCTCTTATTCCATTGGCGAATGGTTCGAGGGAGAAGGATTGCCTGTTTGCCTCTGTGTAGACCTTAATGTCTCTAATTTTTTTTCTTGTGCTGCGCGTAATACACATAGTAGGAAGCAATACGTTGGTTGATTCTCCTTGAAACGCACGCTCTCAGAACTTTAGTACGGATTAGATTAGATTAATACTTGTTCCATGGATCATAAATATGACTTTTCGCAGTGATGTGGAACGTGTCAGTTTAATAAATGGTGTCTATGCATGACACTCAACATTTTAAAGATTATTATTTATTTCTTTATGTGTTTTTAGCGAAATTACTAAGTTTTATCTAAAAATTCATATAAAGTGTAGAAGGAGTTGCCAGTCAGAATTTCTCTTCATGTCTTTCTAAATACTGGTTGGCTATCTGTCAGACTTTTGATGCTCCTTGGTAAGTGACCGAAGACTTTTGTAGCAGCATAATTCACCCGTTTCTGCGCCAAACTTAACCTTGAATAGTGAATATCGCCATTTCTCCCAGTGTTGTAGCTACGCTCACTGCTATTACTTTTGAATTGGATCGGATTGTTAATAACAAATTTCATGAGAGAATATATATATATATTGTGAAGCAACAGTGAAGATACCTAGATCCTTAAATAAATGTCTGCAGGACGATCTTTGCTGGGCACCAGCAATTAATCTGATTACACGCTTTTGTACAATAAATAGTTTTCTACTCAGTGTTGAATTGTCCCAGAATATAATCCCACAATAAAGCAGTGAATGAAAATAGACATAGAAAGCTAATTTACTGAGATGTACATCACCAATTTTTGCGTTGAGCCTGATAGCATAAGTAGCTGAACTCAAATGTTTCAGCAGTTCTTCAATGTGTTTCTTCCAATTCAATCCTTTGTCAATGCAAACTCCTAAAAATCTTGAATATTCTGCCTTAGCTACAGATTTCTGTTCAAAGTCTAAATTTATTAATGGTGACATGCCATTTACTGTACTAAACTGTATATACTGGGTTTTATCAACATTTAATGAGAGTCCATCTGTAGAGAACCACTTGGTAATTTTCTGAAAGACATCATTTACAATTTCATCAGTTAATTCATGTTTGTCAGGCGTTATAGCTATAGTTGTATCGCCAGCAAAAAGAACTAGCTTAGTATCTCCTTGAATATAGAATGGCAAGTTATTAATAGATATTAAGAACAGCAAAGGACCCAAGATCGAACCTTTTGCGACCAAATTTTTGATAGCCCCCTAGTTATAGCGATTATTTGTTTCTTCCATATCATTGATTGTAGTTATTTCAACTTTCTGCACTCTTTCAGTTAAGTATGATTTAAACCATTTGTGCGCTGTCTCACTCCTACCAAAATACTCAAGCTTCTAGAAGAACCCATGATTTACACAATCAAAAGCCTTTGAGAGAGCACAAAAAATACCTGTGGGTGACGTCCGACACAGATGAGTAATACTCAAGCACTGACCGAACGAATGTTTCGTTATCTCCTTCCTTTGTTGACGGACTACGCTTCCTGAGGACTCTCACCAGTGTACCTCAGTCTGCCATCTGCCTTACCAACGGTCGTCGTCCCACTTCAAATCACCCCTTATGTCTAGTCTCAGATAGTTGAGGGAAGTAACTGCTTCCAGTGTTTGTCCTGCTGTTATATAATAAAGGACCTTTCTTTCTATGTAGACGCAGCACTTTACCCTTGTTTATGTGGAGCCATAATCACAGTTCCCCGCACCATGCGTCAATACGCTGCAGATCTTGCTGTACTTCGCTAGCCTTTTCCACAAGTGTCACTTCTCGTGAACTAACGCGTCACCCGCGGAAAGCCCCATTGAAGTATATACACCATGTGATCAGAAGTATCCGCTCCCCCACCAAAAAAAAAAAAAAAAGTTTTTCACATTAGGTGCATTGTGCTCGCACCTACTGCCAGGTACAACCTATCAGCGACCTCAGTGGTCGTCAGACATCGTGAGAGACAAGAATGGGGCGCTCCGCGGAACTCACCGACTTGGACGTGGTCAGCTGATTGGGTGTCGCCTGTGTCACAAGTCTATTCGCGAGATTTCCACACTCCTATATATCCCTATTACCACTCTTTCTGTCCGCCTCCGTAGCTCAGCGGTAGCGTCGCTGACTACTACGCAGGAGACCCAGGTTCGATTCCCAGCAGGGGGCTGGGTGTTGTGCGTTGTCCTAATCATCATCAACTCATCATCATTGGCACGTAATTCGCCCACGCGGCGTCAAATAGAAAGACTTACACTAAGGCGGCCGAACAATGCCGCAAGGGATCTCCCGGCCACGAAAGCCATACGCTCATTCACCACTGTTAACTGACAGAGACCGCCGACAGTTTAAGTGGAGCATAGACAGACATCTACCCAGACCATAACACAGAATTCCAAACAGCACCAGGATACTAGTTGAACAACGTCTTTGAAAATAACGTATTGTTAATTAGGAACATTGAACTAATTGCAATGGAAAAATAAACATTGTTATGGTGAGGTGAGAGATAACAGCCGTCATGTAATTAATAAAATGCATCTTTAACGCTCACTTGTTTATTAAATCCTTAAAATCGACCAGTTTCGGTCCTGGACCATTATCCTATCAGTTAAACAACATACAAAGTTCAACTGGATTCTACTATCAGTCAAAAAATAAATAAATAAAAAATAAAAAAATATGTTGTTTGACTGATAGAATAATCCAGTTGACCTTTGTATTTGTAGTATATTGACTGGAAGGTACCAGATAGACTTTATGATGGTAAGTCATAGATTTTGGAACCAGATTTTAAACTATAGGATATACCCAGGGGCAGATATACTCTGACCATTACTGCTCATGAGCAGTAGATTTAAACTGAAAAACTGCAGAAAGGTAGGAAAATCAGGAGATGGGACTTGGATAAATTGAGGGAACCTGAAGTTCTTGAAAATTTCAGAGGAAGCTTTACGCGACAATTCACAGAAACGATGGAAAATAAAACAGTAGAAGAAGAATGGGATGCACTGAGAAATGAAATAATAAAGGCAGCATAGGACAACATAGAAAGGCAAGACCTACAAATAATCCTTCGATATCACAGGACATACTAAATTTAATTGATGAAAGGAGAAAATATAAAAATGCAGTAAATAAAACAAACAAAATGGAGTACAGGTGACTGAGAAATGAGATTGACAGTAAGTGTAAAATAGCAAAGCAGGAGTGACTAGAAGGCAAATGCAAGTCTGTAGAAGAATGTATAAATAGGGGAAAAATAGATACCGCCTACAGGAAAATAAAAGAAACATTTGGAGACACGAAAAGCAGCTGTATGAATATCAAGGACACTGATGGAAAACCAGTTCTCAGCAAAGAAGGGAAAGCTGAAAGGTGGAAAGAGTATATACAGGGGCACTACAAATAAAATGAATTTAGAGACAATATTGTAGGAAGGGAAGAGGATGTACATGAAGATGAAATAGGAGATATTATACTGAGAGAAGGATTTGACAGAGCACTGAAAGACCTAAGTCAAAACAAGGCCCCTGGAGTTGATGACATTCCCTAAGAGCTACTGAAATCTCTGGCAGATGACAAAACTATTTCACTTGGTGCGTAAGATGTACATTGAGCAAGCTATAAAGGAAAGCAAGGAGAAATTTGGAGAAAAAATTAAAGTTCAGGGTGAAGAAATAAAAACCTTGCGGTTTGCTGGTGTAATTATAATTCAGATATAGCAAAGGACCTGGAGGAACAACTGAACGGAAAGAAGAGTGTGCTGAAAGGAGCATATAAGATGTATATTAACAAGAGGAAAACAAGGGTAATGGAGTGCAGTCTAAGAAAATCAGGCGATGCTGAAGGAATTAAATTAGGTAACGAATCAATAATGGTGGTAAAGAAGATTTGTTACTTGGGCAGTAAAATGACATGTGATGGTCGCAGTACAGAGGATATAAAATGCAGAATTGCAATGGGAAGAAAAGCGTTTTTGAGAAGGAGAATTTTCTTAACATCTAATATTAATTTAAGCATAAGGAAGTCCTGCATGAAGGCATTTGTGTGGAGTGTTGCCTTGAATGGGAGTGAAACATGGACGGTAAACAGTGCGGACAGGAAGAGAATAGAGGCTTTTGAAATGCGGTGTTACAGAAGAATGTTGATGATTAGGTGGGTGGATCGGGTAACTAATGAGAACGTACTGAACAGAATTGGGGAGAAAAGGAATTTCTGGCATACCTTGACTAAATTGGCAGGACACACTCTTAGATATCAAGGAATTGTGAATGTAGAGTTGGAGGGAAATGTGTGGGATAAAAATAGCAGAGGGAGCCCAAGAGATGGATACAGTAAGCAGATTCAGCTGGATGTGGGTTGCCGTTCTTATGAAGAGATGAAGAGATGAAGAGGCTTGCCCAGGATAGAGTAGGGCGGAGAGCGGCATCAAACCAGTCTCTGGACCGAAGACCACAACAACAACTCGATGGTCCAGGACCGAAACTAGTCGATTTTAAATATTTAATAAACAGATGATGGTTAAAGATGTATTTTATAGGAAAAATGACAATTACATGCAAATAGCTGTAGTAACAGATAACGTAAATAATACTGGGTAAATTTATATATAAGTTTCGGTTATATTAATAGTGCTTCACCTATAAAATAGTGTAATAGGTTCGTCAACAATAATTTCGGAATAAACGGTAATTATACAAAAACCAATAAAGGTACAATATCTGTAACATTAATTGTGAAACATAACCTACTTTCCACGAACCACAGACATTGCCGAGGTGGGGTGGCTTGCGTGCCTCAATTATGCAGATAGTCGTACCGTAGGTGCAACCACAGCGGAGGGGTATCTGTGGAGAGGCCAGACAAACGTGTGGTTCCTGAAGAGGGGCAGCAGCCTTTTCAGTAGTTACAGGGGCAACAGTCTGGATGATTGACTGACCTGGCCTTGTAACATCAGCTAATGTGGCCTTGCCATGCAGTTAGTGCGAACGGCTGAAAGCAAGGGGAAACTACAGCCGTTACTTTTCGCGAGGACATGCAGCTCTACTGTATGAAAATATGATGATGGCATCCTCTCGGGTAAAATATTTCGGAGGTAAAATAGTCCCCCATTCGGATCTCCGGGCGGGGACTACTCAGGAGGATGTTATCATCAGGAAAGACAATACTGGCATTCTACGGATCGGAGCGTGGAATGTTAGATCCCATAATCGGGTAGGAAAATTAGGACATTTAAAAAGGGAAATGGATAGGTTGAAGTTAGATATAGTGGGGATTAGTGAAGTTCGGTGGCAGGATGAACAGGATTTCTGGTCAGGTGAGTACAGGATGTTGTTGTTATGGCCTTCAGTCCAGAGTCTGGTTTGATACAGCTCTCCACCCTACTCTATCCTGTGCGAGCCTTTTCATCTCCTCATAAGAACGGCAACCCACATCCACTTGAATCTGCTTACTATACGTGTCTCTTGGTCTCCCTCTGCGATTTTTACCCCACACACTTCCCTCCAATGCTAAATTTACGATTCCCCGATGTCTAAGAATGTGTCCTTCCAAGCGATCCCTTCTTTTAGTCAGGGTATGCCAAAAGTTACTTTTCTCACCAATTCTGTTCAGTACCTCTTCATTAGTTATGCGATCTACCCACCTAATCTTCAGCATTCTTCTGTAGCACCACATTTCAAAAGCCTCTATTCTCTTCCTGTCTGCACTGCTTATCGTCCATGTTTCACTCCCTTACAAGGCAACACTCCACACAAATGCCTTCAGAAAAGACTTCTTTACACTTAAATTAATATTCGATGTTAGCAAATTTCTCTTTTTCCAAAATGCTTTTCTTCCCATTGCCATTCTGCATTTTATGTCCTCTGTACTGCGACCATCGCATGTTATTGTACTACCCAAGTAACAAAACTCATCTACCACCTTCATTGTTTCGTTACCTAATCGAATTCCTTCAGCATCGCCTGATTTTCGAAGACCGCATTCCATTATTTTTGTTTTGCTCTTGTTAATGTTCATTTTATACGCTCTCTTCAACACACTGTCCATTCCATTCAACTGCTCTTCCAGGTCCTTTGCTGTCTCTGACAGAATTACAATGTCATCAGCAAAACGCTATGTTTTTATTTCCTCCCCCTGAACTTTAATCCCTATTCCAAATTTGTCCTTGCTTTCCTTCACCGCCTGCTCGATGTACAAATTGAATAACACCGGAGAAAGACTGCAACCCTGTCTTACTCCCTTCCCAACTGATGCTTTCCTTTCATGCCCTTCGAGTCTAATAACTGTGGTCTGGCTTTTGTACAAGTTGTAAATAACTCTCGTTTCCCTGTATTTTACCCCTGCTGACTTCAGAATTTGAAAGAGTGTATTCCAGTCAACATTGTCAAACGCTTTCTCCAAATCTACAAAAGCTAAAAATGTAGGTTTGCCTTTCCTTAATCTATCTTCTAAGATAAGACGTAAAGTGAGTATTGCCTCCCGGGTTCCTACGTTCCTCCTGAACCCAAATTGATCTTCCCCAAGGTGAGCTTCTACCAGCTTTTCCATTCTCCTGTAGATAATTCGTGTTAAAATTTTGCAACCATGACTTATCAAACTAATGGTTCTGTAATTTTCACACCTGTCTGCGCCTGATTTCTTTGGAATGGGGATTATTACATTTTTCTTAAAGTCTGAGGGTATTTGCTTTAATCAAATACATGGAAACACTGCGTCCATTCCTTTCCAGGTGGTTTATGTGTGCCATTATCTCGTACGCTATTTGGTGGTTTTGATGCCCTCGATGAAAATATTTAAGAAGTATGAGCGCAGATTTAGTCCGAGAAGATGACAATATGCTCCTCCGGAACTGTAAGGCAGTACTTGAGAGCTTTCAAGATGGCTGTGAGTTCAGCGGTCATTATTGTCATTTCCTTTGGCAGTTTGTATTTACATCGTGTTTGCGCTTTGGTATCCCAAAAGGCGCATCCCGATCCGTTTTGGGTTTTGGAGCCGTCTGTGTAAAGAATCCTCGCCTGTGAATATTTGTCTCGGAACTCTAGTAATGCGAAATTTACCAGAGTTGAGGAAGCTGGGAGATGACATGTCACATCAAGTTCAACAACAGTACATAAGTAGCTTCGTTCAAACATGAACAGTCGCCGATTTGAGATGGCTAATCGGATTTTCTGCGCTTGTCTCATACATCGTACACACCAGTTCAAATAGTCTTGGCTGGCTCTCCCAGAGACTTCAGTAGCTCTGAGGGTATGTCATCTACTCCTGGGGCCTTGTTCCGACCTAGGTCTTTCAAGGCTCTGTCAAATTCATCTCTCAGTATAGTATCTCCTATTTCATCCTGATCTACTTCCTCTCCCTTTCCTACAACATCGTCTCTAAGTTCATTTCCTTTGTAGAGCTGCTCTATGTACTCTTTCCACCTTTCAGCTTTCCCTTCTTTGCTGAGAACTGGTTTCCCATCTGAGTTCTTGATATTCGTAGAGTTGCTTTTCTTGTCCCCAAATGTCTCTTTTATTTTCCTGTAGGCGGTATCTACTTTTCCCCTTCTTATACATTCTTCTACAGATTTGCATTTGGCTTCTAGCCACTCCTGCTTAGGCATTTTGTATTTGAGTACAGGATAATAAATACAAAATCAGTTGGGGGTATCACAGGAGTAGGACTGATAATGAATAAGAAAATATGAATGCGGGTAAACTACTATGAGCAGCACAGTGATCGCATTATCATTCTCAAGATAGATACGAAGCCAACACCGACAACAGTAGTACAGGTTTATATGCCAACTAGCTCTGCCGATGATGAGGAGATCGAGGAAATATATGAGGAGCTAAAGGAAATTATTCAGACAGTTAAGGGAGAGAAAAACTTAATTGTGATGGGAGACTGGAATTCCGTAGTAGGAAAAGGAAGAGAAGAAAAAATAGTAGGTGAATATGGACTGGGCAGAAGGAATGAAAGAGGAAGCCGCCTGGTAGAATTTTGCACGGAACATGATTTAATCGTAACAAACACGTGGTTTAAGAATCACAAAAGAAGGTTGTATACTTGGAAGAGACCAGGAGACACCGGAAGGTATCAGATAGATTTTATAATGGTAAAACAGAGATTCCGGAAGCAGGTGATAAACTGTAAAACATACCCAGAGGCAGATATAGACTCTGACCATAACTTGTTAGTCATGAACTGTAGGCTGAAACTGAAAAAAACGCAGAAAGGTAGGAAAATAAGGAGATGGGACTTAGATAAATTGAAGGAACGTGAAGTTCTGGAGAAATTCAGAGGGAGATTTAGGCATCAATTGACAGAAACAGGGGGAAATAAAACAGTAGAAGAGGAATGGGTAGCATTGAGAGATGAAATAGTGAAGGCAGCAGAGGACAAAATAAGTAGAAAGGCAAGACCTACAAAAAATCCTTGGATATCACAGAAAATACTAATTTTAATTGATGAAAGGAGAAAATATAAAAATGCAGTAAATGAAACAGGCAAAATGGGGTACAGACGACTAAGAAATGAGTTTGACAGGAAGTGCAAAATGGCTAAGCAGGAGTGGCTAGAAGCCAAATGCAAATCTGTAGAAGAATGTATAAATAGGGAAAAAATAGATACAGCCTACAGGAAAATCAAAGAAACATTTGGAGATAAGAAAAACAGCTCTATGAATATCAAGGACTCTGATGGAAAACCAGTTCTCAGCAAAGAAGGGAAAGCTGAAAGGTGGAAAGAGTACATAGAGCAGCTCTACAAAGGAAATGAACTGAGAGACGATGTTGTAGGAAAGGAAGAGGAAGTAGATCAAGATGAAATAGGAGATACTATACTGAGAGATGAATTTGACAGAGCCCTGAAAGACCTAGGTCGGAACAAGTCCCCAGGAGTAGATGACATACCCTCAGAGCTACTAAAGTCTGTGGGAGAGCCAGCCATGACAAAACTATTTGAACTGGTGTGTAGGCTGTATGAGACAGGCGAAATAACCTCACACTTTAAGAAAAATCTAATAATCCCCATTCGAAAGAAATCGGGAGCAGACAGGTGTGAAAATTACAGAACCATCAGTTTGATAAGTCATGGTTGCAAAATTTTAACACAAATTATCTACAGGAGAATGGAAAAGCTGGTAGAAGCTGACCTCGGGGAAGATCAGTTTGGATTCAGGAGGAACGTAGGAACCCGGGAGGCAATACTCACTTTACGTCTTATCTTAGAAGATAGATTAAGGAAAGGTAAACCTACATTTCTAGCTTTTGTAGATTTGGAGAAAGCGTTTGACAATGTTGACTGGAATACACTCTTTCAAATTCTGAAGTCAGCAGGGGTAAAATACAGGGAAACGAGAGTTATTTACAACTTGTACAAAAGCCAGACCACAGTTATTAGACTCGAAGGGCATGAAAGGAAAGCATCAGTTGGGAAGGGAGTAAGACAGGGTTGCAGTCTTTCTCCGGTGTTATTCAATTTGTACATCGAGCAGGCGGTGAAGGAAAGCAAGGAAAAATTTGGAATAGGGATTAAAGTTCAGGGGGAAGAAATAAAAACATTGCATTTTGCTGATGACATTGTCAGAGACAGCAAAGGAACTGGAAGAGCAGTTGAATGGAATGGACAGTGTGTTGAAGAGAGCGTATAAAATGAACATTAACAAGAGCAAAACAAAAATAATGGAATGCGGTCTTATAAAATCAGGTGATGCTGAAGGAATTAGATTAGGTAACGAAACAATGAAGGTGGTAGATGAGTTTTGTTACTTGAGTAGTAAAAGAACATGCGATGGTCGCAGTACAGAGGATTTAAAGCACAGAATGGCAATGGGAAGAAAAGCATTTTTGAAAAAGAGAAATTTGTTAACATCGAATATTAATTTAAATGTTAGGAAGTATTTTCTGAAGGCATTTGTGTGGAGTGTTGCCTTGTACGGGAGTGAAACATGGACGATAAGCAGTGCGGACAGGAAGAGGATAGAGGCTTTTGAGATGTGGTGTTACAGAAGAATGCTGAAGATTAGATGGTAGATCGCATAACTAATGAAGAGGTACTTAACAGAATTGGTGAGAAAAGGAATTTTTGGCACACCATGACTAAAAGAAGGGATCTCTTGGTAGGACACATTCTTAGAAATCGAGGAATCGTAAAATTAGCTTTGGAGGGAAGTGTGTGGGGTAAAAATCGCAGAGGGAGACCAAGAGACGCATATAGTAAACAGATTCAAGTGGTTGTGGGTTGTCGTTCTTATGAGGAGATGAAAAGGCTTGCTCAGGATAGAGTAGGGTGGAGAGCTGCATCAAACCAGTCTCCGGACTGAAGACCACAACAACAACAACAACAACAACAACCTACTTTAATATTATGTAGATAAGATTTACTTAGTCTAATGATAAATTCTAATGAGCCTAATATCTGAACTATAAAATTGCGACTCTGGCATGAACTAAGTAACATTTGCTTACTAAACAAATCTCTAAAAGCCAAATAATAGAAAATAACTTCATCTAGTCACATTAGAAAGAAGAACAACAAAAGTTTTGGAAAAGGAATTGATAATAGACTAATTACATTCGTACCTAATATTATGCAACACTTGTATCAGGAGGTACAGTAAGGCAAGCACATGGGAATAAATCGCAACATCCATCGTTACAACTTGAGTTAATATTCGATGGTTAAAAATTTGTCTTCTTGAGAAATGCATTTCTTCCCATAGCCAATCTGTATTTGATATCTTTTGTACTCCGTCTATCATAAGTTATCTATATTGTTTTATTTATCGGAAGCAATTTATAAGAATGTTGCCTATTGTAACACGCGCGGATCGTAACGGTGCTATTTCTGAACACCGTCTGCAGAGCTTTTCGCTTTCCTCTACTTTTATGCCACGTGTGCTTCCTCCGTCACGTTCTGTCCTTTTATTTTTGCTGTTGACACGTCGTCGTGAACGTTCTGGGGATTTCATCGCGGCGACAGGAATTGCGTTAGCCCGGCGACGGCGCTTTGCGCCAACTCGCCAACCCTCGTCTCCTTCCATATTCACAGTCACTCTCCTGATTCACAAGTCGTAACAGACTTAGAAATTCATAAAAAGTGAAAATCTGAAGGTGCCTTTTAAATATACCACTGAATATCAAAACTACGTCTTCGGGCACGGTAACATCAACATCTACATCTACATAAATACTCTGCAAATCACGATGAAGTGCATAGCAGAGGGTTCATCCTACCGCTCTTTTGATACTTCTCTACAGTTCCATTCTGTAATAGCTCGCGGAAAAAAGGAACACCTAAATCTTTCAGGTTTCGATCTGATTTCTCTTATTTCGATTATCATGTCTTCCTATGTAGGTATCTGCTAACAAAATCAGTTTGCATTCGGAAGAGAGAGTTGGTGAAAGAAATTTCGTAAATAGATCTCGTCGCAACGAGTAACGCCTTTCTTTTAAAAATTTCCACCCCAACTCTTGCATCATGTCTGTGACACTCTCTCCCCTATATCGCGATAATACAAAACGAGCTGCCCTTCTCTCAACTTTCTCTAAATCGTCTGTTAATACCACTTGGAGCGGATCCCACAATGCGCAAAATACTCAGGGCGTTTTGTTACCCCAAGATATTTAGTTGAATTTACGGCCTGTTGTTTTAACTGATTTATCGTGTAAATGAAGTTTAATAGGCTTCTTTTAGTGGTCATATGGATGACTTCACACTTCCCATTATTAAGGGTCAATTGAAATCTTTTGCACCATGCTGATATCTTATCTAAATTATTTTGCAGTTGCTTTTGATCTTCTGGTGACTTTACTAACCGGTAAGTGACGGTATCATCCGCGAACAGTCTTACGGAGCTACTCAAACGGTCTCCTGTATATATAAATATTCAAATGTTTGTAAATCTATCGAACCAACCTGCGTGGTCATCAGTCCGTAGCTTACAAAGTACTTAAACTCAGGTAAACTAACCTAAGGACAACACACACACACACACACACACACACACACACACACCCATGCCCCAGGGAGGACTCGAACCTCCGACGGAGAACAACCGCGCGCTCCGCAGCGAGACGCCTTAGACCGCTCGGCTACTCCACCGCGGCTATGAATGTTTGTCTGTATGTCCTCTATGTCTTCATAAACTATTCATCCGATTGTAATGAAACTTCGGTGAACTGTTCACCGTACGTCCAAGAAAGTTCCTGACCCAAAACCAAATGAGCACGACACATAGTTCAGGAGATATTACGTCAATAAATAATGAGAGTCCACCGCGTAAGAATACCCAGATTTATGCGTCAATTATTGGAAAATGGGAGTAGTTAGGGGCCTGCAACACAGTTTGCATGTAGATTCCGTAAATCTGTTGCATCAGGCATGACCTTGTGATGTCTTACTTGATTACTGCTAACTTCTTCACAACATATTTCGCGTATAGTGTCGATATGTATCACTAAATGTGCCAGCAAATTTATACCACTTTACGACACATACTTCAGGACATATGATGTCAGGAACATTGAAGTGCTTTTAAAAACTGCCGCGTCAGACATGGATTTTCGTTTCATTACTTCTTCAGCACTATTGCTATGCGCAAATAATTTCGGAAACGAATTAATTAGGAAGCTATATACAACAACGCGCTAATACGAATGCAACGTTGTATCAAAATTTCGAATAAATAGGACAACTTTTGGAAATTTGTGATCAGCAACATCTACAATGTTTTTTAATAGCAAATCTCAGTAATTTCTCCGATAAATATAACTTGATTTTAGAAAAAAGGAAATGGACAGGGAGAGAAGGGATAGAAGTACTAACTCAAGGCAGGAATAAATAAATAAATACCCGGGCAACGCCGTGTTTTTAGCTAGTCTTTTATAAAAATAAGGAACAGTAGGGGCCCTATAACACTTCGGTGGTGAACGCCAGACACCACTTCTCTTCTACTCGATGACTTTCCGTCAGTTACAACGTACTGTGTCCTTTTTGAAAGGAAATCACGAATCCAATCGCACAATTTTGGCGATATTCCATAAGCACGTAGTTTGATTAGAAGACGCTTGTGAGTTACAGTGTCGAAAGCCTTTCGGAAATCTAGAAATACGGAATCATTGTGACATACCATGTCGATACCACTCATAACATCATTGTTCAAATGTTTGTAGAGCTTAAGGGACTTAACTACGGAGCGATCAGTCCCTAAACTAACAAACTACTTATGAACTAGCGAATACTAAGGACGGCACAAATATCCATGCCCTAGGGGGGGATTCGAACCCCCGATGGGGAACTGCCTCGCGCATCGTAGCATAGCGCCTCAATGCGCTCGGCCACTCCGCCGCGGCACTGATCACATCATGTGAGTAAAGGACTAGATGTGTTTCACAAGCCATACTGAGCATATGTTTGAGTTGACTTGTGATACACAGTACTGAAATTTAGTACTCAGTACTGTTACCCCTGGCAATAACAATGGCTGTAAGTCACCTGGAAATCAAATCAAAGTGAATCTCGTCAACAGATTCAGAGACGTGATGTTATATTTACCAAGAGATCTGATGTATTATCTGGTTGCCAGTTTTTAGCACCACCCAGGCGAGTCGTGCAAGGTAATTATGGGTTAAACCTGCGGCTTGAGCAACAGTTGTCCTCTGCAGGGCAATGAGGCGTAAGTAGAGAGAGGGGAACAGTTTTACTTTGTGGTAAAAATCATTTTATTATTTGCCCATTTCGTTTTTTCATGATTTCGATGGTATCTTTTGTCAATATATTGTTTGGCGTCCTTGGTCTTACGTATTGCCAAGTCCACTCTTGTTTCTTTTCAGATTCGTTATAGTTTTTCTATTTTCGATATATATATATATATATATATATATATATATATATATATATATATATATATATATATATATATATACAAACGTTATATTTTTGTTCCCACCCTCATGAACCGCAGACATTGCCGAGGCTAAGTGGCTTGCGTGCCTCAACGATACAGGTAGCCGTACCGTAGGTGCAACCACAGCGGAGGGGTATGTGTGGAGAGGCCAGACAAACGTGTGGTTCCTGAAGAGGGGCAGCAGCCTTTTCAGTAGTTACAGGGGCAACACTCTGGATGATTGACTGAGCTGGCCTTGTAACATCAGCTAATGTGGCTTTGCCACACAGCTACTGCGAACGGCTGAAAGCAAGGGGAAACTACAGCCGTTACTTTTCCCGAGGACATGCAGCTCTACTGTATGAATATATGATGATGGCATCCTCTCGGGTAAAATATTTCGGAGGTAAAATAGTCCCCCATTCGGATCTCCGGGCGGGGACTACTCAGGAGGATGTTGTCATCAGGAAACACCAAAACTGGCATTCTACGGGTCGGAGCGTGGAATGTTAGATCCCTTAATCGGGTTAGGTAGGGAAGTTAGAAAATTGAAGTTAGATATAGTGGGGATTAGTGAAGTTCGGAGGAAAGAGGAACAGGATTTCTGGGCAGATGAGTACAGGATTATAAATACAAAATTAGTTGAGGGTATTACAGGAGTAGGTCCGATAATGAATAAGAAAATAGGAATGCGGGTAAACTACCATGGGCAACACAGTGATCGCATTATCGTAGTCAAGGTTGATACAAAGCCAACACTGATCAGAGTAGTACAATTTATACGCCCACTAACTCTGCCGATGATGAGGAGATCGAATAAATGTATGAGGAGGTAAATTATTCGCATAATTAAGGGAGAGGAAAACTTAATTGGGAGACCGGTAGCAGGAAAAGGAAGGGAAGGAAAAATAGTAGCTGAATATGGACTGGGCTAAAGGAATGTCAAAGGAGATCGCCTGGTAGCATTTTGTATGGGACATAATTTAATCATAACAAACACTTGGTTTAAGAATTACGGAAGATGTTTGTATACGTGGAAGAGACCAGGAAACGCTGGAAGGTACCAGATAGGTTTTATAATGGTAAGGCATAGATTTAGGAACGAGGTTTTAAACTGTAAGATATACCCAGGAGCAGATATCGGCTCTGACCATTACTTAATGGTTATGAGCTGTAGATTTAAACTGAAAAAACTGGATAAAGGTAGGAAAATCAGGAGATGGCACTTGGCTAAATTGAGGGAAACTGAAGTTCTTGAGAATTTCAGAGGGAGCTTTAGGCAACAATTCACAGAAACGATGGGAAATAAAACAGTAGAAGAAGAATGAGTAGCATTGAGAAATGTAATAATGAAGGCAGCAGAGGACAAAATAGGTAGAAAGACAAAAGCTACAAAAAAATCCTTGGATATTTAATTGATGAAAGGAGTAAATATAAAAATTCAGTAAATGAAACAGGCAAAATGGAGTACAGGCGACTGAGAAATGAGATTGACAGGAAGCGTAAAATAGCTAAGCAGGAGTGGCTAGAAGGCAAATGCAAGTATGTAGAAGAATGTATAAATAGGGGAAAAATAGATACTGCCTACAGGAAAATAAAACAAACATTTACAGACAAAAAAAAGAGTTGTTTGAATATAAAGAACTCAGATGGGAAACCAGTTCTCAGCAAAGAAGGTAAAGCTGAAAGATGGAAAGAGTATATAGAGGGGCTCTACAAAGAATATGAACTTAGAGACAATATAGTAGGAAGGGAAGAGCATGTAGATAAAGATGAATTAGGAGATACTATACTGAGAGAAGAATTTGACAGAGCACTGAAAGACCTAAGTCAAAACAAGGCCCCTGGAGTTAATGACATTCCCTCAGAGTTACTGAAGTCTCTGCGAGAACCAGCCATGACAAAACTATTTCACTGGTACGTTAGATATACGAGTCGGGGGAAATACCCTCAGACATTAAAAAAATGTAATAATCCCCATTCCCAAGAAAGAAGGTGCAGACAAGGTGTGAAAACTACAGGACAATCAGTTTAATAAGTCATGGTTGGAAAATTTTAAAATGTTCAAAATTTTGTAGAGCTTCTGGGATTTAACTACGGGGTCGTCAGTCCCTAAACTAACAAACACTTATGAACTAGCTTACATTAAAGACGGCACAAGCATCCATACCCGAAGGGGGATTCGAACCCCCGACCACAGCGGCCTTGTAGACCGTGACTGGCACGCCGCAGACCGCTCGGCCACCGCGACACGAATTATTTACAGAAGGATGGGGAAGACTAGTTTGGATTCAGCAGAAATGTAGGAACACGGGAGGCAATTCCTCACGTTACGGCTTATCCTAGGAAATAGATTAAGGAAAGGCAAACCAACATTTATAGCTTTTGTAGATTTGGAGAAAGCTTTTGATAGTGTTGATTGGAAGAGACTCTTTCAAAGTCTGAAATCAGCAGGAGTAAAATATAGGCACAGCAAGGTTATTTACAACTTGTATAAAAACCAGACAGCAGTTATCAGGGTTGGAGGGCATTAAAGGGATGTAGAGGTTGGGAAGGGAGTAATACAGGGTTGTAGCCTTCCTCAGTGTTATTCAATTTGTACATTGAGCAAGCTATGAAGAAAAGCAAGGAGAAATTTGGAGAAGAAATTTACGTTCAGGGTGAAGAAATATAAACGTTGTGGTTTGCTGATATTGTAATTCTGTCAGAGTCAGCAAAGGACCTGGAGGAGCAATTGAACGGAATTGACAATATGTTGAAAGGAGCGTAAACGATGTATATTAACAAGAGCAAAACAAGGGTAATGGAGTGCAGTCTAAGAAAATCAGGCGATGCTGAAGGAATTAAATTAGGTAATGAATCAATAAAGGCGGTCGATGAGTTTTGTTACTTGGGCAGTAAAATAACATATGATGGTCGCAGTACAAAGGATATAAAATGCAGAATGGCAATGAGAAGAAAAGCGTTTTTGAAAAAGAGAAATTTGTTAACATCGAATATTAATTTAAGCATAAGGAAGGCCTTTCTGAAGGCATTTGTGTGGAGTGTTGCCTTGTATGGGAGTGAAACATGGACGATAAACAGTGCGGACAGGAAGAGGATAGAGGCTTTTGAATGCTGAAGATTAGGTCGGTGGATCGCGTAACTAATGAGGAAAGGAATTTCTGGCATACCTTGACTAAAAGAAAGGATCGATTGGTAGGACACATTCTTTGACATCAAGGAATTGTGAATTTAGCGTTGGAGGGAAGTCTGTGGGGTAGAAAATAGCAGAGGGAGACCACGAGACGCATATAGTAAGCATATTCAAATGGACGTAGTTTGCAGTTCTTATGAGGAGATGAAGAGTCTTGCTCAGGATAGAGTAGGGTGGAGAGCTGTTCCGGACTGAAGACCACAACAACAACAGATAAGTTTGGTGGCAGGATGAACAGGATTTCTGGTCCGGTGAGTACAGTATTATAAATACAAAATCGGTTGGTGGTAACGCAGGAGTATGTCTGGTAATAAATGATAAGATAGGAATGCGGGTAAACTACAATGAACAGCGCAGTGTACGAATTATCATAACAAAGATAGGTACGAAGCCAACACCGACCACAATAGTACACGTTTACATGCAAAGTAGTTCTGCCGATAATGAGGAAATATAAGAAATTATTCAGACACTTAAGGGAGACGAAACGTTGATTGAGATGGGGTATTGGAACTCGGCAATAGGAAAGGGAAGAGAAGGAAAGGTAGTAGGTGAACATGGATAGCGTAAAAGGAATGAAGCAGGAGATCTCCTGGTAGAATTTTGTGCAGAGCACAATTTAATAATCATAAATACTTGATTTAATCAGCCGGCCGCAGTGGCCGAGGGGACTGAGGCGCTCCAGTCACGGTCTGCACGGCCACTACGGTCGGGGATTCGAATCCCCCCTCGGGCAGGGATATTTGTGCCATCCTAGTTCGTAAGTAGTTCATAAGTAGTTTGTAAGTTTATGGACTGATGACCCCGTAGTTAAGTCCCATAGACTATACAAACATTTGAACATTTTTTTTATTTAATCATCATGAGTAGTAATGTAATGGGCGTCTGGGCGATAATTGATCTCCCCTTTTAGCTAAACATGTCCTATTGGCCTCTGGGCGACAATTCTCTCAACGGCGGTCCGGGCGATTTCTAAACATACCGTATGGCCATCCATTCTCTGAGTATGTTGGGCGCCTTGGCCATTGGAGCCGGGGACGTCAAGCAATAAGTCACACGGGCTGTAGGAGATATGAGGCCAGCGCGTCTAAATTTGTCGTGTGGAGTGTGACACAGGGTGAATGCCGCTACGTGCGATACACCGCAGTCATTTATGGAAATGCCTCACTCTGTCTTCGGACTGAAGGCACCGATGTTGGAGGCTGCTGGGCTTGGCGATAATCGTCCGATGATAAGTTCAAATGTTAAAATATTTGTAAAGCTTATCTGACTTAACTACGGGGTCATCAGTCCCTAAACTTACAAACTACTTATCAACTACCTTATACTAAGGACGGCACAAATATCCATGCCCGAGGGGGGATTCGAACACCCCGACCGTAGTGCCCGTGCAGACCGTGACTGAAGCGCCTCAGTCCCCTCGGCCACCGCTGCTGGCGATGATGAGTTCTGAAGTAGGTTACATGCATCCGCAAAGCCTGCTTTCCAAATCTGAGTAAGTAGCGCACGCGAGGCGGAGTGGTAACAAACCTACGCGAACTCGCTTTCGAGAATTACGCACGCAGTTCAGTCATTAATTAGCAGATTGACGCTGCTTGTTCATCTGACACATTCAGTCCTCTAATGATATTTGACGTATCAGATATGGGCCAAACCTTTTACAATTGTTTAACTCTTCCTAAAGATCCTCATATAACCGAGAATAATTATGCTGCATATACATTGTAATTTATGTTTTTAACATACAATTGTGTGTATATTTTAACGTTTCGTACGAGAATCCGACATTCCGTATGCAGGGACTTAGACCAATTGCTGAGCAGCCACGAAACATGATTCTTGGCAACCATTATTATTTTGTAAACCTCACTCGCCTATTTCACAACTTCTCGAAATTAAATAGCCACATTTTCCACATGGTGGCAATCCAGTAGTTAAACTACCGAGGAAAACGCTCTCACGGTATTCTTCAAACCTAATCAATCATTTCCAAACACTTTGAAATTTGGGACTCTAGCAATCAAACAGTCGTCAGCTTCACTGTCAGCCCTGTCATACCAACACTCAACTCAGAATAGCTTTACACAATAATGTTTAGGCCCACATCTTTACCATTCACGTTAAACCCTAAACTCTTGGGAGTTATTAGTCTCTAGTGAGAAACATTCGTCAGTATAACCGTCTCTTCTCTCACTAACTAACAAAACATTGTAAAGTTATGGGAACCAACTGCAGTGTTTATCGGTCCCTAAACTTACAAACTACTTAAACTAACTTATCCTAAGAACAACACATACCCATGCCCGAGGGAGGACTCGACCCTACGACATGGAATGGTCGCGTCAATCACATAGGTCGTTAAGGATTGGTCGATGTGGGAGAGAAAGGCATATGGGAGGGGAGCGGTACTATGGATATAGATGGTGGCGAGGGTGACTATGAGGGACGAGAGAAAGAGGATGAGGATCAGGTGCTCAGTGGGATCATTAAGGAGAAGTTGAAGGCAGACAGGGTGATGACCCAGGTGGCCAATCACCACTTCGCCTCGGGCAACAGGGGGGGGGGGGCATCAGTGCGATGGAGGAGGTAGGGAGCGGTGCTGATAGGATAATGGGGTTGAAGGAACGTGTCGTTTAATAGGAAGGATCCACGCGGTGTTGGGAGAGGGTATGAACGAGAAGGTGTTTGTCGGCGGGAAGGGAACGGACAGTGGTAGAGGAAGGTATAGGAAGGAAGGGGAAGGAAGGGGGAGACGGGAAAAGAGGTTAGGGTGTGTTTAAACGAGGGTAGCCTGTCGAGAGAATGTGAAGCGGGAGTGGGCTCGGGAGAAGGTGGCGAATGTCTCCAGTTGAAATACGGAGTGAGCAGCGAGGGCGATCTGCTGGAGGGTATGGAGATGGTGTGGATGTTTTGGAGGACGGGGTCACGAGGCTTCGTGCTGTTTGTTCTCAGTTTGCGTTTTCTGCACCATAAGTCTGGCCGCGCGTGCTGTGTATATTCGAACATTCATTTGTTTAAATTCTTTTGTGTGTGCACACATATACATCGTGCCATGCACATGACTCTGCTCCAGACTTCATCTCATCTGCTTTGCCGTCTTTCTTTATCTCGTCCGTCTCTGTCATTGTGATATACACATATTTTTCTTCTCTCTGTATTCTCTCGCGTCCGCGACTGCATGCACGCCCTTCAGCCAAGACCAGCTAGAGACACGGCCTCACAACAGCCCGTGCTACGTCATATTGACCAGGCCACGGCCGCCAGCTTACTGGCTGGCCGCTACGAGACAGCGGTTGTAGCCGCGGCTTGGTCAGTCTGACGTGAGGCTGTGTCTCTAGGTGGTGTTTCATCAGCCTCTTGACGCCACCTAGTGCGGGCGCACGTCACTAGTGTTCCTAAGCCTCTACCAGTATGCAGTGCTCACCCGACCTGTGTATGGCGTTGCTTCACAATTTTTATCTTGCAGACATTAGTTTTAATATTTTATATTTTATTTCACAGCATGGAGTTAGCCACATATGGCCACTTGATTTTGTTTTATTTAGCAACTACTTTAATGTGAGCTAAGTGTAAGTACATTCTCATCTAATGCTGTAATTTTAATTTCTTACTTATTTTAGAAACTTTACTACCCTGTTAATTATGTTTTGTTTGGTAAATCTTCTGAAGAAGGCAAATCTACTTTTGCTGCAACCTGGGTCAATGTTTACATATATAAACCATTTTATGCAACTGGTCATTCGAAATTTTGTTCACTATTTGATCCTGTGAAAACATTCAACAATCCCATTACTGTGTGGGTGATAACTTGTGGTGTGATGTCGCTGGAAACCACATATCCTGGCCAATTGAGAAAACAGAGTGGCTTCAAATTGTCAGCCTTGACAAGTTGTGACATTGAGGGGGACAACTAAATCTCGCAATTCACGTTGAAACAAATGTTTAGGCAGTTGTTTTGGCTGATACATCTTGTACATCTGTCCACTGCAGTAAACAAATATTTGTATCCCTCTAAAGGTTGTAGTGGACCTTCTAAGTCAATATGGATGTGGGGAAAATCTAGCTGGTGTTCCAAGGAAGTTACCAAATTCAGATGTATGTGTCGTCCCAATTTACACTGTTGCCAAGGAATACATGCACATGTTCATTCACGTACATATTTCTTTATGGAGTTCCATACGAAACGGCCTGTAAGCATCCTGATTGTAGTACCAGCCCCAGGATGCGGAAGTCATGGACACCGGGTTTGTTCCAGCAGCTGCCGGACTGCTTGACGCGCATGCGCAACGCTGAAATTGTCTTCCAGCAGAGCCTTCTCCCCTTTCTGGCTACTTAGCGGTTGTTTGGTGTTCCAGCAGTTGCCGCAAGCAGCCAGACGCTACCCGGAAAAATATTTCTGGCGCGGTCAAGCTGCCAATTTGCGCATGCGCAGAAAGGTCTGAGAGTGGGGGATAGCCATCAAGTGATACGTGTGTGTTTGTAGCGTGTTTTTGCGATTGTTTCGAAGTTACTGCAATCCCATTTGATATCAGGTATTTCTCGTTAACACTTCTTCGTTATTAGGAGGAAAGTATTTTAATTATTCCTTTAAACTCACCTTTGCCTGCGGCCAGAAACAGTGCAGAAAGCGTTCTAGCAGTGCAAGTAACAAACAAGGGTTTTTAGGTCATAGTGGCTGCGCATGCGCAGTAACACCTGCGTCTTTGGAGCTTCAAAGTAGCCATCTGGCAGCGGCTGGAACGAACCTACCGTCGAAAGCTATTTTTCGAAATTTCTCTGACACATAAGGCCTTGGCTTGTCTCTGGAAATATCACACCACAACTTTAATTTGGTGTTAGGAACTTGGACTTGTACTAGCTTTAACCCTTTAGACCCATTTGTTAATAATTTCGATAATTGTTAATCCTTGTTTTGTTCTTTAGCCAACTCTCTGTAATCTATAACCTGTGGTACTCGACACACACGCAAAAAATAATCGGCCTTTTTTTTTTTTTTTTTTTTTTTTTTTACATGGTTTACATGTGTTGTGAATTGACTCACAATTTCAATATACCTGAACTGTCTAGGCGAACATTTATCCTTTTGCTCCACGCAGGGGCGTAAGGAACAATTAAATTTATTTGGGGACACGAATATTTAGCCCAATGAAGACTGAAAAATGGCAGTTAGGGAAAAAATTCGTGTCGTCGAAAATTAGTGTATAATGGTAGCGGAGAGTGTCATGAAAAACATACTAAAAATCCTGACCTATAGGGTGTGAGCGTTGGGCTTGGGGGGGGGGCGTTTAAAGGTCACTTTTTCACGTTTTTCTTAAATACAGTAACTCGAAAACTATGGCTTCCAGTGAAAATATTTCCCAGAAAAAAATTGAAGTATGTTAAATTTCCTACAGAAAATGTCGTGTTCATTTTTTCTCTAGGACCGATAGTTTTCTCATTACGGCGGGGAAAAAATGGCTATTTATGAAAACAATCTTTTAATGCTAGGAAGTTAATGTTTATTGTTAAATGAAGTGGATTAAGACCAAATATTAAAACACAATACGGCTATACCTCATTTCAGTACATTAGAACAGTATTGAGGGATGAATTTTGTTCTGAGGATGTGCCAGGTGGCAGCAGGAGAGGGCGGGTTGGGGGGTGGTGGCTAGAAGATGAGGGAAAGCATGACTCCGGAATGATGTCAAGCACTTCTCTTATTTGTGATTTTGCAAAACGAGGAGCGAGCTAGTGAGCCCCCACCCTTCCACAGCACATCTCGTAAATAACTGGTGACGCAGTATGCTGACACCCCTGGAGAGAGTTGATGTTCCACAAAATGCGTTGTTCGATGACATTTGTTGGAAGTATTTATTTTCCACTGGTGCAGACTGTCGTTTTATGCAACAGCCACTGAACACTGCGCATGCGCGCCTGCGCGGCAAGCGTTTGCACCACTCATGGAAACTGACAGGGTTCAGGTTGGTATTACCAACAATGCTGTCGTGCAAAATGAAAAGACCTGTCGCTGTCAATAATAACACAATTTTTTTTAGAAAAGTTCCCGATTATTCAGAGCTTCTTGTCGGCTTTATAGATGTGTAGAAAAATATAATTTCGTTTTTCATGTTGTGCCATGTTGCCTTTAGCTACTTTTGTTGAACAAATCGAAATTTTTACCATATTAATTTCACATGCGAAGATATGAATTTTTCACATGCGACTGGATGTTGTGACTGCCACTGGTGAAAACAAAGGAAAGCGAGAGGTTGATTCGAATGGAACAGTGAATCTTAATTTGACCTATTGTTAATTACTTTCGTTTTAGATTCTACTGAAGACAGAAAGGTACAGAGAAAACTTCAGAAAATAATTTCATGACCTGAATAACACTAAAGCTGGTTCGACTAGTATTTAATCGCTATATGTGACAGTTAATTTTATTTCATGCTAGTTTGTTATTACCATACCAGAAAATATTTCGAAAGCCCTTTCGTTAACACTCCTATGTCCAGAAAGCGAAAAATAACCTGATTTTCAATTGCAAATACTCACCGATTTGTAAGATTTGCCTTCTGTTTCAATCGGATACAGATAAGAGACGAAAGTACATACCATGTAGAACGTTTTTGAAACAGTTTTTTTTTTTTTTTTTTTTTTTTTTTTTTTTTTTTTTTTCATATCCATTCGGAGAGCAGTTTTTCTATTTCTTTTGGAACTGACATCACTGTAAGAACAAATCCAAACCTACGTAGGCCTACAATGTACAGTGTTTAATTTGAATCTTCTGGAGAATATTACCGGATTGTTTTGCCAAAGCCCTGCCATGTTAAATTGAGTGTATTTATTTATTCACTCATAGAATCTGGTACAGATTGTTACATGAGAAATACGTGTTTCATTATTATACCAGTATTTTTATTCCATTGCTGTTTACATATTCATTGAGTGCCTATTCATAACTGCCATGTCTTCAACACCTATGTCAATGATACTATGACTACATCTCTACATGTAAGTCTACACTTGGCAGACCATTGTTTTCATCCATTCTTAATGTCCATGAAATAGTATTTTCAGGGATGTTTGAAGATTGTCACTAACTCTCTCCTGCTTTCAAAACTGACGCAAGGACTCTTGTGCATACTGTACATTGCTAAACAATTGTCCCTGGAAAAAGTGTACAGTAAATAATTTGTTTCCAAAACGTATATTAGCTCACTGGAGTGTGTGCTATACTCAAACTTGTGAATTTGCTTCATCAGTTTTTGGGTTCTGAAAATTGCAAGGTCTACCTTATCATAGGTACTGGTACAGGTATATAACAGTAGGTCAGTCTGCAATCCTTGCTGCAAGGGAACCAGAACAAGTATGCCATATTAGTGTGTTAAAATTTTGTCATTGTATTGCCAATTCTTGAGTGCCATGTTTATGTGGGTTTTCAGTCAGATATGTCACTACAACGCAGAATGGCTGCAAGAGACAGACAATAAATTTTGGTTAGAGAAATATACTATCTGCCATGGTATCGACCTATTCCACTTTGCTGTAAGTGGAATGAAGACTAACATTATTGTAAATAGGACATAATGTGATGGGACATGGCTACCTGATCCGATAAATGTGAAGTTCTACAAACATTTGATCTAGGGGATAGAGGGTTTAGTACCGGTAGGCCTATACCTTATTCTAATTTATTTTTGATATTGCCATAAATATTTTTGGATTTAAGATTTAGTAAAACATCCCATCATCTTAAATTATGTTTTTACAGAGTCAGATTGATATATATAAAATAAAGATTGTTTGATTTACTGAAAGTACAGGCTCGCCGATAGAAACATAAAACACAAATAAAAACACACAAACATTCAAGCTTTCTCCACCACTGGCAGCTTCTTCAGGAAAAAGAGGAAGGAAGGAGAGGAGAAAGGGAAGGATACGAGTTTTAAGGAAGTGGAAAAGGAGTCATTCCAATCCCAGGAGTGGAAGAACTTACCTTAGGGGACAAAAAGGAAGGTAAACAAATACACATACACTCACACATATTCACATACAAACACCTCTAGGCAGACATTTGTAGAAACCCACCAGGAAAGTCTCCTTCTATTATTGTAGAAGGAGATTTTCCAACTTTCCAGGTAGGAAAAATAGGTATAAAATAAAGATTTTTGAATTACCTAAAGTACAGGCTTGTGGACAGAAACATAAAACACACACAAAAACACACAAACATTCGAGCTTTCGCCACCATTGGAGGCTTCTTCAGGAAAAAGAGGATGGAAGGAGAGGAGAAAGGGAAGGATACAGGTTTTAAGGAAGTGGAAAAGGAGCCATTCCAATCGCAGGAGTGGAAGGACTTACCTTAGGGGAAGAAGTGTGTGTATATATATATATATATATATATATATATATATATATATATATATAATAATGGAAAGTCCAGGTTGGAATAAATAATATAGTGAGGACAGTTACAACTCACCGCAAAGACGTGGCGACGAGATGCGACAGGCACATACAAAAGACACACACATACATGTGTGTGTCTTTTGTATGTGCCTGTCGCATCTCGTCGCCACGTCTTTGCGGTGAGTTGTAACTGTCCTCACTATATATATATATATATATATATATATATATATATATATATATATATATATATATATATATATAATATAGTGAGGACAGTTACAACTCACCGCAACTCACCGCATAAGTGTACTTAATCTATTTTTTACGTATATATATATATATATATATATACGTAAAAAATAGATTAAGTACACTTACCAGGCGAAAGGGCACAGGCAGTAATAGCAACAAATAAACACACAGACACACACACACACAAAAATGCTAGCTTTCGCAGCCTAGCTGCTTCATCAGGCAGAAGGGAAGGAGAGGGAAAAGGAAATGATGAGGGTTTTAAGGAAGGGGGTAAGGAGCCATTCCAATCCCGGGACAGGAAAGACTTACCTTGGGGGAAAAAATGGAAGGTAAATAAATGCACATACACCCACACATTTACACAGACACAAGTACACTTTGGCAGACATACAGTATGTCTGCCTAAGTGTACTTGTGTCTGTGTAAATGTGTGGGTGTATGTGCATTTATTTACCTTCCATTTTTTCCCCCAAGGTAAGTCTTTCCTGTCCCGGGATTGGAATGGCTCCTTACCCCCTTCCTTAAAACCCTCATCATTTCCTTTTCCCTCTCCTTCCCTTCTGCCTGATGAAGCAGCTAGCATTTTTGTGTGTGTGTGTGTCTGTGTGTTTATTTGTTGCTATTACTGCCTGTGCCCTTTCGCCTGGTAAGTGTACTTAATCTATTTTTTACGTATATTTTTCCTTTTAGGAATTTTTCCTCTATTATATATATATATATATATATATATATATATATATATATATATATATATATATATATATATATATAGAGTTCTACAGTATGTCTGCCTAAATGTACTTGTGTCTGTGTGAATGTGTGGGCATGTGTGCATTTGTTTACCCTCCATTTTTTCCCCCAAGGTAAGTCTTTCCTCTCCCGGGATTGGAATGGCTCCTTACCCCCTTCCTTAAAACCCTCATCATTTCCTTTTCCCTCTCCTTCCCTACTGCCTGAAGACGCAACTGGGTTGCGAAAGCTTGCGATTCTGTGTGTGTGTGTGTATTCATTTATTTATTTGTGATGCTGTCACACCTGTGCTCCTTCACCTGGTGAGTAATCTTCGTCTATTTTTTATATTTTATTTTTCCTGCTAGGAATGTTTCGTCTTAATATTCGTATATATAAAAATTAGAATAGACTTCGACTAGTGTTATAAATGAATTATCTTTGTATGTGTGCATGTTAAAAATAGATAAATATCAGCTGTGCAGTGCTGAAACAGATTATAACAGATTATTGTCCTTACGATTTTCACTACAGGAAGAGAATGCAGTTAACAGGTGATGTTGAAATGCTAGAAGAACCAGATGCTCTTAATCTGGAGAGACAGTTACGTGAGATATTGCATGAGCTACAGCTTAAACGAGTAATTATTTTTATACAGCTACTGCCATATTTCTGATTATTATAATGGTGAACTTTTAATTTTATAGCTCATTGTTTTAAAGAATAGTTTTAGATAACATGTTTGGAGTATCAGTGATCTAAATTCAGTTGTAATAAAATAAACTCACTTGATAGCAAAATAAAATATCATCCATTTTGCAGTCAAGATCAATTATTTTGTTACAGCTTTACTAAAAATAATGTTTGTTTCCATTTGGAGTTCCATTTTGTAATTGGTACTTTCTCCTATATTTTTTAAACTTTTGTTTTTCATTGACCACCACATATTATTGCAAGATCTAATGATGGAAAGTCCAGGTTGGAATTCAACAATATAAGGAGGACATTTATTACAACTAACATCATCCCTGTCGTAGCTTATCTTACATGTTTGCGGTGTGTTGTGAATTGTCTGTATTAGATTGTAATATTGCAAGAGTTTGTTAATATTAAAGACATTTATTGCAATAGTTTGAGTGCTACACCTACTAGCTTCATCAAATATTAGCTGTACACTTCCTTTAATGTGTGTAGTTTTATTATACAAATTCTATTTTTAAACAGAATTGAGGTTTTTTTGTTCATACATAAGGAAGTAATGGCATCAAATACAGGGTCAGGTAATGTTCTCCATCTACAGTCTTTTAAACCAACCACACACAATATTCCACCTTCTTTACTGTACCACCTAAAAGTAATGCCTGAACACATGAAATATGGTAAGGTTTGAGGTCTAAAGACTCAAGTCTGTAGAGAAATCTGAGAGATTTTTCTTTGCTACAAGCAATTTTCTCAAACATACTGAAAGCTTATGTCTAAGCTTAGACATATGACTGACAACTATTTTGGTAACAATTACTGAACAGGTACACTTTGCAGGAATACTGGAGGAAACTTATTTAAATTTTACTTACAATGTTGGCGACCTGTGTTATGGTCTTCAATCCGGAGACTGGTTTGATGCAGCTCTCCACCCTACTCTATCCTGAACAAGCCTTTTCATCTCCTCATAAGAACGGCAACCCACATACACTTGAATCTGCTTACTATACGCGTCTCTTGGTCTCCCTCTGAAATTTTTACTCCACACACTTCCCTCCAATGCTAAATTTAAGATTCCTCGATGTCTAAGAATGTGTCCTACCAAGCGATCCCTTCTTTTGGTCAGGGTATGACAAAAATTCCTTTTCTCACCAATTCTGTTCAGTACCTCTTCATTAGTTATGCGATCTACCCACCTAATCTTCAGCATTCTTCTGTAGCACCACATTTCAAAAGCCTCTATTCTCTTCCTGTCTGCACTGCTTATCGTCCATGTTTCACTCCCGTACAAGGCAACACTCCACACAAATGCCTTCAGAAAAGACTTCCTTACACTTAAATTAATATTCGAAGTTAGCAAATTTCTCTTTTTCAAAAATGCTTTTCTTCCCATTGCCATTCTGCATTTTATGTCCTCTGTACTACGACCATCGCATGTTATTTTACTACCCAAGTAACAAAACTCATCTAACACCTTCATTGTTTTGTTACCTAATCGAATTCCTTCAGCATCGCCTGATTTTCGAAGACCGCATTCCATTATTTTTGTTTTGCTCTTGTTAATGTTCATTTTATACGCTCTTTTCAACACACTGTCCATTCCATTCAACTGCTCTTCCAGGTCCTTTGCTGTCTCTGACAGAATTACAATGTCATCAGCAAAATGAAATGTTTTTATTTCTTCCCCCTGAACTTTAATCCCTATTCCAAATTTTTCCTTGCTTTCCTTCACCGCCTGCTCGATGTACAAATTGAATAACACCGGAGAAAGACTGCAACCCTGTCTTACTTCCTTCCCAACTGATGCTTTCCTTTCATGCCCTTCGAGTCTAATAACTGTGGTCTGGCTTTTGTACAAGTTGTAAATAACTCTCGTTTCCCTGTATTTTACCCCTGCTGACTTCAGAATTTGAAAGAGTGTATTCCAGTCAACATTGTCAAACGCTTTCTCCAAATCTACAAAAGCTAAAAATGTAGGTTTGCCTTCCCTTAATCTATCTTCTAAGATAAGACGTAAAGTGATTATTGCCTCCCGGGTTCCTACGTTCCTCCTGAACCCAAATTGATCTTCCCCAAGGTGAGCTTCTACCAGCTTTTCCATTCTCCTGTAGATAATTTGTGTTAAAATTTTGCAACCATGACTTATCAAACTGATGGTTCTGTAATTTTCACACCTGTCTGCTCCCGATTTCTTTGGAATGGGGATTATTACATTTTTCTTAAAGTCTGAGGGTATTTCGCCTGTCTCATACATCCTACACACCAGTTCAAATAGTTTTGTCATGGCTGGTTCTCGCAGAGACTTTAGTAGCTCTGAGGGTATGTCATCTACTCCTGGGGCCTTGTTCTGACCTAGGTCTTTCATGGCTCTGTCAAATTCATCTCTCAGTATAGAATCTCCTATTTCATCTTGATCTACTTCCTCTTCCCTTCCTACAACATCGTCTCTAAGTTCATTTCCGTTGTAGAGCTGCTCTATGTACTCTTTCCACCTTTCAGCTTTCCCTTCTTTGCTGAGAACTGGTTTCCCATCTGAGTTCTTGATATTCATGGAGTTTGTTTTCTTGTCTCCAAATGTCTCTTTTATTTTCCTGTAGGCGGTATCTACTTTTCCCCTTCTTATACATTCTTCTACAGATTTGCATTTGGCTTCTAGCCACTCCTGCTTAGCCATTTTGCACTTCCTGTCAATCTCATTTCTTAGTCGTCTGTACTCCATTTTCCCTGTTTCATTTACTGCATTCTTATATTTTCTCCTTTCATCAATTAAATTTAGTATTTCCTGTGATATCCAAGGATTTTTTGTAGGTCTTGCCTTTCTATCTATTTTGTCCTCTGCTGCCTTCACTATTTCATCTCTCAATGTTACCCATTCCTCTTCTACTGTTTTATTTCCCCCTGTTTCTGTTAATTTATGCTTAAATCTCCCTCTGAAATTCTCCAGAACTTCACGTTCCTTTAATTTATCTAGTTCCCATTTCCTTATTTTCCCACCTTTCTGCAGTTTTTTCAGTTTCAGCCTACAGTTCATGACTAACAAGTTATGGTCAGAGTCTATATCTGCCTCTGGGTATGTTTTACAGTTTATAACTTGGTTCCGGAATCTATGTTTTACCATTATAAAATCTATCTGATACCTTCCGGTGTCTCCTGGTCTCTTCCAAGTATACAACCTTCTTTTGTGATTCTTAAACCACGTGTTTGTTACGATTAAATCATGTTCCATGCAAAATTCTACCAGGCGGCTTCCTCTTTCATTCCTTTTGCCCAGACCATATTCACCCACTATCTTACCTTCCCTTCCTTGTCCTACTACCAAATTCCAGTCTCCCATAACAATTAAGTTTTCCTCTCCCTTAATTGTCTGAATAATTTCCTTTAGCTCCTCATATATTTCTTCTGTCTCCTCATCATCGGCAGAGCTAGTTGGCATATAAACCTGTACTACTGTTGTCAGTGTTGGCTTCGTATGGCGGCGTAGTGTGTGATAATTCAATAAATTTCGGACTTGCAGCTGTGCAAATTCCACTTCTTCCACCGATATTTTGGCTGCGTATCGTCCGGCCATTCTCAGCATGAGTCCAAGACTTGGACTCTCTCTGAGGATGGCCGGATGATACACAGCCAAAATATCAGTGGAAGAAGTGAAATTTGCACGGCTGCATGCCTGAAATTTATTGGATTACTCCTTACGCCATGAAAATTAGGAAATGCACATAGCGTGTTGATGTTGACAGTTATAAGAATGGCTGCAAATGAACTGACTAATGACAGAGTGGATAACGAGCCAATCAAAATTCAGCTAGTTTCATTTTATTTTATTTATTTAAACAAAATAAGTATTTATAAGAAACAAAAGGCTGTGCAAAAGAATATTCAATATGTGCACTGTTTCACACATTAGGATGAATTGTGACATGGTTAAGTTTTATTTAGGACGGGGGCAGTGTAATGTTGACAATGATATGTTTCCTTTACAATCATCATTTACTGACTCGACAGGAATGCATACAAGAACCTGTCAACCATAGGGCAGGAACAGCATTAATTATTTGGGACTACTTCATGGTCAACAGAAAGGATTACGACGCTCATTTTATGACTTAAGTGAAATTTTATGTATGAGGGAGTTAATCCTTTGTGTTGACATTGAAGTACATAATTAATGCTGTTCCTGCTCTGATTGGTAGTTTCTTGTATGAACCCTTGTCTGGTCACTAATTATTACTGTAAAAGAAACATTTTGTTGTCAGCATTAGCTCCTGGGCCATATTGGGACAAAACATAACATTAAATATCAAACAAAAAAATGCATTCATTTATTCTTCATAAGAAACCAACAAATCTCATTAGACACCACACACTCTCATGTGATTGGATAATGCAGTTGTCATAACTCCCACCATTTTCATCTAGCACCAACATTTAAGTAAAATTTAACTGGAAGTATTCACGAAAATTTTGTCGGTCATCTTAAATGCCCCAGGCAAATATTGATCATCTTGATGTTGAAGCTGTTTTTTTTTTTTTTTCCTCTGAGAAAGAGAAGCACATGGGGCTACCTATTGCAAAGCACACTGAGAGCAAGAACTTTTGTATGGGCTGCTCTCCAGTGCCCGTGATGCAGCATCTGTAACACTTGAGCTTGGAGATCCATTGGAATAACCACATGTAGCAGCTAATCTTCTGTGTAGCCTAAAGGAGTACTCTTTAATATTCAGACAGACAGACCAGAAAGAATAGTTGTTCTGCAGAGGGTTGAATGCCTAGTGTGGAGGAACATCAGGCCAGCCTTCAGTGAACAAAGCGTAGAACTAGTCAAAAAACTGGGTTGGACGCAACAGCGGTCGACAACAGAGGAAATAATGGGAAAACTACCAACAGTAGCCTGAGCTTCAGTATCAAGATAAAAGCATAGGAGTTCCTCTCGGTTATAGGCAGCATCAGGTTGACAGGTAAGCAAGACAAGGTGTCCATGTTATCATGCTGGGCCATATTGTGGAAATGAATCTCATAAATGTACTGAGAAAGAAACAGGGCCCAGTGCTGAGCCAATGAGCTGCCCTGTCCAGTAAGGATGCAATAGGATGGGATAGTGACACTAAAGGCTTATCATCTGTAATAAGATGAAACTTCACTCCAGAACAGTACACATGGAATTTTTTAAAGACATAAATTGTGGCTAACATCTCCTCCTCAATTGTGAATAACATTTCTGTGTCAACGTCTCAGTTTTTGATACGTACGTGCAAGCACCACCCTAACACCATATGTAGAGGCATCTATATCCAGCCCAAGGTGTTGACCAGGAGAGTAAGTAGTTAAGCAGGGAGGAGACACAAGTTGCTGTTTCAAAGTACAAAAAGCGCATTCCCAACTTGGGGACCAGACAGAAGGCATATTTTTATGCAAAAGGAGATGGAGTGGGTGCACGATTGTAGCAGCTCTGGGCAGAAATCTATGGTAATACATTATTTTATTCAGAAAAGCTTGGAACTCTTTAACCAACATGGGCCGAGGCAGGAAAACAATGGTGGCCACGTTGTCTGGAAAGGGAGGACCCCAGCAGAAGGGATATCAATCCCAAGGGATGGAATAGACTGTGACTTGGCCAAATTACTCTGAAGACCCGCTGCCTGTAGAGTAGAGAAAAGGAAATACAAGTCCCGTAAATGGTCGGTGGGGAAGACCCCGTGACAACAGTATTGTCCAAATAGTTAACACAGCCAGGGACGGGACGCGTAAGTTGCTCCAAATGATGTAGAAATTAGATGGTGGTAGTCACACTGAATGACAGCCGCTGATCCTGGTAAAGACCAAAAGAGCTATTCACGACCAACAATCATTTAGAGTCTCTGTTCAGTGGAAGTTGTAGATAGGCTTCAGCCAAATCTAATTGAGAAAAAGAGTGTGACCCAGTGAGAATAGCAAGCAGTTCATCAGTGTGTGGCAGGGGAGTAGGTCACCACATGATCATCATCTCAGCACCAACTGGAGGCATATTCTCTTTTGTTTTACAGACAATTCGGTTTGATGATGATCTGGTGTAAGATTGAAACTGGTCACCTTTCTTCAAAAAAATAAAGTATGTAATTTCTGTGAACTAGACTAATTTTTTATCATTAAAACATTATATCATTTTGCTGTCTTTTAAAAAGGAAAAAAATGTTTTCTTAACTCTTCAATTTTGTAAGCTCAGGTGGTGTATTCAACAAGTTCATTTTTATTCTTACACATTTATTCACATATTTTTATACAACAGTGAATTAACAACTTGCACACCAACAGACTGCTAACTAACTCATTTGTGTTTCTTGGCAGGTATTTTACTTTTGATGAACAATGATTTGTTACTTCAATATCATGGTTTTTATTCACACAATTAAATCTTTTTAGTATTAACAAATTATAGTTCATACAACAGAGCCCCAAGTTTGCCCATATTTTTCATATTGAAATATCAATTTTTAGTGTTATTATGTAGAAATGTACTTTAATGAAGGTGTTGATTATACCAATCCATGTCTTTATAAACTGTTAATGTAAAAATACATCATCTGGATGATTGATTGCTGCATATTGTACAGATAAGACTTTGGTTTCATATTTAATTTCAGAACTTAGAATACTTTCATAAATGTTTTCCTTATGATGAGATAATTGTTAATTGTAAACGACATAACAGACGTTTCTCAAATGAAAAGAGCAATAAAGTATTAAATTTTGGTTGGATACTAATAAAATAACAGTTTTTACTTAACTTTCTCTCTTGTTAAATGAAATAACCACATAAACTGTTGTGAACACTTAATTACAAATATGCAATAATAATCTAGATGAAAATAATGAGAGAACAACATGTGATTGTGAAATAAATGTTTTGTTTTAGGTAAGTCCACATATAAAATGAATGTTATGGACTGATCATTAATGAAAAGAGGTATTGTGTACTATGGCAAAGAATTGTATCGGGTAGTTAGTAGACACTCGCTCTGGCCATTACATTACACACACACACACACACACACTAACACACACACACACACACAGAATTTTCAGTTGTCGCAAGCTACACACAAAAGATATGTCGGCATGTGCAATCCTAAGCACAGAGCAAATGCAAGAAAAAAGAAAATCATAGAGTATGAACAAAATGTGCAAAATTAGGAAAATAAAGTAAGAAAATTGAGCAACACACAGTATTCATAAATTTTCCTTTACAGATACTGTAAGCCCGTACATGATGATTTTAAGTTTGTAACAATGATAAAGTGGAAATAAATTTCTTTTGTGAATGCAAGTGCCAAGCTGTCTTTCGTCTTCAAACTCTGCAGTACATCATGGTAAAAACTTCTTGCGTGGTCACCAGAAGGCAGACTCAAGGAAAATATGGAGCTGAAATATCATTTAATATTTCTGAATTCCACCCCCATGAACCACAGACATTGCCGAGGTGAGGTGGCTTGCGAGCCTCAACGATACAGATAGCCGTACCATAGGTGCAACCACAGTGGAGAGTATCTGTGGAGAGGCCAGACAAATGTGTGATTCCTGAATAGGGGCAGCAGGCTTCTTAGTAGTTACAGGGGAAACAGTCTGGATGATTGACTGAGCTGGCCTTGTAACATCATGGCTTGGTTTTGCCATGCAGTTACTACAGACGGCTGAAAGCAAGGGGAAACTACAGTCATTAATTTTCCCAAGGACATGCAGCTCTGCTGTATGAATAAATATGATGGCATCTTCTTGGGTAAAATATTATGGAGGTAAAATAGTTCCCCATTTGGATCTCCAGGTGGGGACTACTCGGGAGGATGTTGTCATCAAGAAAAACAAAACAGGCATTCTACAGATCGAAACATGGAATGATCTAACCCTTAGGGCCCCCTTCAGACACGGCCACTTTGTAGCTCCAATCAGTGGTTGCCTGGCAGCGTGTTTGTGGAGCTACTGCTGAGCATCAGTGGCGCAGCATAAGCGTGTAGTGGCGCTACAAGAGCACTTTCACAGTGCTGCAAACTCCGCTCCCCTTGTGTACAAAATCTGTCAGTATTACAGTGGACATGTACGCCTAAACAGATTTGATGCTGCCTATGATTCTTATTCAGAGGAAGAATAAACACAAAAAAAGAAGAAAAAGATACTGGATGCATCCATTGGTTTTAGAAAGGTGATGTTGCGGACTTTCTCACACATTTTATGATGATATTTGCAACAAGATGATTCCACTACCACCTATAATCTTCGTGCTTGATATCCCATATAAAATGCCACTTTTCAATTTCAGTGATAAAATCTTCTGTGTCGATATTTGCCATTGTCTGCAACAGTGCACAAACAACAGCTTCCGCTTCACTGCAGCTACTACACAACAGGAATAAAGTGGCCCACAACTCGTTGGCACACACACGTCAGAAGCCCTACACTCGCACGTTCAAAAAGTGGTGCGGCTGTGTCTCGTGTCTGACGGCTACCATTAAGTTCCTTGCATAGGCACAAGTGGAGCCACTTTCTGTGGTTGCCACTTGCGTTGATGCAGACCACCTAGTCTGGCAGCAGCACAACTGCTCCAGCATTTGACATCGGACGAGCTGCTAAGTGGAGCTGCTAAGCGGCCTTGTCTGAAGGAGCCCTTAATCGTGTAGGTAAGTTAGAAAATTTGAAAAGAGAAATGGATAGGTTAAAGTTAGATATGGAAGGTATTAGTGCAGTTTGATGGCAGGATGAACAGGATTTCTGGTCAGGTGAGTACAGGGTTATAAAACCGAAATCAGTTGGTGGTAATGCAGGAGTAGGTCTGATAAAGAAAAAGAAAATAGGAGTGTGGGTAAGTTACTATTAATGCATTATCATAGCAAAGATAGACACAAAACCAACACCGACCGCAGTAGTACAAGTTTATATGCCAGCTAGCTCTGCCGATGAGGACATCGAAGAAATGTATGAGGAGATAAAACAAAAATTAAGGGAGACGAAAACTTGATTGTGATGGGGGACTGGAACTCGGTAATAGGAAAAGGAAGAGAAGCAAATATTGTTCGTGAATATGGACTAGGGAAAAGAAATAAAAGAGGAAATCGCTTGGTAGAGTTTTGTACGGAGCACAATTTAATGATCACCAACACTTGGTTTAAACATCATGAAAGAAGGCTGTATATGTGGAAGAGACCAGGAGACACTGGGCGGTACCAGATTGACTGTATAATGGTAAGGAATAGACTTAGGAACCATGTTTTAAACTGTAAGACATACCCAGTGGCAGATATAGACTCCGACCATTACTTATTGGTAATGAACTGTAGATTTAAAAGAGACTGCAAAAAGGTAGAAAAGCTAGAAGATGGAACCTTAACAAACTGAAGGAAACAGAGGTGGTTGAGGGTTTCAAAGGGAGCATTAGGCAAGGATTGGCTGACACAGGGGAAAGTAATACCATAGAAGAACAATGGGTAGCTCTGAGAGGTAGAGTAGTGCAAGCAGCAGAGGATCATATAGGCAGTAGGACAAGGTCTACTAGAAATCCCTGGATAACACAGGATATACTGGACTTAATTGAGGAGAGGAGAAAATATAAAAAATGCATCAAGTGAAGCAGGCAAAATGGAGTACAAACATCTGAAAAATAAGATTGACCGGGAGTGCAGACTGGCTAAGCAGGAGTTGCTAGAGGACAAATGCAGAACCATAGAAGAATGTATAACCAGGGGAAAGATAGCTACTGCCTACAGGAAAATAAGAGATATTTGCAGACAAGAATAGCAGCTGTATGAACATCAAGAACTCGGACGGAAAACCAGTACTAAGCAAAGAGGGGAAAGCTGAAATATGGAAGGAATATATAGAGGGCCTGTACAAAGGAAATAAACTTCAAGGTAGTGTTCTAGAAATAGAAGATGAAGAGGAGATTAGAGATATGATACTGTGAGAAGAATTTGACTGAACGTTGAAAGATTTGAGTCTAAACAAAGCCCCTGAAATAGATGATATTCCGTCTGAACTGCCGATATCGTTAGGAGAGCCAGTCATGAAGAAATTGTTCCACCTGGTATACTAGATGTTTGAGACGGGGGCAATACCCTCAGACTTCAAGAAGACTATTGTAATTCCAAAGGAAGCAAGTGCAGACAAATATGAAATATACAGAATTATCAGTTTAATAAGTCATGGTTGCAAAATACTAACACGAGTTATTTACAGACCAATGGAAAAACTTATGGAATCCAACCTTGGGGGGAAGATCAGTTTGGATTTAGGAGAAATGTAGGAACACAGGAGGCAATACTCACATTACGACTTATTTTAGAAGATAGACTAAGGAAAGGCAAACCTATGTTTTTAGCATTTGTAGATGTCGAGAAAGCTTTTGACAATGTCAACTGGAATAAACTCTTTCAAATTCTGAAGGTAATAGGGGTAAAATGGAGCAGAGAGTTCAACTTAAACAAAAACTAGACTGTGGTTATTAGTTGAAGGGCATGAAAGGGACACAGTGGTTAGGAAGGGAGTAAGACAGGGTTGTAGCCTTTCCCCAATGTTGTTCGATCTGTACATTGAGCAAGCAATGAAGGAAAGCAAGGAGAAATTAGGAGAGGGAATTAAAGTTGAGAGAGAAGAAATAAAAGGTTTGTGGTTTGCCGATGACATAGAAATTCTGTCAGAGACTGCAAAGGATCTGGAAGAGCAATTGAATGGAATGGACATGGTCTTGAAAAGAGGATATAAGATGAACATTAACAAGAGTAAAACAAGGATAAAGGAATGTAGCATCAGAAAGGCAGGCTATGCTAAATGAAATAGATTAGGCAATGAGACAATAAAAGTAGTAGATGAGTTTTGTTTTTTAGGTAGTGAGATAACTTCTGATGGCTGAAGTAAAGAAGATATAAAATGCAGAATGGCTATGGGAAGAAAAGCGTTTCTAAAGAAGCAAAATTTGTTGACATCCAATATTAATTCAAATCAAAATATCCATGGTTGTACTGCCGGTCTACAGTGGCCGTTGAACACTATAGACTGGCAGTACACTCGTGGATATTTTGATTATCAAATATGCTGGGAGAAATTCAAGAATCACATTAATTTAAATGTTAGGAAGTCCTTTCTGAAAGCGTTTGTCTGGAGTGTGGTATTGTATGGGAGTGAAACGTGGACGATAAGGAATTCAGACAAAAATATGATAGCTTTTGAAATGTGGTGCTTCAAATGAATGATGAAAATTAGACGGGTAGATCATGTAACTAATGAGGAGGTGCTTAACTGAATTCGGAAGAAAAGGAGTTTCTGGCATATCCTGACTAAGAGAGGGATAGATTGATGGGACACATTCTTAGACATCAAGGAATCGCGAATTTAGCATTTGAGGGAAGTGTGTAGTGTAAAAATCATGGAGGGAGACCGAGGGACAAGTACAGTAAGCAGATTCAAAAGGATGTAGGTTGCTGAACATATTCCCAGATGAAATGACTTGCAAAGGACAGTGTAGCGTGGAGAGCTGCATCAAACCAGTCTGCGGTCTGAAGACCACCACCACAACAACAACAACATTTCTGAATTACATCAAAATGTCACAAATGTACAGAAACTTGTAAATCAAGTCCAAGAAGACATTGACACAAAATCTATTTTAAGTTCTGCTTATAACAATTTCTTAAATGTACTCGTCAGTTGTTTCCCTGGGGAAAAAACTTTCACCCAGTGGACTTCATTCAACACTGCAAAGTCAGCTTTTTTACATATTATGTCTGGCAGATGAAGCTTTATCTTTGGCAAACCAACTTAATTGTATCAAATTGATTTTTAGTGAATTTGAATCTAGCTTTTTAAAGAAGTTTAGTCTGTGGCTGAGAAAACTCAGAACAAAAGTGAATTTTTGAAAGGACCTATATATGCCCATTAACATGGCTTCTGCTGCTCTACATAATGACATATCTCAATAGTTAAAATAATTTCAACATTATGATAATTTTTCAAGCAGTCAAATATTAAGTAAACATGTCAAGAATTATCTCTACTAGTTAAATATTTCTTATTATAGCTTGTGTATATTGTGTTTTAAGCTTGTAAATGATTTTTGAGGTGTGCAGTAGTTACAATGTCTGTTTTAACTTTGCCAAATAAGCTTTACTAAAAACACAGTGTTGTTATGGTATTTTGCTAATTTACATGACAGACAAATAAAGTTTGTTTGTATTATCAGATGGCATGGTATTTTTGAGAGGTATAATAATAATAATTTATTGTCTGTAGATCATATTTTACAATGATATTAGACATTTAACATTTCATAAACATGTCAGTATTTTCAGTTTTACATATAGCAAGTGAATTCTTAGAAGTTACACATTTATATATAATTTCCAATTTCAGTATAATTTTACAAAATTTCACTAGATCACACACAATCTATGTTGCTTTATCTGTCGTTTTCATAATTTGTAAGTATTGTGCCCCGTTACTGGTTTTGAATTCAACTTTCTGTTAAGAACTCATTTATATTATACCAAAATCCATTGATAGGTGTTCCTTCAGTTTTTTTTTAAAAAGTATTTAGTTCCTTTATGTTCCTTATACTAAAAGGCAGTCTGTTATATAATAGGCATACAGCTTTTATAGGGTCTCTATCTGTCTGTTTTAGCCTTTTTCTAGTGGTATGATAATTTTCTCTATTTCTTGTATTGTGGTCGTGGATGTGTTTGTTTCTTTTGCAGTTTTTTATTTGACAAAGTAGGCATATAGTCTCATATATGTACACACATAGTACTTTTAATTCTCTGAATTTATTTTTACACGAAAAACATGGTGTTAATTTCGCTATGCATCTGATCGCTTTCTTTTGTAGTTTTAAAATTCTCTGAATATGTTCATCAGCTGCTCCTCCCCGTACTGGTATACCATATAATATGTGTGGGTAGATAAGTCCATAGTACATTATTAGTAAAGACTCTGTGTCCACTGTACAAGACTTTTTTCATTAACAATATATTAGTGCTAATTTTTGAGCAGATTTTATTAATATGGTTTTCCCAAGTCAGTCCTCTATTCTCAGAAACCTTTTTGAGTTCACTTCATCCAAAGCTGTACACCCAACATTTAGAATAGAATTTTAAGAGCTGTTTTTTCTGGTTGTTTTAAAATTGGCACCTTTTGTTTTCTTTGTATTTTTGAGCAGATTATTTTCTCTAAAATATCTTTCTGTTGTTTGCATGACAACACTGGCTTTCTTTTCTAAATCATTCACTGAATCACTACATACTAATAAGGTTGTGTCATCAGCATACATAATCACTTTTTTCATTTACTGAAATTGGCATGTCATTTACATACAATATGAAGAGGAGAGGTCCTAAGACTGAACCTTGAACCTTGAGTTACACCATATTTTATCGGCAGAAATTCAGAGTATACTTTTTTTTTTTTTTTTTGTGTTAGCAGATTTGTGTTTCATTTTCACACATGGTTTCCTGTTTTTCACAAATGTTTTTATAATATCAGCAGTTTTCCCTCTTATGCCATAGCAGTCTAGTTTGTGTAGAAGAATTTTGTCACAAACACAATTAAAAGCTTTGGTAAGGTCTAAGTACATACTAGAAACTTTCCTTTGGTGATCCAGGGCTTCGGTTATGTGCAATTTACCATTGCAGTCGTGGTGGATCTCCCCTTTCTGAATCCGTGTTGTGCATCATTTAGGATGTTTTGTTTCTCTATGAAATTTATTATTCTGTCTTTAATCACTGTTTCTACTACTTTAGACAGAACAGGTGTGATTATTATGGGTCTATAGTTTTCAGGATCTTCATTATCTCCTCCTTTAAAAACTGGTCTACTTCGCACATTTTTAAACAGGCTGGGAATACTCCTTCCTTCATCACTGAATTTATCAGGAATGTCAGAGGTGTTACTAGTTGTTTGGCACAGTGTTTCACTATTTTTGCTGATATGCCATCTAGGTCTTCTTTGTTTTTATTTTTCAGTGTACCAATTATTTTTTATACTTCCAGTTCACTTGTAGGGAGTAGGTATAAACTCTCAGCCATTTGCTTCTTCAGGCAGAGTAGGGAAGGAGAGGGAAAAGGAAAGGATGAGGGTTTTGTTTCAGTACTTTGTGATCATTCTAATGTCAGTGACATATTTTTGTATGTGTAATATGTGAGTATGTACTGTACATGTAACTTCGAAGTTTCAATCAAATTAGGTGTGTATAGTGTTTATGTAGTGTGTCTGTTGTTTTAAGTTAGCATTTGGATATTTGGTTGTTATATGTTAAAATTCAAAGTCAAAGTATAGTATGAAATGGGCCATCTTTGTGAAAGTTTTAGTGTAGGCAGCTAAGCCAGTGCAGCTTTGTTAGAGGTGTTGGTGTGTTATTTAATTATGAATGTGAAAGTGATGTGGTATTTCTCATTGATTATAAAGAATCATAAAGAATAAAGTTTGGATGTGCACATATTGAAATATTCCAACTGTCTTTGCCACAGCTATTAACACTATTAAGTCTGTTGATGAAAGTCATCCAGTGTTATTTATTTGTTGATAACTTCTCTGAATTTCATTCTTCTTCCAATCTTGCAATGAAAACACATCAATTACAACTAACTCTTTGAAGATTGGATGAATGGGCAGAGAAGACTGGTTTTAAGTTTTCAACTGAGAAGTCTGTTTGTATTCTTTTTAACTGTTCTTGCCTCAGTAGCAACTAAATTTTGCAGACACTGTGAGTTTCCTGGGGCTTCAAATTAGACACAAAAGTTCCAGGATTGCCACACCTGAAGGATGAAGAAATGGTGCCTCAAAGCACTGAGCACTTTAAAATGTATTACCCACACTTCATGGGGAGCAGACATAACTTGTCTGTTCTGATTGTATCGAGCCCTTGTGTGAGCTCAGTGATATTATGGGCGCATTGTGCATGGCCATCGTATTTAAAGATTTTGAATGCAGTACACCATGAAGGAATTACAGCTGAGCACCTGGGCATCCAGAACAAGCCCCTTACCAAGTCTGTGTGCTGAGGCTACAGAGTCAACACTATACATCAGATGACAGCACTCATGGTATGCCACTTTCCACACCTTTCACACCCACATACCATACCATTTCTCAGCCTCCATTGAAAAGGCTTCTTCATAATCAGCAACTAGAGACAAAGCCTTATGTAATATCTAAAATGCAATCCCTTGGGTGGCTACCCAAGAGATTGCATTTTAGATATTACAGTGACATATTTCAATGTTTTACACAAAGATTGGAGCAGATTTCCACCTTTGTTTCTTCAGAGGCCCAGTCTTGTTTTGGCTCTGACTACTTTTAAGAAAAATGAAACTGCACATTTTCTCTTTTAGTCTGTTTCAGATAGGTGTCAGTTTTGCAGTGGTGTACAACAATGGTTCAAAACAAGGGGACTCCATCAGCTCTTCTGTAGTTTTCCCCAACTTTGTCATCAGGATTCACCTTCCCAAGAGTTATTATTTTTTCTTGGTACTGGAACAGATACGAAGACTTTGGGGCACATGGTTTCTTAGCTGCTCTGATTCTCTTAGTGCCACTCAGTTTTTGCAGGATCTACAGCCAGCTGCAACATTGCTAAAACATATACAGGATGAAGTGTTCTTCCTCCAACATCACGGGAAGCAGGTATCATTTGCTGGGTTCGGGGAGATGTGGGAATTTGAAGTAATGCCTATTGGGCTACCAAAGACACCTGCAGAGACTATGATGGACACAGTGCCCTATTCCTTAGCAGGATCTCACTTCTTTGTTTTGATTGCGATCCTTGTAGTTGTGGGAGGAGGAATGGCTCTCATCGATGAATAACAAGCTGATCCTTGCATTCCTCCTGCCAGTCTCTTAGATGGAAAGAAGTAACCATTACCTGCCTCCGAAACAGACACTGTCCATACACCCATGGCTTTCTACTCCAAGAGAACCCCCCCCCCCTCTGTCTTTTATACAACATAAGAGGATAGAGGCAAATATTGGTGGTGATTTGCCTTCTGTTTTAGGTGATGATGAGGCGAGTGTGACAAAAGTTTTAAAATTTTGTAATATGTCTGGACTCTGGCCTAAGCTCTTAGGATGGATGTTTTAGTGTGTTGCAAAGTGCTGGTTTATTCATTTTATTTCTGCAATCATTTAGGTCTTGTATCAGGATCTTCCATAGGGATATGATGCCCATGTTAAGGGGTAGTGATTGGGAGTGGTGTAGGGATGCACTAGTATGTTGTGGATGTTGAATGGATGACAGAACACCTCTTTGAGTGGGGTCAGAAGATGTTTCTCATTTTAGGGCATGATGATATCTATCTAGATAAAGCCCTAACAAAGAATGTGGTTTAGTTGTTTCTGTCCAGAGTAGTATTTGGTGACAGGAGGGGTTGTTATTGGTGGTGGCGGCAGGATTGTTGATGTGTGGTGATATGGCACATGATACCTGTTTGTGGACTAGGTCTATTTGTCTGTGAAGGCCTTTTTCAGCCTTCAGCGTATTGGGTAACGGACTTCAAATACTGCAAAGTTACTATCCACGGGTGGCAAGGCTGTATGCGAGGGATTTTTATTTATTTATTTTCAATTGATTTTTTTTTCTTTTTTAATACAATGGATGGCAACTGTTTAATTGCAGTACAGAAAAATATATACAGCTTTTGTGTTTACTTGCATCCCTGCCTGTATCAACATCCAAAGTTGAAAAGCGGAAAGTGTGTTTAGTGAAACACAATGGGTAGTGAAAGACTGAAGGGACTTGCATTTATGACAGTAAATTATCCTCGACCTTTTACAACAGAAGATGTATTAATTGTTGTGGAAAGGGAAGGTAAATGAAGACATTTACTGTAATTATCAAATGAAGTTGTGTGGTGTGGGGGTTCCAGTGCTGTCTCCTCCTCCTCCTCCTCCTCCTCCCTCTTCTGCTTCTGAAGATGAGATGGAGATCCTCTCATCTGCTGAGTAACTGGCCCTCACTGGATCCATAGAACAAATGGTCCTAGATTTTGTTAGTTTTGATCCCTTGGCTGCAGGTGATCCAGTGGAATAATCCAGTTATCGATCATCTTATGGCCTTTTGGCAAAGTAAAAGTGACATTCTCCAGTGGAATAGCGGCAGCTTTTTCCACGATTTAGGTGAGCTGCAACAGTTATTGTGTCACTTTCTCGCGATCTGTTTAGCCCTACAGGAAACCAGGTTTCCTGTCCTGTGCACCCTTACCCTCCATGGCTATTGGAGCTTCTATAAGAACTGTGCTGACTGTGACAGGATATCTGGTTGTGTCTATGTATGTGTCCTCGCTACTGTCCCCAGTGCTGCTGTGCCTCTCTGCACATTTGAGGCAGTGCTTTTAGACTCCAGGCAATGAAGGAGTTCGCAATCTGTTCAGTTTACCTTCCTCTTGATGAGACTGTCTCGCCTACTGATCTCCCTGCCTTGGTTGCCCAACTTCCATCACCTTTCTCTTTTGGCGGACTTCAGTGCCCACCATCGTTTTTGGGGTGGAACCAAGACTACCCGCTGTGGAGGGACTGTTGAGACTCTTTTAGCACAGCAAGATATTTTCCTTCTCAACACGGATTTCCCCATGCATTTTAACCGGGCACATGACAATTACTTTGCTATAGACCTGTTTTTTGTAGCCTGAACCTACTCCTGCATCTTAATTGAGGGTTCATGACAACCTTTGTAATAATGACAATTTTACTCTTTTTTTGTTGCTCTTGCAGTTTCAACCTACAGCCTGCTTGCCCCAATGGTCTCTCCGCAGGCTTGACTGACTGGCTTATGCCTCAGCTGCTGTCATTCATGATCTGCCTCCCACTAATGTTGATATAGCAGTTAAACAGGTTACTGCCTCCATAGTTTCCACTGCCGAGGCAACTGATCCATGGTCCCCTGGTCTGCTCCGGTAAGTCAGTGCCTTTGTGGACACGAGAGATCACTGGTGAGTGCTTCAATGCCACTGGTGCCACCCTTCTGTAGAGCATCTAATTGGTCTCAAACATGTCCGAGCCCATGCTCGGAGACTGATACAGCAGACTAAGCAGGACTCTTGGGAGAGGTATGTTGCCGCCATCAGTTCTCTCACTCCCCACCTCGGCTGTGCTTACAAGTTCGCACATTTTCGGGTACTGTCCACTGGCTGGAATTTGCTGTCCCCACAACCAGGGTGCACTCTGTACTTAATCAACTACTATTGCCGAGCACAGGGCAGAGCATTATACACATGGCTCAGTGACTGCAGCATGTAATGCAGATGTCCACCCTCAAAGAGTGAGTTGAGCAGAAACCGTTATCATTTGGCACAATCGTAAGGAGCTGTACAATGCTCCATTTAGCGAGTGGGAGTCCCAAACTGTCCTTGCTGCGTGACCCCCTAACTGTCTGGGAATGAACCGTACTTCCTTCGTCACCTCTCAGTGGACTTCCAATGTCAACTGATCATCCTGTTAAATTGTCTCTCGGCCGAAGGTGTTTTCGTGTCACAGTAGCAGATAGTATCATTGCCCTGGTTATGAAACCTGGTGCAGATATTCTTGCAGTCAATAGTTATTGTCCGATCAGCCTCACCAATGTCCTGAGAAAGTTCTTCAAGTGGATTGTGTGCTGGCAGCTCATGTGAATCCTTGAAGATCAAGGACTCTTGCCCCCACAACAGGGTGGGGGGTGTTCTGTCAAGGCTGCTCCACTATTAACAACCTAGTGTCGCTAGAGAAGCTATTCACACTGCTTTCACCAGGCATGAGCACCTAGTTGTGGTCCTTTTTCATCTTCGGAAGGCATACTGTACTACCTGGCACCATCATACGCTAGCTACACTGTACAAATGGGGCTTTTAGAGTCCACTTCCAACCTTCCAAACTACTTCTTGCTCTTCTCCTTTCAGGTTAGGGTTGGTACCTCCCTCAGCCCACCCCATGTTCAGGAGAACAGAGTCACACTGTTTGGGTAGCTACCTGATCCACCCTCCTGCAGCTTTATAAGGCTCTGCTGCAACATCGGCTTGACTATGGGAACCTGGTTTACAAGTCCATAGCACATTCAGCATTGCGGATCCTTGATTCCATCTTTCATAGTGGTGTCCATATCACCGCAGGAGCTTTATGCATGAATCCTGTGCCAAGCGTCCTGGAATCCCTCCCTTGCAGTTTTGTCACCAACGGCTGTTAGCCTCATATGTTGCCCATGTTCATGCCTCACTCCACCACCCAAATCACAGGCTTCTTTTTCCAGCTGCTGCACTTCCCTCCCCACCACCTTGGCCCAGTTTGGGTTGTCTGTTTGTGGTCCGGGTTTGTACTCTCCATTCTACATTAGAGTCCCTACCTCCAATTTTCTCCTACTAACCCCATACCCCTCTTTGGTCCATCCCCTGCTTGCAGCTCCACCTGAAATTGTCCCAAGATTCAAAGGCATCATTTTCACTACTAATTCTCTGTAACATGTTCCTGGCCATCCTTGACATGTTCTGTGGTGCAGAAGTGGTATATACTGATGGCTCCTTGGTTGATGTTCAAGTTGGTTGTGCCTATGTTCACGACGACCACCTTGAACAATGCTCCCTGCCTTCTGTCTATAGTGTTTTTACTGCAGGGCTGATTGCAATCTCACGTACTCTCTTTAACCCTCTGAGCATGCCTCAGGAAGTTGTTTGACATATGTAGTGACTTTCTGAGTGGTCTACAGTATCTCGACCAGTGTGTTTCTTTCCATCCTTTAGTGTGATCCATTCATAACTCTGTCTTCACACTCGGATGTTGTGTGGACCCTGGACCACATTGGCATCCTGGGTAATGATCACATCAGTTGACTGGCTAATCAGGCCACCACCTCTCAGCCCTTGGATATTGGTAACCCAGAAAGGGATACCCAATTAGGATTGCTCCACAAGGTCTTTGTGGCTTGGGACTCAGAGTGGTCTATCTTGAGCACACCAAACAAGCTCCTCGGGATAAAACCCTCTACGGTGACATCGAAGTCCTCCCTCAGGTCCTCTCGTAGGGACTAGTTCATCCTCTGTATTGGCCACACTCGGCTAATGCATGGCCATCTATTCTGTCATGAGGACCTGCCAGACTGTCATTGTGGTGCTCTCTTGACAATAGTCCACAACCTACTAGACTGCCATTTTAGCCACTTTGTGACAGACCTTCAGTCTGCCTGCTGTGCTCCATTTAATTCTTGGAGAAGATGCCTCTGTGGCTGACTGTGTTGTACATTTTATTCATGCAGCCAGTTTTTATCATTACATTTAATGGTGGGTACCTTAGCCTGATCTCTCAGGCACCCAGCCCTCCAAAAATTTTACTATATTGTTACTTCTGTTTTGTTTGTCCTGCTTTTGACTGAAGGTTTTAGTACGTGCAAAGTGGCAGGCTCATCCATCATTGTCCTTGTGATCAGCCGGCCACAGTGTTCCGCTGTAATTTTTTATTTCAGTTACTCTCTAGGTCAAGGCCTTGCGGTCTTTTTCCCTTAGTGTTTTCTCCTCTAGTTTTATCAGCATAGATGTCATTGCTCTCTGCACCTAGTGTGTTGCCCCTCTAGATTTTGGGTGCAAGATTTTATCTTTGTACAACTTTTGCTGTAACGTCTTCACTCAGAACGGGGAACTGATGACCTCACAGTTTAGTCCCCTTAAAATTCCAACAGTAATCATCCACTATGGCAAGGTCAAACCACATTGGGTGGGAAAACATGTTTTTGAATTGCCCTTGGACACAGGGCCGGCGCAAGCCTAACTGCTGCCCCGTGCAAGATGATAAAAAACACCCTTGTTTATGTTAAAATCAGTTTTTTATGACAGTTCTGCTTCACATGTTTTGATAACAAAATACATGTTTGACATATATATATGAGACATAAAAGTATATATGTAGGCCTAATATACAAAGTTGGAAATACTTTGGCCGAAAATCTTGAAGGTTCTTGACCGAATTGTTACAAATTTTTAAACCACACAGTGAATATCATTTGGAAGGACGTGGGCTGTATGCTTTTGAAATGTGAACGGTTTTCGAAAATTCCCATTATAAATTTTGAGGTCTCATACAGGAGAGGAAGTACATATTTTGATAAGGATCTCATGTCAGGAAATGTCATCCAGTATACTATGGGTCAGCCTTTCTCTCTGTCACTGTGAAACAAATCTCTACCAATCAAAGCTCTTTACATATTTAGTGAGTAGTTAAAATGGACCAAAAAAGAAATGAATAAAAGTCTGCTAAACATGGAGTCTACACCAAATGCCTTAAGAGTAGTGAGTACTTGAACAGTAGAAGAAACATGTAAACAGTAGACAACGGAATATGAAGATATTATGCAAAGCTTGAATTTATGCATGTTTACAAGAGATTTCATTCTTGTTTTGATTCGTATTACTTCTAAGACGCGCTGGAGCGGCATCATGCTATGGACTGCACGGCCGTGCCCTCTGGAGGTTCGTGTTCCCTCTTGGGCATGGGTGTGTGCTGTCCTTAGTGTAAGTTAATTTAAATAGGTTGTAAGTTGAGGGACTGATGACCGTAGCAGTTTGATCCACTACATTTACATCTAAGCATTTTGATCTTCCTTCTAAAATATGTAAAGAAAAGAGCTTCCAGTAGTATAGATTTGTTTCAGTGTCAGAAAGTCAAGAAACGCTCATAACATTAATGACTTCTTGGGCATGGGTTCATTTTCAAATTATTATGTACATATTCACCTGTCTAAAAGTGCTCAAAGTTTGTAACGAGAAACCCTTTATATAAGGTAAGCAAATGAAGAAGTTCTCGGTTGATTTAGTTCAAATTTTTACATGATATTTTAATAAACATTCAGTTAGAAACAGACAGGGAGGAGGTAATGCACAGTCAGATGGGAGAAAGACATGAACGGAGAGAGGGAGGGGTGGGGCTGAGAAGATGGGGTGAACCACAGCTGCCGCTTGAGTTCGTCACTTCAACAAGCTGTGTTCTAGATTTCTCGTACATGAAATAAAAATTGATCACTACTCTGGTATCCTGGCATGATGAGTTTGATAGCCCGCCAGACCGCATGGACTGTGACAGCAATCCTTAGGCAGTGCGCAGAACCCGCAAGCGCTGTCATCGCCACTACAGCATTGCGCACAGTGACGCGGCCACCATGTCGTTGTTTGTCGCCTCTGGTTGTCTCATTTAGTGCTGACTATTAGCGGTGACACTCCACTGACTCCCTCGGTCGGTAGGTTGTTCTCTAGTCGCCCAGTCAGTAGTCTGGTCCGACGTTGGTCGCAATTCTGCTGACGCCATCAGTCGGTTTGTTGGTCATTTGCGAGTTGCTACCGACCTTCGGTCTCAATAATTGGTGATGAGGTAAAAGGTTAAATAATGTCTCATGGACAAAAAACCCGTGCAACTGGCAGAGCAGCAACAACAGCTGCTCATGTAGCAGCAACAAACTGATTTGTTATGACAGGAAATTCAACTTTTGGTAGAACACTTATAGGTTCAGGGTTCACAAACCATCCAAGTGGTGGTCATGTTGTTGGTGGATTGTCAGCCCCCCCCCCCCCCCCTCTCCCAGCATTTCCGTCATTTAACATCACCAAAGAGGATTGGGACACTTGCTTACAGTGGCTGAAACAGTACTTTGTCGTATTTCAGGTCTCTGATGATGCCCTACAATGGTAGCTTTTTCTTTCTTGGGCTTTCCCCCGAGACGTTTATCTTACTGAAGAAGTTGGCTCCCCTCTCCAATCCAGTGGCACTGACATTTGAGGAAATGTGTGCATTGCTGTCAAGTTATTATTTGCAACGATTTCACGTTGTCACATCACGCCTTGAATTCCATCAGTACCACACGCAACCAGGTCAATCATATTGGTCATGGTTGACGGATTTGCAAGGACTGAGTTGGCATTGTGATTTCACTTGCTCCAATCCGTCTTGTAAAACATCATATGCACACTCTATGATCAGTGATGTTGTTCAGCTGGCTCCAGATCCAGAATTGCATACGGCAGCCCTCAAGCTGGATGACCCTTCTCCGGAGGACATCCTGAAAATTGCACATTCTTTCAAGAAGCACAGGCAGCGAATGAGCACATCATGGCTCTTCCTCATGTACAAACTGTACAACCACCACAAAGGGGACGTAACGTTCATAAGGTCTTGCCCCACCGGCAGCATTGTGATCCATCCCTCTCCGACATGTCCATGGCCTCTGAACAGCCAGTCACTCCTCTTCGGCGAAAGCAACGTGGTCTACCATCCTGTCCTGACTGTTTTATGATGCACCATTGGGCAGACTGTCCAGACTGCTGGGCCCACTGTAGTCATGGAAAAATGGACATCTCCAATGCACAGTAGTGCATACAGAGGCTGAAAGGGCAACATGTCTCTTCCTAGACTGTTTCCCGAGTATATAGGATCCATATAAATAGGACTAACATAAAATATTGAATTACACAAAACCCTGAATTTACCAAGGTTTGAAGAAAGCCACCTACTTGCTCACGAAAGCCTACTTACAAAGTTTCAAGAGCCAGTGTTAAGTCAGAATATAGGAATATATTACAACCCCTTATGTACCACTTCCAATGGGAACACAAACATAACATTAAATAAACTGCAGCATGCACTAGAATTTTTAAATAATCATTCTTCCCATGCTCCATAAATGGGCAAAATCATAATATGTGCTGGAATGAAGGGAGTTCTCTTCCATGTACTTTAATAGTGGTTTTCACAGAATAGATGTGAATATAGATTATCATGTTTTCTTATCAGTGACTTTTTATTATTGACATCAATTACAAGCAATGTGACAGAATGCATCTTCAGTGCTGGCAAATATGAAACCTAATAATACAATTGTATGCTCATTCTCTCTCTTTTTGTTGTTGTGATTAGGGACAAGTAGAAGAAGGTCGTGAGGCATTACACCAAGCAGTATTAATTCAGCATGAGTTGGAGAGGGCACTGGATTCAGAGAAGCGAAACAATGAGGAGATGCATGCACAACTTGAAATAGCCATGGATGCTGCACATAGGTGGGAAGAAGAACGTAGCAGCCTCCAGCAGGCTGCATCTCGTCACCGCCTACAACTGGAGACTACACTGCAAGAAAGAGATGCGTTGCGCGATCAGGCCAGGGCTGTACAGGTTACTCATTTTTTATACACTATTAATCTTCATAAATGTTAACAACTGACTTGGTATAAGAGGAAATAATAGAGGAAATTCAGACAAGAAAATAAAGTGGTTGGCAGTTGCAGTTGTAAACAAGAGAGTTCTAACATTAATAATAAATAAATTGTCAGGGATAAATAGTTCTCACATGACTCTTGATGCTCTTTTTCTTTTTCTGATGAAGATTGTGGGCAAAAGCGTCAGTTGTTTGACTGGTTTAGTCTTTTCTATGTGGCTGTCTGCATATCAGCCAACACCTTTAATGTGAGTTACATTCTATCCTCATAGTATTGTTCATATAAAAGTTATTTTTTTTTTCAATATCAGAACCATTTTGAGTCTTTCAACTGATAAAAGAACACAGAATTTTGTTATAGGTGTTATAGTCCCATAAGCCATTAACATAAATTGGCATCCTACAGCACGAAATAATGATGATAATGAGGTTCATATATTTTACCAAACAGGAGCAGAAGCACACCTAATATGGCAAAATATTCACTTAATAGGTGCCCCAGACAGCTACTTATTTAAAACAGATTTTTAAAAATGACCTTATAATTCGGCAAATAAGCTCAGACAGTTAGAAATTTTAGAAATTAAGAAACATGTATTATTTAAATGAACAAACTTAGTTGAATGATTCACCTCTTTTGGGTAATATTTCAATGCCAGCATAGAAGAAAAAACTTGTTTTCATGAAGTATTGAACGCCTGTGTATAATTCTACTCCAATTCATGTTTAGTCATAGTTATTTGTAAAGAAGTTAGCAAATCTGTTAATAATTGTCACATTACAATAATTGCTGCTACTGAAATTTTGAATACTTGTGTAATATGAACATAGCCGCCAAGAAGGATAATTTGTACTGTTTAAGTAAAAAATCTATAACTTAAGAAGTTGGCATGTTTATTGTTGCTTGGATTTCATGAAAATTGATAGTACAAAAATTGAATTTAAAAAAAAAAAAAAAAAAAAAAAAAAAAAAAAAAAAAAAAAAAAAAAAAAAAAAAAGACAGCTGAATTTGTTAAGTGATCATGCCTCTTCATCACTAAGTATCATCTTGAACTGGGAAAACTAAACAATATCCTTCACCATGACATTGATTGTTTATCATACTACCTGAAAATTAGGAATTTTGTACCCAATATCCTTATCATTCTTACCAAGTGATATTCTGCATTTCCAACCAATCTTCTCATTTTCCTATTCCATGATGTCACACCCACTCTCACCTCCTTCACATGTGTGTAATACCCACCAAGGCACTAATTGTGTCTGATACACCCACAAAGCACAGCCAACTCAAATCATACCACAGACTTATCCTAGCCTACCAGAGGCAGAGTCCACTGTGAAAGCAATTTGTGCCATGTACCAGCTCTGCTATGATTTCTGTACTGCATTGTATGTGACCAGGATCATAACCACAAATGATTGTGTGGCTGTGGCTGAAAGCACAGAACTCGTTACTAACTATAACTCATTCACTTTGGATGCCTTCTTCTCACCTCGAGGTCTCTAGGCATTTCTGCTCACTGCAAGTTACTGAATTACAAAGCTGACAGTTGTCCTTGCAACAAATATTTTGATCACCTAAACCACTTCGCCTCAGTTCCCACACACCAGCAGCCCTATGATCCTAACATCACCTGTCTTTTGCCAGAACAAACTCTCCAGTGTTGGTGCCCTTACCATATTCATGTCCTCTGCACCAGCTACCTTTTAATCCCAGTCACCCCCACCACATTCTTGTTGCTCCCTGACCACTTGCTCGCCTCCTCCATCTTAGACAGCTCTTCACCCAAATGAGGTGTGGCACCAGTACAGTGCAGCCAATTAATACCTTCATCTCTTAAATTATTTACATACCACCAGAATTTTCCATTCCATTACCATGTAAGCATAATTTTCTATTCTGTTTCCTTCACACATTTATTGTTTGCTGGTGTACACTATGTGATCAGAAGTATCTGGACACTTGGCTCAAAATGCTAACTTGGAGCGGCGAGGTGTGCATTTCATCCGGCGCATCTATAGGGGCCCGAAGGACAACAGGGTTGCCAACGGTGCCTTCATCTTGGCTTTTGAGGGCGATTCATTGCCTGAGAAACTCAAGGTGATGATCTACCAGTGCGACGTAAAGCCCAATGTTCCTCCCCCTACGCGCTGCTTCAAGTGCAGTGGAGGTTTGGACATATGTCCTGCCGATGTCGATGTGATGCTAACCCAACATGTCAGGAGTACAGGCGTGCATCCCATCCGAACGCCCCTTGTACCCCGCCTCCAGTGTGCGTCAATTGCAACCAGCAGCATCCTCCTTGTTCGCCCAACTGCTCTGTTCTTCACAAAGAATGAAAGATCATGGAGTACAAGACCCTGTACCGGCTGGCAGACCCAGAGGCTAGGCGCAAATACATGAAGCTCCATCCAGTGAACATGCTGACTCCATATGCTACTGTTGCTTCGTCATCGATCCCCTCTGCAACCAGACCTCCAAATGTACCACAAATGCCAACGGGTCCCCAGGCCCGATCTACTGCACCTGCCCCCTTGACAGTTGGGGGCGCTACTTCAGTTGCTCCCACATTCTTCACGTTGGGAGCAACGACCATCCAGTCACAGGAGACGTCTGTCTCCACCACATAGACGGAGAAACAACAGCCTTCTCCAGCTCTTCTCACCCAGAAGGGGTCCTTTGGGACGCTTCGTTCCGAGGCTTTTCTCCGTGGCAAAGAGGGGTCCCAGCAAATTGCTGAAGGATCCTCCAGCTACTGATTGAAGGGCCTCCTGCTCTTCATCAGCTCCTGCAGCCCCTTCTGAGAAGCCCCCAAGGCACTTAACACCGAAGGGCCAGTGAGAGGGTAAGAAGAAGGAAAGAAAGAAAACGGATCCTTTGGTGGCTTCAAAGCCATGTACACTTATATCCTCTGCTTCAGAGGATGACGTTGAGATCCTTGCTTTCCCTGAGGTTCTCGCACTTCTTGATTCACCAGACCTTAGGATCTCTGCACTTATGAAAACACCAGAATCTATGGTCTTAGATTCTGTAGATCCTGACCAGAAGGCAGCTGATATTCCAATGCAATGACCTACTTCTTTTATTTCTATACTTTTATGGCCTTACAGCATGGACAAGAAGTCATTCAGCAATGGAATTGCGGCAGCTTCTTTAATCACCTAGCTGAGCTGCAACAATTACTATGCCACTACCCTGTATCGACCTACAGGAAACAGTTTCCTGCACAGCGGACCCCTGCCCTTCATGGGTATTGGGGCTACTACCATAACCGGTCTGTATATGACAGGGTGGCTAGCGGTGTCTGTCTGTACGTCCTTCACACTGTACCCAGTGCCCCGGTGCCACTCCACGCCACTCTTGAGGCAGTGGCTGTCAGAATCCGGGCAATGCAGGAATTAACCGTCTGCAGCTTGTACCTTCCTTCAGATGAGGCCGTGTCTCTAACTGACCTTACAGCTTTGGTCACACAACTTCCCCCACCATTCCTCCTTTTGGGGGACTTTAATGCTTATCACCCCTTGTAGGGTAGAACGCAGATCACAGGCTGTGGTAGGAATGTTGAGATGCTTTTGGCACAACAAGACCTTTGCCTCCTGAATACTGGTACTCCTACTCATTTTTGCATGGTGCAAGGCACATACTCAGCCATAGACCTCTCTGTATGTAGCCTGAGCCTTCAATCACATCTTAATTGGAGGGCCCATGATGACATATGTGGAAGTGACCATTTCCCTATTCTTCTGTCGCTCCTACGGTATCAGCCTGCAGCATACTTGTCGCAATGATCTCTTCATAGGTCAGATTGGCCATCGTACACCTCGAATGCTCCGCTAGAAGCAGACATCAGTGCTGCAGTACAACAGGTGACCTCCGGTATTGTCTCCACCGCAGAGGCAGCTGTTCCGCAAACCATCGATTCCACTTGGCAAACGTCTGTTCCCTGGTGGACTCCGGAGCAATCCAGGACTGACGGCGCACACTCCATCGCCACTGACACCGCCCTTGCATTGAACACCTTATTTGCCTTTAAGCATCTCTGGGCCCAAGCCCACCGGTGGGAGAGGTACGTGGCCACCATCGATTCTTGCGCTTCACTTTCACTAGTCTGGTCCCAAGTAAGGCGACTGTTAGGGTACTGCCTACTGACAGTAATACCCAGTCTCCAAATTCAGGGTACCGTATGCACAGACCCAACCACCATCGCTGAGTACATGGTGGGCCATTATGCCTATACTTCTGCAACTACAGCTTACAATACAGACTTCCGTGCCCTCAAAGACTGGGCCGAACGGCGACAATTGTCATTCTGCACGCAACGCCGGGAACCCTACAATGCCCCATTCAGCGAGTGAGAATTCCAGACTGCCCTTGCTGCATGCCCCAATAACTACCTAGGAACCGATAAGATTCACAACCAGTTTATTTGTCACCTTTCAGTAGAGGTCCAATGCCAGCTTCTCGTCCCGTACAACAATCTATAGGCAAAGGGAGTTTTTCCGTCATCATGTTGGGAAAGCACCGTCATTCTGGTACTGAAACCTGGAGCTGACCCACTGGTGACTGACAGTTACCACCCGTACTTTTTAGGCTCTTATAATATATGGTAAGTTGACGGTTAATGTGGATCCTAGAGGATAGGGGATTCTTGGTCCTAGAACAAGGGGCTTTCCGTCAGGGCCACTCCACCATCGACAATCTTGCCTCAATGGAGTCTGCAATCCGTACAGCATTTTCTAGGTGGGAACATCTTGTTGCGGTTTTTTTTACCTACAGAATGTGTATGATTCAACCTGGCATCACCATATTCTCGCTATGTTGTGCGGCTGGTGCATAAGGGGCCAACTTCCCATCTTTATTCAAAATTTTCTCTCGCCCCGCTTTTTTCGGGTTCAGATAGGTTCCTGTTTTAGCTCATATATTCCAGAGAATGGTGTCTCACTAAGCTCTGTCCTCAGTGTACCAGTATGTTTAATCACTATAAACGGTCTTGCTTCCGCACTGGGGTTATCGGTATTTTCTTCCTTGTTTGCAGACAACTTTTGTTTGTATTTTAGCTCTGTAAGTATTGGTGTTGCAGAATGGCGACTGCAGAGTGCCATCCAAAAGGCCTCTGCACACGGTTTCCAGTTCTCTATTCCCAAAACCTGGGTGACGCACTTCTGTTGCTGTCGGGCGATGAACCCGAACACATCGCTTCTTAGGCGTGCTATTGGACTCCCAGCTCATGTGGTGCCACACCTCTGACAGCTGCGACTAAAGTGTTGTCAATAATGTTAACAGAGTTTTTAATTCATTAATATTTGAAATGTAATGTGTTCCACCCTGTTCACTCGCAAATTACAATGTAAAAATGTTACGGAGGACACTGATGACGTGAACATAATTCTGCATGGCAATAGATATTGTTTGTAATTCCAACAAATGTCATATCCAAAGACCAAGTAATCTGTGTATTGTATCTTTGTTTTACCATCTTTGAGAACCAAAGCAATAGCGTCTTTGTCGACGCATGTCAACAGTTTACCTGACGATGGCCTAATAAGCCGAAAACTAGTTAGTAAATAAACAAAATTTAGTAGAACAAAGACAGTTTGTCTGTTTTCAACCTTAAATATGGAAGCATTCTACCAAGAAGCGACCGAAGAATCCATTTATATACAGTGTTGGCATTATTTGAAAATTCTTCGCTGCCTTGGCCACACTGGGGAGCCACCTGTCCATCTCTTCTGCAACTATATAAGGCCCTAATCCAATCATGTCTGGATTACAGCAGCTCGGCTTATGACTCTGCAGCTTCTTCTGCATTACTGGTCTTGGACCCAGTCCACCACACTGGCGTCCATTTAGCCACAGGGGCTTTCCGCACGAGTCCAGTGACAAGTCTTCTTGCTGAAGCTGGGGTTCCTCCGCTGCAAATCCAGCTTCTTATGTTGCTCATATTCACACCTCACCCAACCACCTGAATCACAGGCTTCTCTTCCCAGCTGTTGGCCTCCCTTCTCCACAACGACGGTCATGATCGGCTCTCCCGATTGCGGTCAGAGTTCTTTCCCTTCTTTCATCACTTGAATCCCTTCCTATACCTCCTACTTTCCACAACCCTTCCCATACACCTCCTTGGTCCATTTCACGCCTGCAGCTTCGGTTCGACTTGTCTAGTGACTCGAAAGCCTCTGTTACACCATTGACCCTCCGTCGCCAGTTCCAGGCACTAATTGACTCGTTTCATGGTGTGGAGGTGGTATACACAGATGGTTCCCTTGTAGACGGCCCTGCTGGGTATGCATATGTCCATGGTGACCACATCAAGCAGCATTCTTTGCCGAGCGGGAGCAGCGTTTTCACGGCTGAGTTGGTGGCTATCTCTCGAGCTCTGACACTTCCTAGTCTGCCCTGAGGAGTCTATAGTTATCTGTAGTGACTTCCTGAGTGTCTTACAAGCCCTTGACCATTTCCTTCCAAAGCGCCATTTGGTGCAGTCTATCCAAGACGCTGTCTTCACCCTTGGTGCGTTGGGCCGTTCAGTGGTTTTTATTTGGATCCCGGCCACATTGGTATCCTGGGCAATGAACGAGTCGATTGCCTGGCCAAGCAAGACACCATGAAACGGTGTTTGGAGATTGGTCTCCAGGATAATGACTTCCAACTGCAACTGGCACGCAAGGTCCTTGGGCTTTGGAACTCAGAATGGGTAGACCTGAACTAGCCGAATAAGCTATGTGCAGTCAAGTCCTCTACAGCCGTGTGGAGATCCTCCCTGCCGGTCTCTCTTAGGGAGTCCGTAGTTCTCTGCAGACTACGTATTGGCCATTCGTGGTTAACACATGGCCACCTTATTCGTCAAGAGGGTCCGCCAAATTGTTGTTGTTTTGCGTTATTAACAGTGGTCCACATCCTGGTGGACTGCCCACTTTTAGCCACCTTGAGGCAGTCTTTTACACTGCCTTTTGCACTTCCTGTGATTTTAGCTGATAATACCTCAATGGTTGATTGTGTTTTAGGTTTTATTCGTGCAGCTGGCTTTTATTGTTCTACTAGCTTAAACCTGTGGCTCCGCATGCCTGTTGTTTGATTATGATAGATAAGCTATCTTTCAGTAGTGTGCTATAAGACTGGTTTATGAAGGTGAAATGAAATACAAAATGTTCTTTAGAAACATAAGACTGGTTTTTGAAGGATGAAATGAAATACAAAACGTTCTTTAGAAACAAACCTTTTTAATCAACATTCAAATAAAAATATAAAATTATGTGAAGTGCTTAATGATTTACAATAAATAATACATACATTATTCCTTATAGCCCGTGTTGCAATATCTCAACACGTATGGTGAGAGTAATGTCCAAATTCATTTTAGGGCATTCTGGTAAAGTACGTTATTTGTAGTATTGTTTGGAGCGTAAAAGTAGAGATTTTTTGGGTTGCCCACCCTTGAGCAAGCGACGTATAATTGACCATGTGAAAAACACGAGGGCTGTAAATAGATTCCTCCGACGTTTAATGATTGTCCTTGAGCTTTGTTAATTGTCATGGCAAAAGCTAGACGAACTGGAAACTAAAGTCTTTTGACCTGAAACGGCATATCTGAAGTGATGCAATGCGTGAAACCTCAAATCAATTTTTTAAAGAGAAGTATTAAAAGAAATTTCTTTTTTACTGCATTATTGACTTATTCTTATATTTCAAATATAAAAAATAGAAAACAGATGACCCACCCAAAGGACAGGTCGGCCAACAGACACAAATAAAATCACACACAAACACACAGACAAGCCCTCGCAACCGTCGGCCGCCCCGTCAGGAAAAGAGGAAGAAAGTAGAGGAGAAAGGGAAGGATATGGGTCCCAAGGAAGTGGAAAAAAAGCTTGTATGTGTGTTTGTGTGTCATTTTGTTTGTGTCTGTTGGCCGGCCTGTCCTTTCGGTGGGTCATCTGTTTTCTATTTGTTTATCCCACCAGGAAAGTTTCCTTCTATAATATTCTTATATTTCCTTATACGTATTCTTATCCTTACAGAGAAAGAGCTGAACACATTGTAGCACGCATAGACCAAAGATATGGTCTGTGGCATCACATTTCGCTATATGCAACCACCTTGCTATAGAGTCATAAATGTCATCGCTGGCCTTCAGTCTGAATTTTTTTTATAATTTGACGATTTTCAACCACCATATCTTCCACCTCCTTATAGCTATCGGCATGGAACTGCTATGGTGTACAACAGGAGGCTTCGGACAGTAATTACCCACAGACCATTCATTTGCGTTCTGTAGTTTTTGCTGCAGAGTGAAATATTAACACACACACACACACACACACACTTAGAATTTTATATACGCCAATAACTTTCCATCCCTATATACTCCACCCTTTTATCATTATCAACCCCTAAGCAACAATGCAACCAATAAAACCATTTTCAAAGAGTAATATAATTTTCAAAGAGAAATTATTGTTCTGCATTTTGCGTTATATTCTTCAAATTACTAAATATCTATCAGATCGCTATGAAACCGTGCCTAAAACCTTCCTCACGTATAAATTAGTAAGTGTACAAATATTTAAGTCTCTGCGTCTTGTCGTTCGGACGTGATAAGCGTACACCAGACAGACATTCACATTAACATACATAGATAAATAGCTATCTGATCGCCATAAAACCGTGCCTAAAGCCTTCCCCGGGTAGACATTAGTAACTGTACAAATTTTTAGCTCTTTATGTCTTGTGGTTCAGATGTGATAAACGTACACCGAACAGACATTCACATTTATAGATATAGATTTAGTGGTGGGTTTCTTTGCCCGATTTCTCGGGCCTCCACCCCTACCGTACTTTATCCTGTTTTCTCTTTTATTGTATGTGTCTTCTTTTTAACTGGAGGATTTTAGTGTGTGCAGAGTGGCTGGCTCATTCTGTATTATCCCCATGATCAGCCAGCCACACACCTCTGCTCCGATATTGTGTTCCGTTGTCTCTTTCGTCAACACCTACTGTTTTTTTTATATGTTATCATTTTACCATTCATTGACTCTCAGTACCGAACGTATACTGGTTATGGATCACTTAGTTATAAATTTTTAATCTTTTTTGTGAACTCTTAGCTGGGAGCAGGGGACTGATAACCCACAGCGGGCTGTGGCTAAGCCATGTCTCCACCGTATCGTTTCTTCCAGGAGTGCTACTCTTGCATGTTTCACAGGAGAGCTTCTGTGAAATTTGGAAAGTAGGAGGCGAGGTACTGGCGGAAGTAAAGTTGTGAGGCGGCATCATGAGTTGTGTCAGGATAGTTCAGTCGGTAGAGCACTTGCCCGTGAGAGGCAAAGGTCCCAGGTTCGAGTCCCGGTTCCGGCACACAATTTTAATCTGTCAGGAAGTTTCATCATCATTATTATTCTTATTATTATTATTATTATTATTATTATGCAGACACCAGATAGCATCCTGAGTTACACTGATGTCTGGCTCTTTCCCAAGCACTACACAATATAAATGCAGCATAGTGATCTGTGTGTGAATCATATCTGGAGAGGTACAAAGAAGTGTCTGCAGTCTCGCACATTTCAGGAAGATGATGAGCGTGTTAAACACCCTCATGCAGAAGAAACACCCTCACCAGTTTTTGATGTTAAGGATGATGACATGGCATGTATCCTACAGGAAGCTGAAGTTACATTTACATGTTTTTTTACATGCACATTAATTTTTTCTTATCCTTGTTTACACATTGCAGGAATACTATGTGTTTCTTTTTTCCCTTGCAGTTGGATAGCATTTACAAATATTTACCAACCTGAAACCATTGTGGGAATGTGTGGAGATGTCTCTTTTTCCTCAGCCAGAGATCTTGGGGCATAGTACTAGACATTGATGATGAGATAAATGAGTTGTACTCATGCTCCTTGTCCCCATGTTTTATTTGAAACAGTCTACTTTTTCTTTTTTTAATGCACAGCGGTTTGTGTGTGTGTGTGTGTGTGTGTAGGTAGGTGCTCGTGACACTGATATTGCTCAAGACGTTCAGAAGAGAAGTGCAATGATGATGATGACTGTTTGAAATTATTGTTTCAACCTCAACATAAGTAGTAGAATAAAGAATGTGCGTCTGCAAACAAGAAATGAGGAAGACATTGACTAACTGATTATTTCAACATTATTCTTTGTTATGACAGCACAAATCTATTACACTCCTTTGTCTGTACAGGATTATTACAGCCCATGCCATCATAAAATTGCTTTGTTGTAGACCCACCATTGTCACCCCAGCCAGAACATTGCTGGTGATGCTGAGACACCAAACAGCTACATCATCATCACAATCCAGACCAACAGGCACCGTGGCAGGACATTAAAACTGTGCTTAAAAACTGGATATGCACAGGCCAAATAAACAATAGGCCGGGTTTTAAACAGCCCAAACATTTCTTGGAAGCGTGTTTCCCTGTTTTTGTGAGCAAGGTTGATCAAATTAACTAGCCACTAAATATTAATTTTCACAATTATATAAATTACTTCAGAGTTTTAATATTTGCAGTATTATGGAATTTTTAGTTTTTATTGGGGTGGAGGGAGACTTATCAGAATTGTGAAATGATATGACCTCTCCTCTGATTGGATGTAGTGCACTTGTGAAATATTTTCATGTTGACAACTGTAGGTGGTCCGAAATTCGAAGGCTGGTCATTAAGAAAGCACAACACTTTACACTTAGAACACGTTTATTGCTAACACAAGCATACACTCAGTACAGACTGTCTCCTGCTTGGAGTGCTTCACTATTTATACATTGAAAGACTGTTCTGGAACTTACAAGTACATCAAACATAAGAAACGTGTAGAACATTCGAGAAATAGTGAATACAAGGAAATAAATTTTTTCTGCCCATGCCGGGATTTGAACTCGTGACGGCAAGTACAGCAATCTGCGATGATAACCGCTGTGCCACATGTTCCATCAGAAGACTCATGGCAATATGATGCCTCTTTCCCCAATCTTTCTCATGTGGAAACCAGTGTGCTCTGATTGGACACAGTGTACTTGTGTAATATGATACCCAGAATGGTGGGGGAACTGTCCCCTCTCCTCTCCTTTAATGACTCAACATTATGTCAACTGTAATATGACACTGCTGACCATGAAGTGAGCCACACTATTTGTTGCCAGCACTACTCACCTACGAGCAGTTGAGACTGAAAATCCCCAGTTAAAATCTATATTTACAGCAGCAGCTGCATCACCTAGTGATGTCAGTTGTTTTTGACATGCCTGAAAGAAAAGATGCAACAATTCTTAATTAACAAGGAGGCACTCCAACAATCAGATCTGTAAATAGTAAATACTGGTCTATTAAAAATAGAAGCAAATAACATAAACTCCACATAGAAAGGCTGCACATTAGTGATTTAGCAGCAAAACAACTCTTCAAAATGGCAAATGACAAGGGATAAATTCTAAATCATAGGATTGTAGAAAAGTGTACATAACAAGACTTCCTCACTTAATGATAGTATATTCAAAATTTTCATGGATATATGATACTCTACAAAAATATAGACATGTAAACTAAGTAAAAATCATCTTCTTCTTTAGTTTGTCCCAGTTCAGAGGTCGCTGTGCCTTATTTTTGCCTTCCATTTCTCTCGGTCTCACGTGTCCTCCCAGCCCAGTCCATTCTCTCTCAGGTCTTCAGTGATGCAGTCCATCCATCTTCTCTTTGTCCTGCCTCTCCTTCTCCTGCCCTCCTCTTGTAACTCCATTGTTCTCTGCAAAAGGTGTCACTCATCCTTTTTCATCACATGCCCTTACCATTGTAGTCTTCATTCCTGGGCTTTCTTCGATGCCTCCAGTACACTTGTCTGCTCTCTAATAAGATCATTTCTTATTTTGTCCATCCTCACTTTCCCCATCATCCACCTCACCATATGCATCTCAGCCACATTTAATTTCTTCTTCTGCACTTTCTTTACTGGCCAGATATCACTACCAAACAACATAGCTGGTCTCACCACCAATTTAAAGATTTTTCCTTTTGACTTTTGGTTTTATTCTTTTGTCTCAGAGCACATGTGATATCCTTTTCCAGTTCATCCATCCAGCCTGGATCCTGCGGCTTTCCTCCTTATCTAAATCTCCTTTACTGGTTACATAGGAACCCAGGTACTTGAATTCTCCAACTCTCCAACTGATCATTTGCCAATATAATTTTTCCATCTCCACCAAACCACAGGTATTCGGTCTTCTTTCTGCTAACTAAGTAAACATATGTCTGGAAAATCCTCCTTATAAAATAAAGACATAACATCTAAAATTTGATATTCAGTACCATGGCCCTTTGAAAGAGAACAGGATTACTTGTTTATACATAACTCTGGCATAACTAGTGATGTCTAATGTAAAAGTCATGACTAAATCATTGCAACATGGTATAAGGACAACATATTGTTACCATTCACACATATCAAAAACATGTCTTCTTCTTTTTTTCCCCACATTAACTTAGGCTTACCTAAGGGGTAACAGCTGGAAACAACTCCACACAGTTCTCACGTGCATTTAATTCCATGTACATTTATTGTCAAGGTACTGACACAGGAAGAATACAAGAGGGAAGGGCTATATCACCCGTATTGAATCCTATTAAGGAAGTTTTGAAATTGGACAAACAAATGGTTGGTATGAGATTACAACAATAAGTATACAGCAAGCACAAGTCAGGGAATAATTAAGTCTCTAGTAGTAGAATTGTAGCAGTAACAGTAAAGACAAAGTGGTGGGTTTCTTCATCAACTCACTAAGTTACTCCTTGTCCAGGATTTCACACCTCTAGGCAGTACACCGACTCACCATGTGGCATCTTCATATTGGCTCCATTACATTAGCATTAACGTCACTCAACTTTAGCTGCCGTCCAGAGGGTAACAACATAAAATGGTTTTACTTGTATGTTATTTAAATTACAGTATGAACTCTGATATATCTCATAGGCTAAATTATCACATTTCAACCAGATACCTACAATAAAACATCTCAGAATCAGCAAGATTCGCACTTGGTGTCCGGAAGCACCATATCGTGTGCATTGGTGACCAGGTTGATGAAACTACCACTTCTATGGAAGAACAAAACTCAAAGAGAAAGGAAAGACACAGGAAGAGGAAAGAGAGAGAGAGAGGATGTGGAGAGTTGAGGATGGGCGGGGGGGGGGGGGGGGCAGGAAATTTTTTCCTTGAGTTACAATCCTGTAGATAGACACAGCATTTTAATGGTTTCAACAGCTGCAGGTGCCAGTTGTCTGTATGACTGTGTGCCTGTGGGCCTAAAGCCATCTAATCCCTCCAGAAAATCTTGTAGGCTCCACCATGAACAAAAATTTGAAGTTTGTGGTTTTCCTTTCAAGACCACAAGGCTGATATCACCACAGTGCTTGGTCTTAAAAATAAAAGCACACTTCCTTCAAGGTTTAAAAAGTCACACTTCTCTCTAGCATCAATGATTTTTCAATTTCTGCCAGGTATGGCTCACATGGAGACTGCCTTGATTCAATCCATCACATCTGTGGAGAATAGAAATTTACTTTCATATGCAGCATGAACAATAGTGATAAGAAAGATGAAAGATCAAGGACAGAGAAGCCATTTCACTGAAATTGAAGAAATGTCACGAACAGATCGGGCACTCTGTGGACTCCTGCCCGCATCTTACTAGTTTGAATGCCCTGGCGATAGTGGAAAACTCTGCTCTAAAACCATAAAAATGTATGATTTCGCAAGCTACAAATAAATTCAAAAATGTAATTTCTACACTTCTGGCCTATGCTCAAATTTAGGTAGTGCAAGGAAAATAAGAAGCTCTTGTCAGTTTAATTGGAACATGGTTTAGACAAAACTGTAAATCAATAATCAGCATGAGCTCAACCAGTCACCCAGGAGAAGTAACATTATACCTTATGTGAGCTTCAGAAAAATTAAATTTAAACCATTCTGCTAGATAAAGATAGTTTGAAACAGAAGAGAATAACTCAGATTAAACTTCATAAATATCAGCCAGACACGCCTGTCTGAAGAAACAGGAAATAAAATCTTTTTAATATACGTGTCTCTCTGGGATGGGTTGTGGGATGGTGCAGTTCGCATCATATGGTGGGTGGAGTATAGCAAGCAGGGCAGTGGCCAGGCAGCGGGAAGGTGGCAGCTTGTGTGCACACATTTCCTGCACGGCTGTGGGGAGGGCAGCATGCTGCAGCATCGGGTAATGATGAGGTGGCACACATGGATGACATTGACCTCATGGTGAAGATAGGCTCCTCAGCATCACTGACTGGAAACTTACTGAATGGCAGCGAGTGGCTCCAGTAGGTGGGCAGCATGACAGGAATAGGGCTGCATGGCTACATGTTGCAGCCCCGGCATGGTGTGGTCGTTGGCCACTTGGCAAGACTGACAGCGGTGGTTGGTCAGTGACTCTGAACAACACAGTGGCAGAACAATAGACAGTGACCCCACAGTCAGGCAGCTACAAGATGTGATACTAGCTACATTCAAGGGCAAGACTGCAATAGCATGGCAGTGAGACCATGTGGCAGCTGCAAAGCACTTAATGGAAGGCAGCACCAGAGTGGACGATGCATGTGGGTGATGCTGTTTGTCGGTGGCAATGGAAAGTTGGCAGTGCCAATCGAAACAGCACAGCCATGTGATTGGTGGGTTCGTGACAGCAGCGTAAATGAGGACCATGGCTTTTGCACATCTCATGTGCACAGCTGAATTAACAACAGCAGAGTGCATGTACAACTGTCAATTGCAGCAAGTAATGCGCTCACTTACATAAAGCTGGACAGGTGAGTGGTTTTGAACTTCACTCCCAGTGTGGAATGCAACAAAGCACTGTCTGTTGAACAGTACAGCTGGACTACTGTAAATCATCAGAGCAACTGCTTCTGCTCAGCCACACAAAATAATGTGAACAGAAATTTTGTAACTACTCTAAGGGCTGAGCGTTGGAATTCTGATGCTAAAGTTTTACCAATGAGATAGAGTGGAGGGGTGGGCAGGATGGCAGGAGAGCGGTGAAAGCTGGTGGATGCCCTAGGAAGGTGTGACTCATTGATAAATAAAAGAAAGGATTGAAATAAATGTTTGATATATTCTGCAGTTTTTGTGTACTCAGGACTCACCCTGGGATCGTATGCAGTGAATGAACATCACTCCAGGTGGCTCATGTAGCTGGTGGCTAGTGGTGCATAGAAGTTAAGTGGGAGCAGATGACACAGGACTGACCACTCCTCACAGAGACTGGATCTCAACAGGGTTACTGTTTGTATGAGGTCTGGAATGAAGAAGAGCAAATCAATTTTTCACCTCAGAACCCTTCAGGAATACCGCATGTAACCAATTATACGTGTTCACTATCAGTTTACAAGGTAACATCAGAAAGCCATCAAATTTTGTGCAGATGTCAGAAGGGTGGCATGATTTTGAAAGCAGTAATTCATAATGTTTCTGGACAGCTCCATTGTGTAAGATGGGCAGGTTTGATCACTAGCTGTGGCAGAAGTTTCACCTAGAGAACTTTTGTAAAACTTGTTGATGTGTTTGTTGGTTAGAGGGGACTAGACTGCTTGATCATCAATTTCCTTTGTAAAACTCAGCCAGAGTTTCTGAAATGAAAATTTTAAATCAATTCCTAAAACTATTTTCAGACTTGCTTGTTATGGTGTACATAAACTAAAATGTTTCAGTTAAGTGTTCTAAAGTAAAAACTTGTAAAACTGGTTGGACATTCAAACCAAACCAAGTCAGCTAGTTTAGTTAGTGTTCATGGATTTCCAAGAAGCATTTATGTTTTTATTTAGACTAAGTTTCTGTACCAATTTGATAATGAAAATATCATATTTGTAGCTTTGCATAAGACTGGGGTTTGATTTTCAGTATTTGAAAGGATTATTCCATGGTGGGAGGATGAACAGAATTGCACTTAGTCTTCTAAGGCCAACTGAGGAGCTACTTTACTGGTCAATAGTGGTTCTAACGTGGAAATTTGCTTTGCTATGTACTGAAGTCATGGTCTAATTTCCTCATTTCACTCCTTAATATTTTTTCTTCCATGAAAATACAGACCTCCCAGAACTCACACGTGACAATAGGGCCCCAGAATCTGAAGCATTTAGCATAGCTTTGCTCTTAGCAGCCCCACCATAATTCTTAGTTTTTCTAAATGTCATTATATTACAGTGTGATTGCCAAGTCATTATATGAATTATAGAAATAAAGATGTATAATTTTGGTAATAAACCATAGTTAGCTGTCCACCAACTCACATGGCAAACAACACAGTGAAACACTGTCTGCAATCTTCTACACTTAATGTATTACTAGAAACAAAAATATTAACTATTAAATGACAACATTGACTTAATTGTGCTACTGGTACATGCTCAGTAAGTGAACTAGTCATCCTGATCCAACCTGAATTGTGGTGGGGCTGCCAAGAGCAACACCTTGTAATTTTTTTATCTAATTAGTTATTTAGCAACAGCTATAGTGTCTATATCAAATTACCAACAAGCTGATCTGTCAAGTTCAACACTTTATGTGTACTAAAAACTGCACAGTATCAACATCTGGACTGGAAAGTGGAATTCCATAGGTTGATTCTTTTATTCGTACCTAAGATGTAACCAAAGGCTTTCTTCCCAGTTCTTACTATAGACATCAATATATAGTCACACTCATCTTTATTTATTTTATATAAGCTACAGGCTGCAGACTTAGAGCAAAAGAAGAGAAAAGCTTTTACATTTTTCTATATTCTGTTTAGTAAACTTTCTTCTTATTTTGGATCTTTTCTCAGTTAGAGAATGTGAAGCTCCAACATACTATAGATGAACAAGATCGACAACTGAAGAGTCAGCTGGCATATCAAGAAAACTGTGTTACTCGTCAGAATAAGCTAACTGATTCAGTACGAGAATTAAGAAGGTAAAGTATTGTTTTGAAGTGTTTTTAATAAAAACAGATTTTTTGTTTTGCATAAAAAAATTTTTTAACCATTGAAATATTTCACTCATTTGGAATGTTAATAATGTTTGAATTTTGAGGAGTCATTAATTTCACAAGTTGGTCACAACACATGAATTAGTTCAATTTCTTGTATTCTTGCTGTACTGGAAGACACACATAGTAATTAGAATATTATTCAGTTTTTAAACTGATAGTCATTCTCCATCGTTTCTCATTTTCCCAACACCATACATGTTCCATCTCTCTGCACCATTTCAGGAAAGCTTCCCTGTCCCCTTTCACAATGACCTTCACTTTCACCTTTTCTGGAGACATGGCAGTGCCCCCCCCCCCCCCCCCCAAGTAGAGCGCACGGCTGTAACATTATTTCTCGAAGCAGTAGATGGCACTTTAGCCCCCCTGTATCTCAGTTGTGGGTAAAGCTAGAAGCTACCAAGAGTATCTACTATAACTAGTTATATTTCCAAATTATACTATTCTACATCTTATAGTTTACGAAATATTAGCAGTCGAAAATAGCTAATTCTGTCACACACTGGCTCACCGATCATCAAAATTCTAAGGTACTTCTAGCAGACACACAAACATAAAATTTTGTATTTAGATAGTGTTTAGCCTATAATGGAAGGAAAAATTCAAACATCTGTAAATATTAATTATGTTCTTGAAAACATTTTGCTTTACAGAATAGTATCTAGAATCATGGACCTGTAATGATTGTATTGCTGGTGGTCTTGTGGTAGAACGCTGGGTTCACATACAGGAGATCGAGAGTTCCATTCTTGGTGCCATAATTTTTTATGTAGCTGTCACCTTTCTACTTAATGAAGAGTCATCAGAAATAATATGAGGCACCTGATTAGAGAATGAAGAGTAACTCGAAAGATATAGCTTTAATTGTTGCAAATGGAAACAGTACAAATGACAACTACATTCTATCTTGATTTCAGTTATAAATGAGAAAAATGTTGTTCGTGATGTCGAAAAGTCCGTCACATGACGTGGGGCAAAACATTCAGACTGGAAGTAAAACGTTAGATGTTGTTTTCAAACCACAACGCCATTGATCTGGGAGATGGACAGTCTATCTTATCTATGGTCTGTGCCATAGAGTAGAAACTCTGTGGACTGAGTATTGTGTTCTGTCTTCTCTAGGACGTGCTGATTTTGCTGATCAACATTAAGCTCCGATTGTCACACAATATAATTATACAAATACTTGAAAATTGATGTATCAATTTCCTATGATAATTTTATCAGCAGGCCAATGAAACTTAAATAATTCGAAAGATTGTTTAATGTATATGTGCATAATACAATAATGTACATGGCCGTTAAGAGTGGTAAAACGGAGCACATGTTTTCAAATCTATAGCTCGGATTACGATTTAAAATCTCCAACTCTAATAGAAAGTGAACGTCAAAAATTGAAGTGCTACCAACAACTGCCCTAGTGATGATCAATATTAGAAAAACATCGATGGTAACGTCAATGTTCAATTCAAACATCCTAGAATATCAGTGTTTTGGGTGCGAAAACAAACAAACCTCGGCAGAATCACAGACACACATTACTAGACTGGTACTGCTGTCACTTTAATCAATGTCTCAACAATTATTTGTGTACGGATATAACAGTCATAAGGAATAGGGATGAATTGATAAAAGTTTGTTACATTTAGAGTTTTGACGTAAAGGCTAAATTTTACTTATGGCAATGGGGTAGTGTGCAAATGTTGGCAATGAGATGTTCACTTTATGAGGGGTACATACGATAACCTGCCAGCTACAGAGCAGGAACAGAATTAATTTTTTAGGCCCACTTCATGGTCAACACGAAAGAGTATGCCCCTCATTCTATTTGACATGTTTTCCAAAAAGTCTCATTTGTCAGTCGCTGCCAACTTAAGCACACTATGCCACAACTGCCGTAAGTAAAATTCTGTCATGTACTAGACATACTTGTTGATATTTGTGTAGTAATACATTCACTTATCCGCAACGTCCGAGTATTATGAAGTTCACAAACTGATGCAAAATATAACACTGTTCAAATGTTTGTTAAGCTTATGGGACTTAACTACGGGGTCATGAGTCCCTAATATAACACTAACTTGTTGATATTTGTATAGCGATCCACTACAGGTGGCAGTACTATACATGATGAAAGGATTGAACAATAACAATGTAATCAACTTTCCCGACTTCCCAAATACTGTTACATGAAACCAAACGAAACCACACCAAACCAAATAGCCAGGGAATGGGTTTTAAGAAAATTCGTGACTGATGCACAAAAAATTTTACTGGAAAAGACTACTTACAAAAAGAAGCGATATCCTATCAAAAACATAAAATGTACAAAAATGCAAGTCTCGCGACAAATTCCTTCCACCATAAAAAGTCGTGGGATCTCATGGGAAACCAAGTCGTCGGTTATTTTAGTTAGTGTTCATGGAACCACGTTTTCAACACCTTCTCATAAATTTTCATCTAATTAGTTATCTACCAACATCTGCAGTGACTATATAAAAATTATAAATCTTTATTTCTATAATAAATATAATGACTTGGCAATCACGTGGCAATGTAAACTAATATTTAAAATACTTTAAGCAAATGTGAGGTATTTCATTCCTACGTGATTTTATTTGGTTACATAGAAGAATATAAATTATTTTTATATATCGATGTTGAATTCCCTGATCATTATATGTATTCTGATGTCATTATATTACAGTGTGATTGCCAAGTCATTATATGTATTATAGAAATAAAGATGTGTAATTTTGATATAGACACTATAGCTGTTGCTAAATAACTAATTAGATAAAAAAATTACAAGGTGTTGAATAGGTGGTTCCATGAACACTAACTAAACTAGCTGACTTGGTTTCCCATGAGATCTCATAACTTTTTATGGTGGAAGGAATTCTCCCGAGACTTGCATTTTTGTACAGTTTGTTTTTGATGGGATCAGATTCTAATGGTCCTTGCTCCTAGTATTACAAAAACACATCTCCATGGCACAGGTATCCCAGAATCACCTCTGCACCTAACTGCATAATACTATCTCCCAGATTGAATCTCTTGCACTCCAGCAGCTGGAGGAATCATTCCAGACGCCACCTACACAAGTTAACCATCCTGCTGAAATCCTACCACCACTTAAGTGCACAACTATCTTACTCAAACTGTTTTTCCCTGTGAATCTCTGGTGGCACTCATATCTTACCTTGTTTCCCTGTCCTATTTGCTACGTACACCAGTGGGGAACAGAAGCATTATATATTTTGACGTAATTTGTCATGGCTTGCTGCACCCTCCTTCGGACAGTGGGAGACTGATGGCCCCTGTGATACATTTGCATCAAGCGCGCCACATTTTCACCACTATGCACATTCTGGATTCATGTGCCTGAGTTGATTTGTACTTGGTAACTGGCATGTGGCACTGACCCCCACAGTTGGGGAGTGCAGAACCCACTGCTCAGGAGCTTGCATCAAAGTCCTTACTGCAGATCGTAGCCAATCAGAGCAGGAAACATGCAATTACATAGGTTCAACACTGGTTAGCTGTGAGATTGTTACAGACATTGAAGTTATCTCTGTGACCAGCTCTCCACTCTGCAGTCCCCTTGTTCTCCTACTCAAACCATCATAATGATCACCTCCATTGTACCACTGGTGGCCCTCCAGTTGCTGACCTGCTATAGTGTAGGTAAATGATACAGGATCTTTCTTTCTATGTATTCACAGCACATTACACTTGTCTACATTGAGATTCAATTGTCATTCACTGCACCATGCGTCAATTCGATGCAGATCCTCCTGCATTTAAATACAATTTTCCATTGTTACTACCTCTCTATATACTACAGCATCATCTGCAAAAAGCCTCAGTGAACTTCCGATGTTATCCCCAAGGTCATTTATCGTGAACAGCAACAGACCCACGTCACTAGCAACAGCTGGCACTGAACTCTAATAAACCCTGTCCAAAAAATGCCCACAGCCTTTTCCTATTCATGCCATGCTTGTACATATTTTGGTGTCAGAATTGTGATCTTTGGATCCACACCAGTTTTCCAAGGTTTGGGAGCATGTATTGGTTGAGAGCAAATTGTCAGAAGTGCAACACATGTGGCAGCGCTTTGTTTATTGCACTGCCTGCCTGGTTGCATGACAGAGTTGCCCACAGCTGGAGCACTGTGTTAGCCAGACACATGATGATCTGCTGCTGCCATCTGGGTAGCCAACTCAGCCATTATCATCTTATGTCTATGTAACAGCTGAGGGTCCAGAATTTGGGGCCAGAATCTGTCATTCATTCATCCATCCACACTGATACTCCCGTTGTCCATTGCCACCTTCTTCTGCCTACAATACATCTCACTGTCACTGCAGCAATGAGTAGTTGAAGTAAATGCTGTCAGCCTTTTTCAAAATCCTCCTTGTAAAGTGTTTTATTGTGGTGCTGGCAACACAGTTGCAATTTGTTTACTAAGTTTTGGCCCTTAACTTGTAACACTGTCGTGTGAAGAGTCTCTGTGGTACATAGTCACTGAAAATGATGTGGATAATATTGTAGACTCCTTACCACAGCCAAATTTCTAACATTGTGGTGGGGTAAGCAGTGTTTGACAGGCAGTATACATGCCTTCAGAAGCAGGTCACTGAGCAAGAAGCAAGAAATGTTGACGTTCAAGTGGGTATTGTGGAAAGTGCAGCCTTTAGGGTCCTGAGGAAAATTGTATACTTGCAAAGAGAGCAAATTGTTGTTAGAGTTAACTGTGCCTTGCTGGAAAGGATTACTTAGATGTGCAACTTGAGGATTTAGCATGTATGGTTAGGAGGTATTAATCTCGCATTGTGGTAAATACCATGGAAGCCAAGACACAAAACACCTGAGTATGAAGCAGAGGAAGATCAACTTGCGGAGCATAGCGGGTAAAAGAAAAGGAGGAGTTGCATGTGAGTCACTGAACAAGGTTGGAGAAGTAGCCGCCACTCTGGTAGTGAATTCAGTTTTTAGTTTACCCAATAGTTTTCCAGCAGTAAATTTTATTGCTTCTTTTTCTGGAAAGAATAATGAGAATGTCGAAAGTTTTCTGCAGAATATCTGTGACGTCTGTCGTTTGTGCCAGTGGCTATAAGGATTCCTTTTGAATGTTCTGAGGCTCAAATTAATGGGGGATGCATGCACATTTGTGGAGTCTATAGCTGTATTTAGAGATACCTCACGTTTTGAGGTATTGGTGCAAGGATTGATTCAAAGATTTACCGATAAGAGGGGTACTAATTATTACTGGGACCAGCTTTCTACAATGAGAAAGGGTTGGTGACAAAACTAAATGCAAAACAGAATTTATACCGTATTTGCTCGAATATAGGCCGCACGTTTTTTTCCCAAATTTCAGCGTACAAAATCGTGGTGCGGCCTATAATTGAGATTCAGTCTCCCCCCCCCCCCCCCCCCCAACCGCTCCTTTTCCCAAAGTCGTTAGTTTCAAAAATTGCACACTCACTTTTATGTTGGTTTGAGAAACGTAATAAACTAGATAATTTTCAAAAATGCTACAGTAACAGTTTTGCAGAACTACTTATACGTTTTTGTACATGGTCATGGAAACGGCGCGGGAATTCGTGGAAGTTGATATTTCGATATAAATCAAATGGTGTCATTCTCTACCGCAGCCAACAAAAGCTGACGACTGTTTTTATTAACACCTCTGCGCAGCCTTAAAACAAAAACTAGTACATAATACACACTTCCTAAGCACTCAAATGATTTTAATTCGATGTAGTCAGTGAAGCTAGTTTTCGGGATGAAAGTTTAGTGTGTGTTGCGAGAGATTTTACCATGACATTTACGTTGGTACAGTAACACCTACCGTGAGCGGTGATGGGAGGTTAAGGTATCGGAACAACTGAATTGTGTAGCTAATGCTTATGTTGAGTTCCAATGTTACGTTTTAAAATAACGTACTTTACTATGACCAGATTCACTGGTTTCACCTTCATTGGGGGTTATTTCCATGAAACGATGTATATGGAACTCGGGGCTAATTTGCAGCCTTGCAGCTGAATCATTTCTGTTGTAATGGCAAAACCACAGTTCCTGTTTAGAATTATGAAGTCAAGCAAACATTGGTATATTTACATTTTAGCCCTTGAAATGCACGACGATTCTTCGAACATTTTAATAGTTTATCCTCACTTACACACCAGCGTCGAACGTTTTTTCGTCAGCGTCAAATTAATGTTGAACTTCCCGTTTTCCATGTCCGTTATTGTGACTAGGCAACCTGAAGCTTACATTTGGCAGTGTAACCCGTACGTTCATTCGTTCATTTCCCGCTATAAAGTTGCAAGCCAAAGCATCGTCACACACACACACACACACACACACACACACACACACACACACACACACCGAAAAATACTATATTTTCGCAGCACACGCCTACACTTTATACAACACTTGAAATGCCCGGTAACACGCCTTGGTTCAGCGTCCCCTCACTTGGGGCGCCCGGATCGGCCTGTCGTCTCGCTTTCTTATTTGTTTGGTTAAATTGTACGATGCTTCTCGCGGGGCTGCAGTGGTTACGTTGGCACCAATGTTAATGACGACAAGGTCTTTGAACTCAGATGACCAATAAATGTTTTTTCATGACAACTTCAATTAAAACGAAAATTATTTTTTTCTGAATGGACAAGGGTACATACAAGAACCTGTCAACCATAGAGCAGGTACAGTATTTATTTTACTACAAGCAAAACGAGCAGCAATAACATTTACGAAAAATATTAGCGCGGTTCTACACTTCATTGTTTATCTGTTGCCAACATAAGCACTGGAGCCCAGCGAGAAGCATCATAAAATTTTACCTATTCGTTGATTTACAGTTTTGCATATTTGTTTTGAGTTTATTGAAAAGAGAACATTATTTTGTTCACATTGTATTTCTGATTGCGAAAAAAGTTCGATTATACAAAAGAATAAAAATAAATAAAATAAAAATTAAAAAACCTATACTCGAGATTTTTTTTCTATAATCTCTTGTCAAAAGTTTAGGTGCGGCCTATATTCGCACGTGGCCTATATTCGCATAAATACGGTACATTCTGTTGGTAATGTAACCTGTCATACAATTAAGAAGCTAATCATATATGTACCTTATGACGTGTACATGTACAAAGCTGCATTATTTGACCATGTCTCCTGGATGCTTCACTTGTTTTGTCAAGTAGTCTCTCTCTCTCTCTCTCTCTCCCCCCACTTCCCCACCTACCTACCTGCCTATGACATGCATGCATATGAAAATACTTTTTTTAATAATGGAGGATAGATAACTACTCTCCGTAAAGAGGCTCGCTGAGCTGCTGCGTGCACGAAAATAGATAATCACATTCACACAACTTAAATTTTTGGCCAAATCAGAAAAAGAAACACATACATTCATGTAATCACTCAGACAACTATATACACACAACCATCATGTCTGGCCACTCCAGCGATAGAAGCATCTAGACTGTGAGTGAGGTGGGCAGAGGAGGGGAAGGACGCCGGTTAAAGGTGGGGATCGAAAGTTCCACATTGTATTCTGGATTTTAAATGCTCTAAACATCATCTAGAGGAAACCTTCCTAGCTTTCCAAAACCCAAAACCCCTAGCCTGATTCAGGTTCATTGATGATATTTTCATGATTTGGACTCAGTCTCAGGATACCCTGTCCTCATTCCTTCACAACCTCCATTTTTTCTCCCCCATCAGTTTCACTTGGTCCTTCTCAACCTGGCAAGTCACCTTCCTGGATGTTAACCTACACCTCACTGACTGCTTCATCCACACCTCCGTCCACATAAAACTTATTAATTACTGAGAGTACTTGCACTTTGAAAGCTGCCATCTACTCCACATCAAAAAGTCACTCCCACACAGCCTTGCTACCCGTGGACAGCAAATTTGCAGTAATGAGAAGTCCCTTACCCATTATGCCGAAAGCCTCACAAAGGCCTTCACAGACAGACTATACCCTCCTGACCTAGTCCTCAAACATATTTCCCATGCCATGACATCATACCCAAGATCCTTCTGACCCCTCCTACAGTGGTGTTCCATCGCCCAACCAACCTCCACAACATTCTAGTCCGTACATATGCCAGGGAGGATCCAGATGGTCTAGGTTGTGAAGCAGCCATTGAAATCAAGCATGTGCTCCACTGCATACTGTGCCACAGAATGGTCTACCTTGTTTTTGGCCACAGCTTGATGATGGCCATTCATCCTAATGGACAGTTGGTTAGTGGTCATGCCAGTATAGAAAGCTACACAGTGATTGCAGCACAGTTGGTAAATTACATGGCTGCTTTCATAGGTGGCCCGGCCTCTGATAGGGCCTATGACAGGACTGGAATAGGAAGTGCTGGGTGGGTGGATTTGACAGGTCTTGCAGCGGGATCTTCCACAAGGATATGATCCCTGTGGCAGTGGGCTGGGTTTCGGGGTGGCATAAGGATGAATTAGGATGTTGTGGAGGTTAGGAGGGCAATGGAACACCACTTTAGGATGGATGAGAAGGATCTTGGGCAGGAGGTCTCTTATCTCTGGGCACGAGGATAGAAAATCAAAACCTTGACGAAGAATGCAATTTAGTTGTTCAAGTCCAAGGTAGTACTGGTTGACAAGGGGAGCGTTCTTTTGTGGATGGTTACTGGGGTTAGGAGGAGGATTTTGGATGTGTGAGGATATGGCATGGGAGATCTGTTTGCGGACTAGCTCTGTGGGGTAGTTTCTGTCTGTGAAGGCCTTTGTGAGACCCTAAGCATATTCGAAAAGTGAGTTCTTGTCACTGCAGATACGCCGTCCATGGGTGGCCAGGCTGTAAGGGAGGGAGTTTTTGATGTGGAAGGGATGGCAACTTTCAAAGTGTAGGTTGATAGGTTTAATATGGATAGACGTGTGGATGGAGACATCAGTGAGGTGGAGGTTGACATGCAGGAATGTGGCATGGTAGGTTGAGGAAGACCAGGTGAAGTGGATGGGAGAGAAGGAATTGAGGTTCTATAGAAAGGAGAATAGGGTGTCCTGGCCCTGAGTCCAGATCATAAAAATATCATCAATGAACCTGAACCAGGCCAGAGGTTTGGGGTTTTGGGATGCTAGGAAGGATTCCTCCAGATGGCCCATAAACAGGTTGGCATAGGAGGGTGCCATGCAGGTGCCCATGGCTATGTCTCAGGTTTGATGGTAAACTTTCTCCTCAAAGGGATCATATCCTTGTGGAAGATCCCACTGCAAGACCTTTCCAATTCACTCACCCAGCACTTCCTATTCCAGTCCTGTCACAGGCCTATCCTACCCTGTCAGAGGCTGGGCCACCTGTGAAATCAACCACGTAATTTGCAGGCTGTGCTGCAATCACTGCGCAGCTTTCTATATTGGCATGACCACTAACCAGCTGCCCAGTAGGATGAATGGCCACTGCCAAACTGTGGCCAAAAACTAGGTGGACCACCCTGTGACACAGCATGCAGCAGAGCACATGCTTGATTTCAATGTTTGCTTCACAGCCCGGGCCATCTGGATACTCCCATCCACCACCAGCTTTTCTGAACTGTACAGATGGGAGTTATGCCTACAATACATTCTCCAATCCGGAAATCATCCTGGCCTCAATCTATGTAACTTCCCTTTTTTCCATACCTGGCAGTTCCTACCTCTCTATTCCTAACCTCTAGTTTGAGTGGTGCGTGAATGTGCGATCGTGTGTGTTTTTGTGTGCATGCATGCGTGTACATGCAGTGTGCATGCATTTTATTTTTATATTTATTTAAATGTATATTTATTTTATTTTCTTGTTTTATTTTATTTTTCTCCGCTCACCCGCCTCCCCACTCCATTCCTAAGCTGCATCTCGTTATTCCCATCTAGGCCATGCTGTACATATCCCCACCACTGTGACGTAACCTTCCTATCCCCTCTCCAATCCCCACCCCTTCCATCCCCGATTTACATGCCACAGTGCATGATTCGATGTGCTGCAACTAGAGGTGATAGTTGTATGACTGTGTTGTGTGCCTGTGTGATTGCGTGAGTGTTCTATTCTCTGAAGAAGGCCATGGCCGATAGCTGAAAGTGTTGTATGTCTGTTTCTTGTGTATGTGCCTGTCGCAGCTCGTTGCCACATCTTTGCGGAGAGTTGTAAACTGTCCTTATTACTATATTATTGAACAAACATTCTCATGTATCAGGATTCTGGTACACTAGTAATAACTGGCTAGTTTGTCACGCAGAGAGGGAACAAAATTATGAGGTTTCTAAATGCCACTTAATCATTCCTAATTATCCAAATTAATCATCACAGAATTATTTTCTATTTTTCGATATTTAAAATAAATGCTGCTTACTTCCTTCAAATGTATTTGTTCAAAGTATGTGTTTGTTACTTCCATTTGCAGTCAAATGCAGAAATTAGAAGAAGACTATGAACGAGTTCAAAGTTCCGTTGAGGCTACAAAGAAGCTTAGCTCACAAGTACAGTTTTCTGCAGAACACATTACTTTCTTACATGAAAAAGAACAGAGAAAGACAGCATCATTAGAAAAAAAGATTGTAGCCCTTGAAGGTAAGCCAGTAGAGAGTCCTTGGATGCAAGCCTTTTTAAAGTTTCTGGACATCTAATTCAACTGTTTCTAATGACAGATTATTTTAAATTATCATTTTTGTTGTAGCTGTGTATGATTTATTTTGCTATTGCAGTTTCAACATTTGTACCAATTTCACTCATAAGGCTGGACTGTAAATTACAGAAGTTCACTTATTGTCCTGATCTATGTAGTATTTAGTTTCTTCAGTTTCCGAGTTAAAATAGGATCATGTAGAAGAGGTAAAGCCAAGGCATGGATGGACACACACACAACCAACTGTTGTGACAATGCTGCAACATGGGACTGCCCTTTGGAAGCAGCCATTGGTGGTGGGGAAGATGAAGAGGCAGTGTTACGGGGTGGGGGGCAGGTTGGGAGGGATGCGTTGCATGGGTGGGGGAAATATACTGGTGCCATCTGGAGGAATATGCACAGACTATATGGACAAGTCGGGATCATGAGGTGCTGTGTTCCTCAGGAGGCTGTGAGAGGGAGGGCAATGGGGAGGAAGAAAAGATGAAGAAACTGCAGTATATTTGTGAAACAGAAAGTGTATGTGGGTTTTGAGTGTGAGGAGTGAATGGGATAGGTGGCAGACTATAGGAACTAGCTATGATTTAGACGCGCGGTTTAAGAGAATGTAGGGTGCGTTATTACATGAGAACACAAGGCGACGCAGCCAGCGTGTCACTGGTTGCTCTGCTCGTCACTGGTAATACAATCTTATGGGGCCTTTTAGATGATGGCAACTAGTGATACCGCCACATTCTGCTGCCATGCCCATGACCAGGCCGGCAGCCACTGATGAACTGGCAGCAAGGGGTGGGGCACTGTGCCGTACGGATCCTATTACGCTATGCGGAGCCTATTACACCAGGTGGCTCAGCCAGTTCCACCTTCACCCCTCTGTTTAGCCAACATGTGGTCAGTGCGCTAACCATTAGACATGAGGGAACATATCAGGCGACAAGTATGCTGCTCTTCATACTTAATGAAAAAGTGAAGACGAGGGGAGAGAAAGATGCATATACATGCTGGGGCAGCATTAAGTGAATACGAGGGGTTCTCTACATCTACATTTTTATTATTATTCTGTAATTCACAGTTATGTGCCTGTCACAGGACTCAACAAGCCACTTTCATGCTTTTACTCCATCTTCCATTCTCTCACTGGAAAGTGAACACACAAATCTTTTCATGTGTACTCTGATTTCTCCTACTTTATTACAATGATCGTTTTTCCTTTGTAAGTGGCTGGAAACATAATGAATCATTTTGAAGACAAAACTATTGATTTTACTTTCATAAAAAGGCCTTGCTGCAACGAAAAATTCCTCTGTTTAATGATTTTTGTCCCAACTCATGTATCATTTCCATGATACTCTCTCCCCTATATTATGATACTTTCTAGATGTCGTCAATCAGTTCTATCTCTTAAAACTCTCTTACTGCACAGTACCGTAATACTTTAAAAGAGGTGTAGACAAGGGTAGTATTGTGTAGACAGTCTAATGTGTATTCATTGCACTTTATGAGGGTTCTGTTAATCAAACCCAGCCTTTTACTCATCATCCCTACATTCTTGTCTTTGTGCTCCTTCCAGTTAAACATGTTTGTAATTGTAATAAATATGTAGCTGAATTAACAGTGTTGATTTTGGTGTGGTTTTTCTCATACTCAAAATGTAACACAATCCTTTTAGTAGTCATATGAATGACCTCATGCTTGCAATTATTTAAACTGCTAACATTGTTAAACTTCTAGTATACTGTTTTTACGAACTGTGTTCAGACAATAACATATTGTTAATCACTTCCAAATGTCTAAATTGCCTTTCTCCAAATAATTGTTTTTCAAAAGGTAAATAAAACTGTTGCTGTTATTACTTCTTTTCAATAAGCATTATTTATATGGCTAATGAAAACTTTCTGTGCTTCTTTCCAGCTGAAGTACAGAAGCTGCAAAGTGAGAGAAACAAAAATCATGGGTTACAATACACTAATTTCCAGAAAACAGATATTGAACAGGTAAGTGTTTATATTATTGATTAATGAAGTAAATGGGGGGGGGGGGGGGGAGGAATGAAAAAGGCTTTTGTGACATGAATTCTGTTTAGACAATGCCAAATGATTAAAGAAGCTAGTTGCTGTCCCTCAAGGTGATGATAATACTGAAAATATTATTACTTTTATTACTACTAGTACTTCTTGTAGTTGTTTTGGTTTTCAGTCCAGAGACTGGTTTGATGCAGCTCTTCGCCCTACTCTATCCTGAACAAGCCTCTTGATCTCCTCATAAGTATGGTAACCCATATCCATTTGAATCTGCTATTCTTCTCTTGGTCTCTCTGTGGTTTTCACCCCACACACTTCTCTCAAACACTGAATTAACAATTCCTTGATGCCTAATAATGTGTCCTACAAATTGATCTCTTCTTTTAGTCGAGGTATGTCAGAAATTTCTTTTCTCCCCATTTCTGTTCAGTACCTCCTCATTAGTTACATGATTTACCCATCTAATTTTCAACATTCTTTTGTACCATGTAACGAAGCATGCTGGGATTTATTGCCATCTGCTTGCGTTACTGAACCTCCCGATATCACTGTTGCATAATAATAATAGTAATAGGTATGAGTGTAATTAGTCTGTAGTGTACTGGATACACTATGATAAATAAATGCCCAGTACATGCCAAATTAGCTTAATAATAAACATTTATGACAGAACACTTGATACATTCGGTGTACACAATAGTCGAGTCCAAACAATACTCAAAGGCCTGCGTGGGCTACCTAAACCTTAGCTCAAAGATATTTCACTCCAGGTAGAGTCGATCTCGACGTCGCCACAGAGCTCCCCTCTTGCAATTACGAGGGAGAGGGAAAACATAGTCTCTATGCCAAGCAGGCGCAATGACTCTACGGCCGGCGCGAGTGTAAGTGGTAGGTGAGTGTGTGGCAGGTGGGGTAGGAAAGAAGAGGATGAAAAGGGTGCCGGTAACATCAATGAAACACTCCGAGTTAGATGGATCAACGGTCCAGGGAAGGCTTTTGGAAAAGAGGAGGGAAAGGTTTTGCTCATGAGGTTCGTTGGAAGAGTCAGAAGAGATGTACATAACGAAGATTTGATTATCATTCAAAACGACAGAGATGTTGGAAGGGGGGGTAGGCAGAAACGTCCATGAGAAGAAGTGAGGGGGAAGGTGTGCTGGGGAAAAATGAGTTAAGGGGGAGGAAGGTGACTCGGCCCCCGGACTCGGCAGGGGGTCGCCCTCCTGCAGAGGCATGTCGTCCCGTGGCTTGCAAGGGGGGAAACTGGAGTCGAAGGTAACATCAGGCAGTGGTGCAGTGTGGACTGTGGCGTCTGGGAACTGAGAGGAGACGGTCCAAGCAGGCTTCAGGCGGCTCTTAGACACTGTCGTCGTCTTCCTGTCAACGATTATGTCGAAGTGTGATGGACCTCAGCTTACGACCGTGAAGGGACCACGGTATGGCGGTTGTAGTGCAGGGCGAACCGAATTCTGCCATAGCATCACTGCAGCACACGTTTCTAAATCTCTGTGCACAAAGACACCTGGGCGGACATGAAGGAAGGTTTGAGAGGTGCAGAGTGCTCGCACTGTAGTCCTGATTTGCTCAATGAATTCTGGGTATGGTGGGGGCCATGTCCTCAGAGACGAATTATGCTGGCAACTTAAGGCATTCACCGTACAGCTCAGCGGTGGAGCATCCTAAGTCCTTTTTGAAGGAAGTTCGGAGACCCAGGAGTACCCAAGGAAGGGCAGTAGTCCACGATTCTGAATGGCACATGAGTGCAGCTTTCAGGGTATGATGCCACCGCTCTACCAACCCGTTGGATTATGGGTGGTAGGCGGTGATATGTATCCGTGATGTGCCACAGAGATCGCACAACTTATCGAAAAGCACTGCTTCGAACTGCTGACCCTGATCGGTAGTGATCGTAGTAGGGCAGCCGAAGCGGGCAATCCAAGAAGATACAAATGCGGAAGCAACCGTAGCGGCAGAAATATCCGACAAGGGTGTGGCCTCCACCCAGCGTGAAGCCCAGTCAATGCATGTGAGCAAGTATCGAAAGCCTTCAACACTGTGAAGAGGGCCCACCAAGTCAAGGTGTACTTGAGTGAAACGATCAGAGTGGATGCTGAAGGAGCCAAGGGGTGGGCGGCAATGTCAGCCAGCCTTGGTGCATTGACACGGGATGCAAGAGCAGCACCACTCGTGACAGTCTTTTTTCACCGAAGGCGAAACAAAGCATTCCATGATTAAGCGAGTGGATGGGCGAGACCATGGAGCTCGTCGAAGATCACGCGACGAAAATTTGTGGGGACTAGTGAGTGTGGCATGCCCGAAGGTGTGTCACACCACAATGCAGTAGGTGCGCCAGGTATATTTTTGTGCTCCAAAACTAATGAATGCTTGCCGGATTTGAGCAAGATCGAAATTGAATCATCGCTCGACTGAGCCTTGGCTAGCTCGTGGAAGTCGATGACAGAAGAGATACCAGCGAGCCGCGAGAAATAATCAGTGACCAAATTGTCAGAGCCGCAGACGTACTGTATGTCGCTCGTGTACTGAGAGATCAGATCAAAGTGCCTGTAGCGACGTGGAGGTGGGTCAGCTGGAGGATTTTTGAGGGCATGTGCCAGAGGTTTATGGTCTGTGTATATAGTTAGTGGCCGATCCTCAATATCTTCTCGGAAATACCTGACTGCCTCGTGTACAGCAAGAAGTTCGTGGTCGAAAGCAGACCACTTGGATTGGCTGGGTGACAACTTTTTAGAAAAAAACTTCAATGGCTGCGACTCCTCTCCACAATGTTGTTGTAGCACCGCCCCAATCGACACCTCATTGGCGTCAGTGGTAACGGAAAGGGTGGCATTGGGGGAGGGATGAGCCAAGGTAATTGCTTATGCTAACGCCGTTTTCAAAGAGTCAAATGCAGTTTGCATCTCCGCCGACCAAATGACGGGATGATCCCCTGTAGTGTTAGGGCCGTGCAAGGCATCTGTGAGGGGTGTTTGTAGTTCAGCAGCCAATGGGATATGACGCAGAAAAAAATTTATGATCCCCAAGAATCATCATAGTTTATGGTAAGTCACAGGGGGGGGGGGGAATTTCTGCACAGTTTCAACCTTTTCATCAGTGGGGCAAATGCCATCTGCCGACACATGTCCCAGGAAAATAACAGACGACTGTCTGAATACACATTTGTCTTTGTTGGGCACAACACCGTGTGAATCAAGGACACTGAACAGTTCAGATAGGTATTTTTCATGCTCCTCTGGAGATTTCGAGAAAATCAAAATATTGTCCAGGTATGTGTAACATGTGGCAGAGGGCGAAGAAGGGTGTCTAGGAACCTCTGCCATGTCTGTGCGGCATTTTGTAAGCCATAAGGCATATATACATATTCAAATAAGCCAAAGGGAGTAATGATGGCTATTTTAGGAATGTCCGGTTCGTGCATTGGAATTTGGTGATAAGCTTTCTCGCAGTCAACGACACTGAAAGTGGTCGTGTCTGCAAGTTGGCTAGCACAGTCTTGGATATTCGGCACAGGATAGTTATCAGTGATTGTGCTATCGACTACTCAAAAGTGTTATTTCTGGTGTCACTACACAGTTCTCCCATACAAGAAGAAAATGACAGGCAGCAAGAGCTGACTATTGGCAGTGGCGGGGTGGTGCAGCAGCAACTGTGGTGTGTAACACAGCATGCGGTTGGACAGCACTGTAGGTCCGTGACTCAAAAGCTGATTTGTTGACATTGGAGTGTTCCAGTGTGGCTAGCAGTGGGAAAAGACACCTGGCTGCTGCCAGCCAGCTCTTATGACCTGGTTAGTTGAGGAGTTGATAACGGGACATGTCATTGCAGCAGGCAGCTGGAGATACTGCAACTGGAGTTGGTCAGAAGTGACAGCAGCATACGTCTGTGACAAGTGTGGAGGTAGATGGTCACCATGTCAGCTGTTGGGCCAGGGATGATCCAGGACACACTGCAAACAACAGGTCAAGTGGTGCATTGAACTGCATGTCTGAGGGTACACTGGTGAAGAGTTTTTCAGCTGGTGCTGAAAATCAGCAGGGGAAGTCATGCATGGCAAGAAAGCAGCATCAGGCAGTAGATAGAGCTCTGATGCAGTGAAGAGCCGCTAAGCATAGGGCAGGGCACTAAGGCAGGCTTGGCTACTCACTTTACAGCAGACGTGTGGTGTAGTATGTGCCAGGGAACATTAGTGCCAGTGAGAGCTGCCACAGTTGTGTCTGATTTCTGGCAGATGCCATGGTAAGTTGTCAGTGCAGTGGCATGATATTCCATCAGTTCTTGAGTGTTAGAACTGCCATGGAGGGTAGGGAGCTGCCCGAGGGGCTGCGGCTATGACTTCTCAGGGCAGCAGTGAAGTGGCATCAGGCCTGGTAACAGGTGATGCATATGCTGTTCACGCTACCTAAAATCCACACAGGATACGGTGAATGATGCGCAGAGATGAGTTTTTGTCAAAAGCTCCAGGCAAGTTCATTCCTTCGTTCGGAAGGGGAGGCCGTGTCAGTCCACTTCCGCCTGCCAGCCAGTGCACATCGAGTGAGCGGACCACTATAAATGGCACGGCAGCACAGTCTCCAAGCGCTATAGGTGCAGGAAGAGGTCTGCATAGCCAGACATGACAGATTGTTTTTAGTGTAATTAAATGTGTCGGAAGAGGCCAAAAGTGGATTAAAATCCCATTAAAAGTGTGCAGGCTGCTTCTGGTGTTCCACTTCGGACAATATCAAAAATAAAAAGGAGAAATTGGTTACCGGTAGTTCTGAAGGTTTCTCTACTCCAGGAAAAAGTCAAATAAAGAGAGAAAGGTCTTAGATTTAGATGATTTTCATGAACAAATTGTGTAGAGATTGACAAACAAACAGTGCCCCCCAAAAAAAGTAGCTTTTTCCCGTAATAAGGGAAAATAGGTATTTCAAGGGAAGTATTTCTTCATTGTGGTACCTACTTCAAAAGTTAGGCTTCAGGTACATTAATTTTTTTTAAGTTTAGTGTAATACTTATATGCTTTATTTTTCATGCAATTAACAAATTTAATATTTACTGGGTGGTGCAAAAAAAAAAAAATAAATAAATAAATAAAGGTTCCAGAAAGGTGCTTTAGAACATTTACAAATGCACAGTAAATGTGTTGATTATTTAACTAAAATAGTAACATGAAGAGGGTTGAGCTCTCATATTTCTTGACTAGCCTAATGCTCGCTGCTTCGCATGCATAGGCTGGTTGCTGTGCACCAGTTGTTTCTCACTCTTAATATAAATTTTATAGAGGAAAAATTCCTAAAAGGAAAAATATACGTAAAAAATAGATGAAGTAGACTTACCAGGCGAAAGGGCACAGGCAGTAATAGCAACAAATAAACACACAGACACACACACACACACAAAAATGCTAGCTTTCGCAGCCTAGCTGCTTCATCAGGCAGAAGGGAAGGAGAGGGAAAAGGAAATGATGAGGGTTTTAAGGAAGGGGGTAAGGAGCCATTCCAATCCCGGGACAGGAAAGACTTACCTTGGGGGAAAAAATGGAAGGTAAATAAATGCACATACACCCACACATTTACACAGACACAAGTACACTTCAAGACACAAGTACACTACATATTGAAGCACCATGCGGCGGTGTGCGCTGCTGTTCTCCATCGGGGGTTTGGTTTGCCCCTTGGGCATAGGTGTTTGTGTTGTCCTTAGCATAAGTTAGTCTAAGTTAGTTTAATTAATTTGTAAGTCTTAGGGATTGATGACCTCCTAGTTAAGTCTCTTAAGATTTACAAAGATTTGATATGCAAATATCATTTATTGTAATTCTGGGTTCAAAATTGGCTTAGTAGTAATGTATTTTGAAAAACATGTTTCATCCCCTATTTCACCCCCTAAATGATTAATTTTCTGAAATTACTGAAACACATGTCTTTTTAATTCTGACCAAGAAAACCTATACCAATTTATGTGGTTATGGCTTCAAAATTACCTTAATAGCAAAATATTTTCGAAAAACATCCCCTCTCCAATTTAACCCCCTTGGCGGGTGAATTTCCAAAAATACCAAAACACATATTTTTCAAATTCTAACCAACAATACAAATATCAATTTTTGCAGCTCTACCTTCAATATTGTCTTAATAGCAACATGTTTTCAAAAAGAATTTTTCATTCCTTATTTTACCCTCTTACTTGTTGAATTTCCAAAAATACTGAAACTTGTGTTTTTTTAATCCTGCCCAAGATTCCATATCCGAAGTTTCGCAGTTGTAGCTTAAAATTTGAGATAATAGCGACATATTTTTGAAAATCAATTTTTTGCGTCCCCTATTTTACCCCCTTATTGGCTGAATTTCAAAAAGTGCCGAAACACGTGTCTTTTAAATTTGAACTCTGAATTAAAATCCAAAATTTTGTAGTTCTAGCTTCAAAATTGCCTAAATAGCAACATATTTTCAACAAATTTTTCATCCCCTATTTCACCCCCTTACAGATGGAATATTGAAAAATTGCTTCCTAAATGACGCCTATCAACTAAGGTCAATACCCTCTACAAATTTCAAGTTTCTATCTGCAGTGGTTTGGGTTGGGCGATGATGAGTTAGTCAATCAGTCCGTCAGTCGGGACATTGCCCTTTATATATAGAGACTAGCTTAATGCCTGCTGCTACTCATGCGTAGGCTGGTTGATCTGCACCAGTCGTTTCTCCCTCTTAATATATGTTTTCATAGATATAGCTTAAGAGCTAAAATAATGAAATGTGATACTACTTGTAGCCACGGCAGAATAGCCATGTGTATTGAGGCGCCAAGTTACAATGCGCGCTGCTGTTCAATGTCAGGGGTTTGATTCGCCCCTCGGTGTTTGTGTTGTCCTTAACATAAGTTAGTCTAATTTCGTTTAAGTTAGTTTAATTAGTTTGTAAGCCTTAAGGACTGATCACCCCATAGTTAAGTCTCTTAAAATTTACAAACATTTGAACATTTGATTGTACTCAGAATGAACTTCACTCTGCAGCGGAGTGTGCGCTGATATGAAACTTCCTGGCAGATTAAAATTGTGTGCCAGAACCGGGACTCGAACCTGGGACCTTTGCCTTTCGCGGGCAAGTGCACTACCGACTGTGCTATCCCGACACGACTCACGATGCCGCCTCACAACTTTACTTCCGCCAGTACCTCGCCTCCTTCTTTCCAAACTTCACAGAAACTCTCCTGCAAACACGCTAGACTAGCACTCCTGGAAGAAAGGATATGGTGGAGACATGGCTTAGACACAGCCTAAGGGATGTTTCCAGAATGAACTTCACTCTGCAGCGGAGTGTGCGCTGATATGAAACTTCCTGGCAGATTAAAATTGTGTGCCGGAACCGGGACTCGAACCTGGGACCTTTGCCTTTCGCGGGCAAGCGCACTACCGACTGTGCTATCCCGACACGACTCACGATGCCGCCTCACAACTTTACTTCCGCCAGTACCTCGCCTCCTACTTTCCAAACTTCACAGAACACAGAAGCTCTCCTGCAAACATGCAAGATTAGCACTCCTGGAAGAAAGGAAATCGTGGAGACATGGCTTAGCCACAGCCTAAGGGATGTTTCCAGAATGAATATCAGCGCACACTCTGCTGCAGAGTGAAGTTCATTCTGGAAACATATATCTTTGGAGAACATGTCACACATTTTAGTAAAAGATAATGATGTCAGATCCCGTAAGGGGGCGAGCTGAGACAGTAGTTGATACTCTTTTGGAGAAATCCTCAAAAGAAACAGAGATTAGCAGAGCTGATTGTTGCCAATGCCAAAAGCCACAAAATGTTGCCATGGATGCTTTTCATAGTCCTCCCATTCTTCCGCAGCTTCCTCGTATGGAGGGAATGGAGGCAGAGAACACGGTGCGACCCGACTAAACAACAATGTTGACACAACTGACGTAAGCGTCTATGGAAAGTCATGTAATGACACTACTAGGGCAGTCTGTTGCTCAATGAGCATGCGCAATAGCTGTCTAAAGTCTTCATATTTATCAAGACATTGCCGACAACAATGCATGGAGTATTTCACAACTTGTTGCCACTTAAGTATTGTAACTTCATTAACACAAGAAAACAAACTCTTTGCATCTAGTGTATTGAATCATGGTCCACTATGGACTGCAGAGCTTTGCTGCATTGCAGGTGAGTGCAAAATTATATTACTCAGATGTCTTCTCTTTTTTTTTCCTTCCCTTGAAAATATCGTTATATGTATCATGATGTATTAAACTGTTCCATTTGTACAAACTTATATAAAAAATAGCATGTAAAATGCTGAAAGATGTAAATAAATAAAGGCATAGCCATGCTAGAAAATTATACTTTCATGTAGTGGCGAGGGGACGGGGTATTAGTAGTGTGAAGTTTGTCAGTGTATCTTTTCTTTTTTTTTTTTTTTTTAATTTCAATATTTTTTATGATTAATGTCAGCAATAAGAAGTAACATTAAGTACTGATTTCATTATAAAATAATAACTCAATATATCAATTTTTTTTTCAATTAAGATATCAGCCCATGAGCTTCAATCACAACTGTCAGCTGAACGTGATGGTAACGCGCAACTGCAAGCTGCCCTAGAAGATGCACTCAGAGCACAGGTTCATTTTCAACAGCTGGAGGAAGATGTGTCTCAACATCTAAGCTGTGTTTCATCAGAATTAAGCATGAAGGAAAAGTATATATCACAACTTGAATCTGATAAAGCTTGTCTTTGCAGTGAAGTGGAAGCTATAAAGAAAGAACTCAAGTATGTATCATTCTTTAAAGAAGATAATGCTGTATTGAAAATAATTACACACATGAGATTAGTTAAAAATATAGTGATATTGAAATGTATTTTAAAAGAAAGAGTTGTCCTTTATTATGCTGAGTATGAAACTATTTGTGACATCAGGCCAACTAAGAGAACAAATACTATTCATTTATCATCTTGTAATGGTGCAGCTCTTGTGTCTTCTGTGCTTGCAGTATTATATTTGTGGTTGATTCCGCGTTATGCAAGACACTTTTTTTTGTTTTGTTTTAATACCCAAACTAGTTTCGGCACTTATTGTGCCATCTTCCGTGGGTTTCTGGTGTTTATTTTCTATAATAACCTGTTACATATTTTGGTTATATAATCATTTGCACAAGTTGTTTGGTTTGACAATTTTGTTAGATGTTTTAGGCCTAATTTGTTCAAGGTACTTACATTGTGTCATTCGCTGGATTTGCATGTGCATTAATTGTGGAATGACAAGTTTTGACAGCCTGTCATCTGCAAAAAACAAGAAGTTTTTGTTTATGAACTGACTGATTTACTGTAGGCCTACATTAGCCTGGAAATTATATTGAAATTATTTCTAATGTGGCTGTTTTGGCTTACTTACATATGAGCTGTTGTGTTCTGCTTGTTTGTTTGTGGCGTGTTCTTATATTTCATGGTCTTCAGTGCGATTATTGCTCTGAAACAGGACTGTTTAGCTCGCCATTTTTCTTGTTGTGGTGGCTGTATGGTGTTGCATTTGTTTGTGTGGCGTGTCTGTGACGTGGAGCGCGATTTTTGAATGGTTTTGATACTGACATTGTTTTGTGGGTGTATATTTGTGTATGTTTTTGTTGTGTGTTAAACAGGGAGAAAAAGAGAGAGAGAGAATACTATGTGTGTGTGTGTGTGTGTGTGTGTGTGTGTGTGTGTGTGTGTGTGTGTTTTGGGGGGGGGGGGGGGTCAGCTGTAATGTGGTGGTGGCATTTATTTGTAAACTTCTTTTATGGTCTCAAAGAGTGTTTTGTTGCATAGTGATGTGTATTCATTTAGTACTTTCTTACCTTGGGCTATTGCTTTTTGGATGTGATAATTTTCTTCTATTGTTTTTGGAATAAATTGTTACTGGTTTTGAGGATCTGTAAGCCAGTTTCTATGTTTGTTGGGGTGTGATTCTGTTTCATTAAATGTTCAGCGAATGTTGAGTGGCAGCTGCTACTTTTTAGTGCTCTGAGGTGTTCAGTGTATCTTGTTTTGAAATTTCTGTGTATGTCTGTCATATTTTTTAAACCAATCAGCATGAACCGATAGTGGCACAGGCTGATAGGAATTAGAATAGCAGTCTTGTCAATGTCCTCAGGAGCCATAGAAATTTGATCATAAACTTGGTTTCAGTCGACAACAGAAAACACTTTTGCGCCAGTCAAGATCTGAGTGAAACCTGCAATGTTCAGTATGGGTAATTGTCCATGAGAGTATGTGCATTGAGCCTGCTGTAGTCTCCACACATTTGCCATTCTGTTTGACTACCAAATGAATGGGTGATGATCGGTTGCTGGACGAAGGTTGAATAACACCTGCATGCAAAATTTCAAGGATTGTTGCTTTACAGCTGCCAGTTTCTTTAGGCAAAGGCGGCATGGCTTGCTGGAGACGGGAGGCCCATCTACAAGCTGAAGTTTATGCACTGTACCATTCATGAGTACCAAAATATTGGTAGGCAAGGCGGCAAGTGTTTATTCACTTGCGTGCACACTCTCTCTTGTAATGGAAAGTGGCTCCAGTGGAGGGGGTGTCGCGGCGTGAGTCACATGGAGGCTTGGAGGAAGGTAGTGACTCGGACGTACTCGCGACAGCTGAAGGAAGCCATAGCAGTAGCTGTGCCGGTCGCAGGTGCACGCAAGTGTAATGCACTGGCAGGCAGGGAATTGGAAGCATTCAGGGAAGCCAAAGGAGGCTGAGGCACTGAGGTAGTAGTTGCATTGGCTGTGACCACGTACAAGGGAGGCACAGTCACACAAGCACAATATAGTGGCGTGTTAAGTTTTTCTAAGGACTTCCAGAAAAGGACACATGTGGGCGGTGGCTTACGAGTTGGGAGGGAAACAGATATGTGCTCGACCAATGGAACGGGAGAGCACAAAACAAGAGGTTCGATCTGCCCATGAGGAAAGAGTAACACAGGAGGTAGGCGCTAGAGTGGGACACGGCGCTGGCGGTGCATCCAAGGAAGACGTTGGTATGGCAACCAAGTTTTGTTTACCATGTACGAGCAACGCGGAGATGCAGAACTGTCACAAGCACTGATAATCTTGTGTGCGGATGCGACTTCACTAGTAACACTCGCAGAGGTAACGCCTGTAATAACCTTGGAATGAAAGTCTCTTTGAGATGTCTGGAGAGTTGACAAATGATACTTAGCAGATGCCAGCAGTGTCTCAGCCCTGTGAGGTGGTGATTGATGTCTTCATACTCATGCTGCAGGCAGAGCATCTGATCATGTTCATTTGACTACTTTGACAAGAGCGTTTCGAATTTCTTGGTGGTATTAAAACACTTACAGACTATGTCTTCTTTCTCACACTACAGGCAAAGCACTTGATCATGTTCACTGGACCACTTTGACAAGAGTGTGCCAAACTCATTAATCACTTAAAAGCAGTTACAGACAGTCTTTGCACAAGTGGAAGAAGAGCCAGAGCTCAATGAACCATAAGAAAAGCATGTGTTTGAAGGGTGATGGAACACTGAGAGTCGCACGGCATCAGGAGAGAGTTTGTGGTGCAATAAAAAATCCATGCCCACCATAGATTCCAGGATGTTACCCATCAAAAAGTTTCTAGTAAGTTTGCACTTTGGTGACAGGTTAACAGTGAAAGTCATAGAACTTGCACATGGCAGCTGAGTAGTGATACAGCTCGTAGTATGGCACTGTGTTGGCGGAGTGGGTCAGTAGCCAAGGGCCAAGGAATTGGGTAGCAGAATATCATCAGCACCAGTATCAATGAGGAAGCGTACATTGGTAACACAGTCGTGTAAATACAGGTGACTGCCTGACAGAGAGGCATCGCAAGCAGAATGAAGCTCACGTTCGAGCCTGTTCTTGTTAGGGCAGGAGGTGGCCCCAAAACATTCCTGTGCTCTACGTTTGGGTGAAGGCACGGTGGACGACACTTCTTTGCTGCTTCACCAAAACGGCTGTGATAATAGCAATGTGGGTAGTGAGGAGCCTGTTCCTGTGGAAAGCAGATCAGAGAAGGTGGGATGTCATTAGTGTCGGATGAGCTCTTCAGCAGTCCTGGCTGGCAGGTGAGGTGGAGATGGAGAAGCTGTTACCCGATCTGTGTGTAAATGATTGTCTGTACCCAGCTGATTGCAGGAAATTTCTTTGGTGTGCGGACGGCCCGCCCAGTAGTAGGGAGGTGCCATGGGGGCCGAGCCTTAGACAGGAAATGGGGTTGACATGCTTTGTGAAGATAGGCATCGTACACCGTACACCCTGTTGGCGATGCGGATGTGCTCCTCAGAGACTGAAGGGTGTGGTAGGTGAGGGCAGTTTGTACAGTGAGCTTGACCATACTGCCATGAGTGTGGAGTCAGGCTGTTATTCCCAATGACTAGCAGGCAGAGGCGGCGTCACAGTTGTTAAGGCTTCCTCTCTCTCCAAGATGCTCTTCATGAATGATGTGCCTGTTCATATCCTCAGGAGTACAGGTGACCCTCTCAAGGATAGTATTGGTGACAGAATAACAGTCAGTGGAGAGGTTACCAGTTTGTAGATTTGGTCGACATGCTGATCGATATGTGTAATCAGACACGGCGAGCTTCATCGTCAAGTGAGTAATGATCAAAGATCTACTCGACAAGGGTGAAGCATGTTTTGGGAGCCTTGAAGGAGAAAGACGGGAGCTTGGGTAGGTGCCCCGGAGGTCGAGATGGCGGTGCATCTGGAACATCAGCCAAAGAGTTGATGCACACATGCTGAGGTGGCGTGCCAAAGGAACCTGGTACAGCAGGCCTCCCCGGTGGAACCTCAAAAGCAAGCACGCAAGCTGCGGAATATAGAGGTGCACAGGCACGGAAGCCCAATGCAGCTGAGGCACCAGTGTGTGCCGTGAAAGCAGGTGGATGCATGAATAAAAGTGACCATGCACTGTTCCTGAGTGTCAGCCGTATGATAGAGAGGGAGTGACTGTTGCACTTGCAGCACACCAGACATATCACATGATGCGTATTGCACAAGGGAGACATCAGCCCTTTGTGAAAAATTCAAGTTTATATCACCACCCATGTGACAGACAGGCACTGTGAGAACATCATAGTACACAATCAGTGGTGAAGGTTGCGCTAAACCGGCTGACACAACACTGCCATTGCCAAGGTCTATAGCATGGATGGATAAAGGTGGGCTGGAAGTGCAAGAAAACTGTCCAGAATTAACCGAGTGATTAATGAAAGGACCAAGGGGAATGCTATCGGAAGAAAGACTTAGTTCTGAAGCACCAGAAAAATTCAGTTGATTTGAAGAAACCACACCTCGTTGATGGAGCACGTTGTCGGCAGAAGAGTACACTAACATTCTCAGTGGAAGGATACACTAACATTCTCAGTGGAAGGATACACTAACATGCTCTACGGAATGGTTGCCTGTCTGAAATTCAAATTTATAAAGTTCAAGAAGTCCATATTTTGTACATTTTGAGCACACAAAATGTGATGTGGTACACAATTATTACTGTTCGCAGAAGCAACACTTGAAAAAACACCCGGCAATCCAAAACCTGAGTCAATAAAGTTTCTAACAACACGCTGAGAACTCGACATGGCAAACACATTATGAGATAGTGTGTGTTGTGGATAAAAGGACAAATTGCTTGAGGAAGCATTGCATGTTCTTGAGGTGAGGAAACCGGTGCAGGCAGAAGTCCCGGCAGTGGTCAGACAGGCATAGTCATGGTAGTGAGTCGATGAAACAACAACCACCGTCTTTTGCAGATGAAACTTTCACGAAAACTCACAACTGCACAAGGCGAGTGATAAGATGATGAATTTTGCACTCAGGGTCACCAGTATGGGAATCGTGTGTTTGTTTGAGTCTCAGAGAAACTACATATATTTGTTTACAGGAAATACTTCATTGTTCATACTACAAAGTATAGAACAAGACTGAGGCATAGAGGAGCTGCTGCCCCGATGATAATAGATGGGGCACGAGGTCATACACAGAGTTTTTTGATGTTGTAATAGTCAATAGTGGTCACGTCACCTCAATAGTATAGAAAGGCCAAGATGTCTGTAAGAAAGACACAGAGCAGCTTTCCAGTGGTAGCTCTAAAACAGTTTAATGTTATATTTAAATAAATTCAGTATTTACTACTAGAGAAATTTAGAAGTAATATATGGTGTATGTGAAAAGAAGAATCAGTGTGTGGTATTAAAGAATATGTCTCTGGTAATAGAACAATGCCTACCTGCTGAAATACAAAATCATGAATTATAGACTCGGATATTTTATTTGCATTGTGCTCTTATATTGATTTTATAATTGTATTATTATAGTCTAATTCATTATATCCTAAAAGTCTTAAAATATGTGTAATCTAATCATATTAGTCACATTTATTGTAATATAATTATTGTATCTTGACCCTATCTGGCATAGTTTTCGTAATGAATAGGTAAATTGATTTATTTACGTATTTTTAATATCTTCATAATTTTTTTACAGGTTAATGGAAGAGGCTCTAAAGGATAAAGATACTCTTAGTAAGAAATCAAATACTAAAGATTCTGAAACACAGACAAATGTAGATGATAGTATAGTCCCAGAAAAATGTGAGAAAGGTGTAATGTTTCCAGGGCCAGATGAATCTTGCAGCAGTAATATTGGTTTAACAACTTCTGAAGAACAATTTGTGCTAGTGCAAACGTATGATCAGCATCCTAATGAGACAAATGAAGAAAGTAATCTTTCCATTTCTTATGACTGACATAGTATTTTGTGTGAAATTTTGATCTTCATCAAATTGAACTGAGTAACAACTTATGTGCTATATTGTTTCAGCAAGCACTGGATAAAACGTGATTACTGTAATTGTTAAACACATATCATGTGCACTAGAAAACTGTGAGAAAATCCTATCTGTGACCAGTAATGGGTAAAGTTATGCATATCCAACCCTACAATAATGTCATTAACCAAGTAGAAGTTGTTAAAACTATAATATCTGAAGGCTGCCATAATTTTTCTTCAGTGTGTGCAGCCAGAAAGAACAGATGAGAAACAATGAACACTGTTTTAGTGTTTAGACCCAAGGTTTTTCTTAATTATGTTTACAGGTTACAACATTTTGGTAAACAAATGTAATTGTACTTATTTTATATCTGTGTACAGAATACAAATTGAAATACTTTATTTGTTAGTGAGGTGAGAAATACAGTATATTGATATAAACAAGTCATTCAGGAAACAGATTCTCTGCCTTCCTGGCTTTCATTAATCACAAATTTAGTAAAATATTTCCCTTAACCTACTTTCATTTGCATTGTGCAGAGCAGTTAGGAGTAGAGGCAATTTCGAATTGTCACAATACTAGCAACAATGACACATTAATATAAGGTAAATAAGTTCATCCTCTTCAATCTTCAATCATTCTTGCAGAAAATGAGGGATAAATAAAAAAAATTAAAAGTAAATAAATAAATAAAAAAGTGTGTCAGGAACTCCCATAGGTCAAAACATCAACTGAGATATCAGTTTCAGCTTTGATACCTAATAACATTTACCATAGCTTGAATCAAATAAGATACAAAAATTATACACAATATACAAATTTTTATTGAGATGTGGTTCAACATCCATAAGATATTTGAGGAAATGCATACTGTAAACCATCAGCTGTTTATTATTTTTCAAACTTCTACCGGTTTCGGTTATAAACCATCTTCATGGAAGAGAACTAGACAGACTGATGAAAAAGGTGCATTATATGCCTCCTTATGCATACTGGCATGCATGTCACACAATAAAAATAAATAAGATGTCACTAGGCATCAAGTCTTGATTAAAAACATAAAAGCAATGCCAGGCTATGTGATGGTGAACCAAGGTCTATTACAAGAGAACCTAACACAACTATTGAACACATCAGTCAATGAGATAAAATCAGCACTGAGACTTAGCGAATTTTATTACATTTTCAGACACAAACTAAGAAAACTGCACCAGACTGCTGATGTCCTTAGCCACAAAGTAAGAATCGTAAATGTGGAGTACATGCTTGTTGATGAAGGAACAAAACGCAAATGGAGAATGTCAGGGATATGTAAACCATTTAATTTCGTGCTTATAGACAATGTATTGTACAGGAGACTATATTGTCATACCAACAGTTTTGTCATCCCAGATCCTAGCCAGTGCCATGATAATATAGAAACCTGTCACAGCTGTAGAAAAACCACTAATGTCTAAATTGCAACTCGTTATTGGTGGAACAGACACCAGCGAGATGTAGGCCAGTATATAACTGATTGACTCCCATGTGCTCAGAGAACACAAAGTGCCAGATCCCAAATACCCCTACAAAGTGTACCAGAAACTTTTGCACCATGGCAGCTCGTTACTTTGGATGTCATTGGGCCATTCCCCCAGTCCCAGCAAATAATAGATACATACTCTCCATCATGTGCCATTTCTCCAGATATCTAATATTGGTGCCTCTGACAGATACGATTACAGAGACAGTAGCCCAAGTATTTGTTAACCATATGATACTGCCTTTTGGAAGCCTGGAAGCTATTCCTATGGATAAAGTATCAAATTTATGTCTACTTTATTTGTTCAAGTTTATAAACAAATGAGGATTAAGAAATCGTGAAAATTGCCCTTCCACCCTAAATCCAATGGTAGGGTAGAAGGGGTGCATAAAGCTGTAGTCAAAATATTATTCGACTATGTGAATAGTGTGTACCCCAACTGGGATAAATCTTCTTCTTTCCTTGCATTTTTCCCGTTACTTGGGGATCTGCTCTTCTGCTAGGACTCATCCACAGAGTCTGTAGTGGATGTCTTCAGGGCTGGGATCTGTATCACACATGTCCTCCTCGATGTTGTCCATCCACCTCTTGAGCGGTCTATCATGGGGTCAGCATTTTCCTGGATCGAATTGGAGTGCTGTTTTAGCCACAGAATCACACTCTTTCAGATTTTTTTGTTTGAACTCTTACCTTCTAGAAAATTGACTGAGAAATATTGTTGTACCAAAAATTAAATAAATAAAATGTGACATGAAAACTAATAATTTTCTTTTCTCTTTAGGTAAAAACAATGTGGTGTAGATTTGTATCCCTTCGAATGTTATTAAAGTATGAAAATCACAGGACAACATTTATCCCCTTCTCAGTGTAGATGGTCAAACTTTTGAAGCCTGGCATGTTGGAAAGAGCATGAGGAAAATTGAATGCACTTGCTTTTAGCAAGCAAAATGACTACATTGACATTTGCTGGAATGTCACAGATTTACATGCCTATTCCAGTTTGAGCAAATGTAGATGCCAGATGCTGACCTCTAAAGCACACATGTGAACAAGAAGCCTCTCATTAAAACTAATTAGCACACATCTGAACTCTGAGAAAACATCAAACCACAATAGTTTTCATCTTGCAACTCCTAACCAGTGCTCTCTGTTAGTTTTATCCAGATCTTCTCCCAAAAATAAAAGTAAAAAGTAGTAAACTCCCATCTGTGCTGAAATCATTGCTACTTCTACAGGAGCAGTGATACTTCAAGGTATAATTACATCACCATATAGTGTTTGGTATCTGTAAGTTCTGGCAAGAGCACCTATTCATAAAATCAAATAATGGAAAGTCCAGGTTGGAATTAACAGTATAGTAATAGGACAGCTTACAACTCACTGCAAGGACTTAACGACAAGCTGTGCCAAGCACATAAAAAAGACTCACATATACGACACTTTCAGCTATCGACCATGGACTTCTTCAGAAATAGGAACATTCACACAATCACAAGCGCACACAACACAATCACACTATTGTCATCTCTGGCTGCTGCACTTCAAAGTTCCTGTTTTTGAAGAAGTCCATAGCTGATAGCTGAAAGTGTCATATGTGAGTGTCTTTTTTTATGTACCTGTCACAGCTTGTTGTCACGTCTTTGCGTTGAGTTGTAAACTGTCTTATTACTATATTGTTTATAAAAATCAGATATCTGATAGGCAACAGTACTATTAACAGAAACATAATGAACTGTTCTGTGCCTCACATATTGATATACTGCACAATACACTTCAACCAGGCCACTTAATTAGAAAATGCAGTGCTCCAAAACAACATAAGATACTGCAACCTTAACAGAAATGCGATTTGTGCAAAATCAATAGCTTACTGATTCCATTACAAAGATCCTGATTCATTCTGTTTGAAGAAATAGACAAATATGTCTTGTTGGTAAACCACTGTCTTTATAATGTTGTAAGGAATTGTAAATAATTTTATGTGTAAATTATGTATATGAGGAAATGCATACTGTAAACCATCAGCTGTTTATTATTTTAAAAACTTCTACCTGTTTCGGTTATAAACCATCTTCACGGAAGAGAACTAGAAATGCTAGGAAAGAAAAAGATTTATCCCAGTTGGGGGTACACACTATTCACATAGTCGAATAATATTTTGACTATGGCTTTATGCACCCCCTCTACCCTACCATTGGCTTTAGGGTGGAAGGGCATTGTTCACGATTTCTTAATCCTCATTTGTTTACAAACTTGAACAAATAAAGTAGACATAAAATTTGATACTTTATCCATAGGAATAGCTTCCAGGCTTCCAAAAGGCAGTATCATATGGTTAACAAATACTTGGGCTACTGTCTCTGTAGTCGTATCTGTCAGAGGCACCAATATTAGATATCTGGGGAAATGGCACATGGAGAGTATGTATCTATTATTTGCTGGGACTGGGGGAATGGCCCAATGACATCCAAAGTAACGAGCTGCCATGGTGCAAAAGTTTCTGGTACACTTTGTAGGGGTATTTGGGATCTGGCACTTTGTGTTCTCTGAGCACATGGGAGTCAATCAGTTATATACTGGCCTACATCTCGCTGGTGTCTGTTACATACAGAAAAAAGGAGGAAAATAACAAGCTAATAATTGAAGGAAAAAGAAAGGGAGAGGCAATTGAAGGGAAAAGGAATGGGAAAGGAAGGGAATGGTAATTCACTTTTCCCTTCCTTTCCCATTCCTTTTTTCTTCTTTTTCTCTCTTCTCTCCACCTGAAGGAGGAACACAGTTCCAAAAGCTTGTTATTTTCCTCCTTTTTTTTCTGTGTGTAACTATCGGCGGTACAGCAAAAAGGTAAGCACTGGCCAGCCAATCTATCTCTTTTGAAAAATAATTTATCATCTCTGTGTACAATTTCCATTATTAGTGGAATATGACTGTAAACTGTCTACTATACAGGTAGCATCTGAAATAGTGGATAGGTGTTTCTTCGCTTCTGTTCTTGGCTCAGGGTACATTCCACAGCCAAGTCCGAACCATCACATAAGGAATGAATGGCTTTTCGAAATCCAGATAAATTAGTAGAGGGGAGCTAGTTAAAAACTCCTTAACCTGCTTCATGGCACTATAACATTCAGGACTCCAATGAAAGGCTATATCTTTCTTCAACAGTGTGGTAAGTGGTTTGGTCACTGTGGCATAATCTTTCATGAAATGATGGTATTAATTACACAATACCAAAAAACTTATGTAGTTCTTTGATATTCTGTAAAGGTTCTTAAAGCTTCAGTCAAATGAGTATCTGGTTTCACTCCATCGAACTAATAATGTGACCTAGGTAATGGACCTGTGATTCTGCAAAGAAGCACTTTTTTAATTTGAGACTTAGGTGTGCATCCTAAAGCCTCATTAGAACATTCTTCAAGCACTCAGCATGCTCTTCAGTAGTTCTAAAAAATACTATAATAATGTGAAGATATACAAGACAGGTGATAGGTTTCAGCCCATGTAGCAGTAAATTGGCGAAATGTGGGAACATAGCAGAGGCATTCTGCAATCCAAAAGGCATTCTTAAAAACTCATACAACCCAGAGGGAACAATAAAGGCAGTTATAGGTCTATCTTGAGATGCTATTTCAATTTGGTAGCAGCCCAATTTCATATACAGTGCAGTGAAGTATTAACAATTTCCCAATCTGTCCAAGATTTCATCAACTCTTGCCAATCGGTAGGTATCAGGAGTGGTAACCTTATTTATGGCCCTCAAATCCATACACATATGATATCTCTCCATTCACTGATGTTTTAGGCACAAGCACAATTGATAATGACCATGGAGTAGCTGAAGACTGAATGATTCCTGTCTCTAGTTGCTGTTGGAAGATTTCAACAGCCACAGGTTGCAAGTGATTAGGGAGCCAATAGTGTTGTGGCATAAAGTCAGCACCACAGCAGTGGTCGACTGGCAACCAATTACACACCCTCTACAAGCAGCTATATCAAGGGCAACATCTGTCTGGAAGAGCCATCTGAACTCGGCTCCAAAATAGGCAGTCACTATGACTCAATGTAGTTAGCTTTGAGGAAGAAGATGATGCTGCCGCATGAAGAGACATACTTTAAAGAAGTTGAGTATATTGTATTCTCAATAAATACAAGTTGTACTACTAATCAGTAAAGCTGTTTTAGATGTCAATGCATCCCATCCTCGTTGCCATTTGTTTAGTCATCCTCATCGCCATGTCTTTCATCCTTCCCAGCCTATCTTTCAGGAAAAGTTCTATTATGACGTGATGGGATGTGTTGATATCTAAAACAGATATACTGATTAGTAATAAAAGTTTTACTTACTGAAGAATACAATATACTCCCACCCCCATGAACCACAGACATTATCGAAGTGGGGTGGCTTGTGTGCCTCAACGATACAGATAACCATACCACAGTCTAACACATACAGTCACGACACTTCCGCAGAATTTTGTTATACACTGCGACAGCAGCGCTCCAAGCGGAGGGCAAGCTACTGCAATGAATATGATAGTGGATGAGTGCGAATAGTATCGTTTATATTGATTTTAACACATTTTTTACATTAGGGAACGAATGTAGTATCATAAAACAGGTAATAACTTAAAAATTGCTCCACCTTTGTCTTTATTAGGTTTACTGAGATCCCTGATAAGGTTGGAAACGGGACATTACGGCACAGTTTATTTACTGTTATCTTGTAACCTACAGGGTTATACTCAATAGTTTAATTTACTGTTAAATATAGAAAAATGGCTAGGAAACAACGAATACCCGGTGTTTGGCAGAAAGACGAGTTTTTTCTTCTGAAGAACATTATCGTTTCTCCACTCCAATTCCATGAAATCGGTGAGTGTGGAACGTAGGAAACACATATAGAATGCAATAACTACAGTATTTAACGTACCAAAGCAGCCACCACAGCTGTAGCTCATGAAAAAAGTCACAGACCTTGCAAGAAAACGGAAAAAACAATCAAACTGTTCTCAACAAAGAAGAACCCAATTCTACAATTGTTGCTGCAACTGAACCACAAACGGCAAGAATCTTAAGCTAAAGTAATCACACTCAAAAGAATATGCGCTTATAATAAAGACGAGTGAAGCCTAAAAATGTGGGAATCATTAGACCCCATACCACAATGATATGTGTCAAAAAAACTCTTTGTCATAGTAAGAACAGACCAAAATAGAAATTTATGTTTCTATTATGTTTATATTCTACTCACTTTCAGCGGAATAACCTGCAAATATACACATATTCGTAAGTATTGGTCCATAACGAAGTTCTTTGTTATACCACTGAATCAGTTAAGTTCGACTGTTTTTACATTAATTTCCGTATTACGTATGTCTCTTGATATATTACTAATGCTTGTAACACAAAAACTGTACCATCTATTTCATTAATTACGCGCACAAGTAATTATAAACAAACTTCACTCTTTCGGCAGCTTGCCCACCGCTAGGAGCGCTAGTGTTGCAGCAACTGTCAGTTGGTAACAACTTTCACAGCAGTCAGTGTCGCGACTGTATATGTTAGACTGTGGCCGTACCGTAGGTGCAACCACAGCGGAGGGGTATCTGTGGAAAGGCCAGACAAACGTGTGGTTCCTGAAGAGGGGCAGCAACCTTTTCAGTAGTTAGAGGAGCAACAGTCTGGATGATTGACTTAGCTGGCCTTGTAACATCAGCTGATATGGCTTTGCAACATAGTTACTGCAAACGGCTAAAAGCAAGGGGAAACTACAGCCGTTACTTTTCCTGAGGAGAAGCAGCTCTACTGAATGAACATATGATGATGGCATCCTCTTAGGTAAAATATTCCGGAGGTAAACTAGTCCCCCATTCGGATCTTTGGGTGGGGACTACTCAGAAGGATGTTGTCATCAGGAAAGACAATACTGGCATTTTACGGATCAGCATGTGGAATGTTAGATCCCTTAATCGGGTAGGAAAATTAGAAAATTTAAAAGGGGAAATGCATAGGTTGAAATTAGATATAGTGGGGATTAGTGAAGTTTGGTGGGAGGAAGAACAGGATTTCTGGTTAGGTGAGTACAGGATTATAAATACAAAATCAGTTGAGGATATCACAGGAGAAGGACTGATAATGAATAAGAAAATAGGAATGCGGGTAAACTGCTATGAGCAGCACAGTAATTGTCAAGATAGATATGAAGCCAACATCGACAACAATAGTAAACATATTTTTGGAAACATTTTCGTTTCAATATGTTTGGGTGAACAGCACTCTTATTTAAATTTATGAATAAAGAACAGTCTAGAATGCAATCATTTATTTCATTCAACTAGTTTCAGTCTTATTTAGACCATCTTCAGGAATATTGACTCCATCGATGTTGTGGAGCTGGCAGGTAGCTGGGAGGCTTCCAGCAGTGACGCACTGGAAGGCTCACAGCTACCTGCCAGCTCCACAACATCGATGGAGTCAATATTCCTGAAGCTGGTCTAAATAAGACTGCAACTAGTTGAATGAAATAAATTATTGCATTCTGGACTGTTCTTTATTCATAAACAATAGTAAAGGTTTATATGCCAACTACGCTGCCAATGATGAGGAGATTGAAGATATGTATGAAGAGTTAAAGGAAATTATTCAAACAATTAAGGGAGAGGAAAACTTAATTGTGATGGGAAACTGGAACTCGGTAGTAGGAAAAGGAAGAGAAGGAAAAATAGTAGGTGAAAATGGACTGGGCAGAAGGAATGAAAAAGGAAGTCGCCTGGTAGAATTTTGCACGGAACATAATTTGATCATAACAAACACCTGGTTTAAGAATCACGAAAGAAAGTTGTATACGTGGAAAAGACCAGGAGACACCAGAAGGTATCAGATAGATTTTATAATGGTAAAACACAGATTCCAGAACCAGCTTTAAAACTGTAAGACATACCCAGGGGCAGATATCGACTCTGACCATAACTTGTTGGTCATGAACTGTTGGATGAAACTTAAAAAACTGCAGAAAGGTAGGAAAATAAGGAGATGGGACTTGGATAAATTGAGGGAACATGTTTTTCTTAAGAATTTCATAGGGAGCTTTAGGTAACAATTGACAGAAACAGGAGGAAATAAAGCAGTAGAAGAGGAATGGGTAGCATTGAGAGATGAAAGAGTGAAGGCAGCAGAGGACAAAAAAAGGAGAAAGGCAAGACCTACAAAGAATCCTTGGATATCAAAGGAAATACTAAATTTGTATAAAAATAAAGATTGTTTGACTTACCCAAAGCACAGGCTTGCCGATAGACATAAAAAACACAAGTGAAAACACACACAAACAAACATTCAAGCTTTTGCAACCATTGGTTGCTTTGTCAGGAAAAGAGGAAGGAAGGAGGGGAAAAAGGAAAGGTTGCGGGTTTTAAGAGAGTGGATGAGGCGTCATTCCAATCCCGGGAGTGGAAGGACTTACCTTAGGGAGAAAAAAGGAAGGTAAACAAATACACCCACACATTATTCATGCAAACACACCTAGGTAGACATATTTGACTATCCACAATATGTCTGCCTAGGTGTATTTCCGTGTGTGTATATGTGTGGTTGTTAGTGTATTTGTTTACCTTCCTTTTTTTCCCCTAAGGTAAGTCCTTCCACTCCCGGGATTGGATGACCCCTCATCCACTCCCTTAAAACCTTTTTGCCCTCCTTCCTTCCTCTTTTTCCTGACAAAGCAACCAACGGTTACGAAAGCTTGAATGTTTGTTTGTGTGTGTTTTCATTTGTGTTTTTTGTGTCTATCGGCGAGCCTGTGCTTTGGGTAAGTAAAAAAATATTTATTTTTACACATATTTTTCCCACTAGGAAAGTCTCCTACTGTAATATTCATTTCATCAATTTGAAATACTAAATTTAATTGATGAAAGGACAAAATATAAAAATGCAGTAAATGAAACAAGCAAAATGGAGTAAAGATGACTAAGAAATGAGATTGACAGGAAGTGTAAAATGGCTAAGCAGGAGTGGCTAGAAGCCAAATGCAAATCTGCAGAAGAATGTATAAGAAGGGGAAAAGTAGATACTGCCTACAGGAAAATAAAAGAAACATTTGGGGACAAGAAAAACAGCTGTACAAATATCAACAACTCAGATGGAAAACTAGTTCTTAGCAAAGAAGGGAAAGCGGAAAGGTGGAAAGAGTATATAGAGATGCTCTACAAAGGAAATGAACTTAGTGGCAATATTGTAGAAAGGGGAGAAGAAGTAGATGAGGATGAAATAGGAGATACTATACTGAGAGATGGATTTGACAGAGCCCTGAAAGACCTAGGTCAGAACAGGGCCCTGGGAGTAGATGACATTCCCTCAGAGCTCTGGGAGAGCCAGCCATGACAAAACTATTCCACCTGGTGTATAAGATGTATGAGACAGGCGAAATACCCTCAGACTTTAAGCAAAATGTAATAATCCCCATTCCAAAGAAATTGGGTGCAGACAGGTGTGAAAATTACAGAACCATCAGTTTGATAAATCATGGTTGCAAAATTTTAACACGAATTATCATCAGCAGAATGGAAAAGCTGGTAGAAGCTGACCGCAGGGAAGATCAGTTTGGATTCAGGAGGAATGTAGGAACCCAGGAGGCAATACTCACTTTACAACTTATGTTAGAAGATAGATTGAGGAAAGGCAAACATTTTTAACTTTTGTAGGTTTGGAGAAAGCTTTTGACAGTGTTGAGTGGAATACACTCTTTCAAATTCTGAAGTCAGCAGGAGTAAAATACAGGGAAAGGAGAGTTATTTAGAACTTGTACAAAAGCCAGACCGTAGTTATTAGACTCGAAGGGCATGAAAGGGAAGCATTAGTTGGGAATGGAATAAGACAGGGTTGTAGCCTTTCTCCGATGTTATTCAATTTGTGCATCGAGCAGGCGGTGCATCGAGCAAGGAAAAATTTGGAAGGGGGAATAAAGTTCAGGGGGAAGAAATAAAAACATTGTGTTTTGCTGATGACATTGTAATTCTATCAGAGACAGCAAAGGACCTGGAAGAGCAGTTGAATGGAATGGACAGTGTGTTGAAGAGAGTGTATAAAATGAACATTAACAAGATCAAAACAAAGATAATGGAATGCAGTCTTAGAAAATCAGGCAATGCTGAAGAAATTAGATTAGGTAATGAAACAATGAAGGTGGTAGACAAGTTTTGTTACTTGGGTAGTAAAATAACACATGATGGTTGCTGTACAGAGGATATAAAATGCAGAATGGCAATGGAAAGAAAAGCATTTTTGAAAAAGAGGAATTTGCTAACATTGAATATTAATTTAAGTGTAAAGAAGTCTTTTCTGAAGGCATTTGTGTGAAGTGTTGCCTTATATGGGAGTGAAACATGGATGATAAACAGTGCGAACAGGATGAAAATAGAGGCTTTTGAAATGAGGTGCTACAGAAGAATGCTGAAGATTAGGTGGGTAGATCGCATAACTAATGAAGAGGTACTGAACAGAATTGGTGGGAAAAGGAATTTTTGTCATACCTTGACTAAAAGAAGGAATCGCTTGGTAGGATACATTCTTAAACATCAAGGAATCGTAAATTTAGCATTGGAGGGAAGTGTGTAGGGTAAAAATCGCAGAGGGAGACCAAGAGACACATATAGTAAGCAGATTCAAATGGATGTGGGTTGCTGTTCTCATGAGGAGATGAAAAGGCTTGCTCAGGATAGAGAAGGGTGGGAGCTGCGTGAAACCAGTCTCCCGACTGAAGACGATAACAACAACACAATATACTCAACTTCTATAAAGTATGTATCTTCTCACGGCGGTGTCTTCTTCCTCGATGCTAGCTGCACTGAGTGCTAGTGTCTGATTATTTCGGAGCTGAGTTTGGATGGCTCTTCTAGAGCTGGCTTGATATAGCTGCTTGTAGAGGGTGCGCTTCCCAGTTACTCGCTCCAGGATGCACGGTGCTGGCATTCATTGGCTGCCGGTCGTCCACTGCGTTCTACACGATCGTTCTCATGTGTCTGGTGTGTGGCCCTGACTTTACACCTCAACAAATACACTTTTCTTGCAGTCGGTCTGGCATTCCCTCTAGGAGTTTTGTGATATACCAAATCAGTGGCAGGTAGGTCAAATAACTCTCGGAACACTGAGTATTACAATTTCTGACCTCCCTCATCCAAATGGGTTAATTTACTCTTTAAACACACTTCTAATTGTGGCGTGTTGGAGGCACTTCAACAAAAAAAAAACTCTCGCCTCTCTCTCTTCAGATATTTGTTACTCGGAACGGATGACACTTTGCCTCTTTCCAGACACTGTACACTGGCTAAAACAGTCCGACACAGTATTACAGCTACAGGCATATTTGTATTCAAAAATACAGAAAAGTGATATTCTTCACTATTTTTTTTAAGTTTCACTCTCAAACTAATATGAAACACCATACATGTAAAACAGAAATGAGTAAAACATTTTAAAAAAACTTATATTATTTTGCAAAGTATCTATAGGCTTTCGTTCATTAGGAGCACAAAAATGGTGTTTACATGGATATGCCCTTACCACTGAAGTAGAGATTTCAGAGATTGTCAGAGTATGAAGTCGATTTGTATAATTTCATTGTTCAGTAAATAAAGTTTTGGTGCTGCATTTGTGTGTACAGAGCTTTTATGCAACTCACCTGCCAGCTTGCTCCGTTCTGCCACCGCTCATCAGAGTACTCTCAGGCATTGCACATCATGACAACTATTTATTTAATCTACCTATAATAATTGTTAAAGTTCTAATTATTCAGCAGTTAATTATAAAATTCGAGGAAAAAATGTAAGGGCGGCTCTCTTACGAATTGTTATCAACTGTTTATTTATTCATTTATTTTTTGAGTATGTAACTTTTACTTTCAAAATATTTTTGGCGGTCCAGTTTTTGGCCTTCCACGGTCCGGACCTGGACTGCGACCGCCAGTTGCCGACCGCTGTGAAGATCCAGATACCAAATCTCTAATTGCTTAACGGATACTCAGTTCATTAGTCAACAACTCGATACCCTCACCTCTATGCTATAAAATCCACCAACCCATGCCTTTTCCTCATCTATCTTTTTGTCACAACATATTTATAGCTTGACCTAATGAACAATGTATAATTTTCATACATCTCATTTGTTTAGGCTGGTTTAAATGAAAGATTGCATTCGTTCAAAATCATTAATTGCGTTAAATCAATCCGATAATGAATTTTACTGAAACCATGTTCAAGAATCCCCCCTCTGGCATGGATATTTGTGCCGTCCTTAGTGTTTGCTAGTTCATAAGTAGTTTGTAAGTTTAGGGACTGATGACCCCGTAGTTAAGTCCCATAAGCTATACAAACATTTCTAAAATGAATGAATGAAAGAAAGAAAGAAAGAAAGAAAGAAAGAAAGAAGAAGAAGAAGAAGAAAGCCATGTAGAGGAAACATTCCTTGCTCCCCAAACCCCAAACCCCCTGGTCTGGTTCAGGTTGATTGATGATATTTTCATGATTTGGACTCAGGGCCAGGACACCCTATCCTTGTTCCTTCACAACTCCAAGTCCTTCTCCCCATCAGTATCACTTGATCCTTCTCAACCTGGCAAGTCACCTTCCTGGATGTTAACCTACACCTCACTGACTGCTCCATCCACACCTCTGTCCACATAAAACTTGTTAATTACTGACAGTACCTGCAATTTGATAGCTGCAATCCATTCCACATCAAAAAATCCCTCCCATACAGCCTTGCCACCTGTGGACACCAAATTTGCAGTGATGAGAAGTCCCTTACCCATTATGCCAAAGGACTCACAGAGGCTTTCACAAACAGACATTACCCTCCTGACCTAGTCCACAAACAGATTTCCCGTGCCATATCCCCACACACTGCCAATACCCCTCCAATCCCAGTAACCAGTCACAGTGTAGTGTCTTCCTTGTCACCCAATACCACCCCAGACTGGAACAACTTAATCACATCCTTTGTCAGAGGTTTGATTACCTGTCATCATGCCTGCAAATGAGAGACATCCTATCCTCCTAAAGTGGTGTTCCTCCACAATATCCTAGTCCATCCCTATTCCACTCCCAACTCCAGCCCCTTACCACGGGGATCATATCCCTGTGGAAGACCCCAATGCAAAACCTGCCCAATCCACCCACCCATCACTTCCTATTCCAGTCCCATCACAGGCTTATCCTACCCCATCAGAGGTCGGGCCACATGTGAAAGCAAACGTGATATACCAACTCTGCTGCAATCATTGCACAGCATTTTGTATTGGTATGATGATGAACCAGCTGTCCATCAGGATGAATGTCCACCACCAAACTGTGGCAAAAGCAAGTTGGACCACCCTGTGGCACAGCATGCAGCTGAACACAGCATTCTGGATTTCAATGGCTGCTTCACTACGCGAGTCATCTGGATCCTCAACTCCACCAACAGTTCTTAACTGCACAGATGGGAGTTGTCCCTTCAACACATTCTATGGCCCAGCAACCATCCTGGCCTCAACATAATTTCACATCCCTGCACCCTATGCCTAATATCTCTCCCCCCCCCCCCTCTCTTTCCTTCCTTCCCCACCTGTTACCTTGTATCTCATGTCTTTCTTACAACTGTGTGTCACCACTTACAATATCCCCTTAATTACTTTTTTATTTACTTTTTCCTGGTTTTCCTAACTTTATTTTTTTCTTCCTTTTTCCTCTTTTCATTATATCCTTATTATTCTTATCATTTCAAATCCCACCCCTTCACTGTATACTTTGCCACAATTCAAATTCCTGCCCATAAAGACCATTTAAAATTCATCATGCAACATGGAACTTTCCATCCCGACCTTTACTCAGCATCCTCCCCCGTCCACTCTCCACCTCACTCACAGTCTAGACACTTATGTCACTGTAGTGACCGGAAATGGATGTGTATAGTTGTCCCAGTGATGCGTGAATGTATATGTTTCTTTTTCTGACAAAGGCCATGGCCAAAAATTTAAGTTGTGTGAATGTGATAATCTAATTTTGTTTCTGTCAACAGCTCAATGTGTATGTTTGCATTTCTGTAGCCATAGATATTGATAAAATTTCATTTGTGTAATTTACAATATGATATAACTATACTAATTGTCATGAGGATAGAAATACTTCATCTGTTATTATTGTAGCCACTCAATCAGTTTTGTCAAGTCAGTCTTAGCAGCTCAGAGCAGGTTTTATAATATAATTTTCATCATTTGACATTCCTATAAATATATTATTAATGGCTGTCTTTGAGCCCTTAGCTATTGTAATCGGAAAGTAAACAGTATGTGGTAATTTCTTACTGCGAGATTTTCAAGGAAGTCTACATTAAAATCACCAGCCAACACTAATGTTTTCTCTTTTGTTATCAGATAAACCAGTATAGCTTCAAAGTAATGTAAGAAACAAAGTTACCATTTGGTTCTCCGTATACACTTACTATTATAAAGGATTTGTTATAAAATTCTAATTCTGCTCTAGACAAAATTTTATTTAATTAATGTATTACAATTTCTATTGAATGTGGTAACTCCTCCATCCTCCATTTCCACTCTACAAAAGTGGGAAGCTAACCTAAACCCTGGGATACTTTGCAAACCTATGCCAGTGGTCACATGATGTTGAGAGATGTAGATTATCTCTACTGGGTTGAAAGACTAATTCATCAATGCAGATATTAGTTCGCTGATTTTACTTCTTAGTCCTCTAACATTTTTATACACTAAAAATAGCTGGCATTTTGCATTGACTGTTATAGAACTGATTATAAATACAATTTATGATAACTGATGACAAGTTTTAACCAACAGCTGTGTTTGCTGATCTACAGTGTCAGTGTTATGCTGCTTAGTTGCTTTATTATACTGAAAATTTGTTGCAATATTGACCTCTTAGAACTTGACTTCTTTTTGTCCTGCTTGTCCTAAAAAAGGAACTGCTCTGACACCTGTAACTACTAGTATTTTACCACTCATGTTAGTGCCACCTCCTTAAGTTTCGTTCTATTAGCCCGGCCAATTTACCCCTCCTTTCCTGTTGAGGTGTAGGCCATGCCTAGTATAATCCCACTTACTGAGTGAATCAACAGGAACCACACCAATGTGTGACCCCCGTACCTGATCCAAATGAACTCTCCTGACACAATAGTTCTAATGATGTCAGTCATGGCAATCCAGAACAGACACAAACTCAACACTGGTATGCATTGATGCTGGTGCAATATTTGCCAGGTCACACTCTTGATCCCTGTATCTCTGTCAATACTATTCCTTGGACCACCTACAATATCCACAGTGTCTTCCTTCATTAAATCTTTACATAATGAACCTAAATTCTCTATCACCTGACCCATACCAGTACTAGGTTTGAAAAAAAATTGAGACCTACTATCCTGTTCCTAATTCATCTTGCAGGAGTTGGCTCACACTTCTGGCATGAGAATTTCCTAACAACAAAACTTACTTTCTTTTTGTTGATTTACCCCACAATATTTCGTCGAAGCAACTGTCCACATCTTCAGGTGTTTGTAGTTCTTGCTGGTCACTAATGCAAGACCCAACTGATGGTAATTGCACTGTGGCTTCGGAATTTACAGGGTGGAACACATGAAACACACATGTGCGAGTGGCCCTTCTGGGCTTGTTAGCAGAGGCGCTCATGGTGCCCCCTGCTGGAAGCCGAGGAGGCGTCTTCCGCGCTTGGGCCGTGAGCAATGACTGTGCTGCCGCAGCGCAATTACCGTCAGTTGCGTCTTGCATTAGTGACCAGCAGGAACTACCAACACCTGAAGATGTCAAACAGTTGCTGCGACGAAATATGGTAGGGTATACACAATATTATCCAGCGGCAAACCCGGGAAGAATATCTACAACATATCTGCCGGGAAAGCCTGAAAAGTCTCATCAGGTCAAACTTATTTTGCTCATTCACCAAAGCTGATTCTAGCGTTCTATCATTTTTCATGGTATTTCTATCAGAAGATCTACTGAAATTTTAGCACTTTAAACGAACCAATTTTATACATTCACCCTGCAAATACGTCGGAATCAGTTTGTTCTTGGCTATCCACCTGCAAAGATACAAGTTTTGAGGAACTGTATAGCTTCATTGATCTTTGGCTTCTCATGGCTCACGTTAGAAAGTTGAGAATAAAGGAAAATTGGTCCAGAGATGTACTACTAAGTACTCCAATTTTTGGCGAAGTTATTCCTCTGGTGACAAGAATCCTCTTCACTTTACTGGGAGGCACTTCATGTGATTCCAAGTGACCAGTCCAAGAAACGCGGATTGTGGTGTAGATGTGCAGTCTGCTTGAAACAGAATGCGCACAGAGAAACGAAGTATGAATGCAAAACATGCAATGTACCTTTGAGTGTTCTATTAGCCCGGCCAATTTACCCCTCCTTTCCTGTTGAGGTGTAGGCCATGCCTAGTATAATCCCACTTACTGAGTGAATCAACATATCACACAAAGAAGAACTTTTAGTGAAGTTTCAACAGCTGGAAGATGAAATTAAGCCATCACTTAATTGTTTAAAAATAATAAAAATATATATATTTTTTAACTTCTAATATTCACAGAATATACGACATCAACTGTGATTGGGCAAAGCTGAAAATGTGTACCCAGCCGGGATTTGAACCTGGGTCGCCTGCTTTCTAGGCAGTTGCGCTGACCCCTACACCACTGGGGGGACAGGGATCACCGCACCTGCAAGAACTACCTAAGCACGCCTCCCGTCAGATACAAATTCCCAGCTTCGCCCTGTCCACAGTACTCAAACTCGTAGTTATGAAACTAATTCCCATAAGAGTAAGGGCTTCAAACTTGCCCACCCCTCCCCACTAGTCCTTGCAGGTATGGTGATCACTGTGTCCCCAGTGGTGTAGGGGTCAGCGAAACTGCCTAGAAAGCAGGAGACCCGGGTTCGAATCCCGGCTGGGTACACATTTTCAGCTTTGCCCAATCGCAGTTGATGTCATATATTCTGTGAATATTAAATAATAACAACTGCAGGATCAGATGTGATGTATGTTCTTTTGGAACAGTCGCAACATGTATATATATTTTAACTTCGCCATTGCCGGTCCAAAGCCTGGATGAGAAAGAAGGATGGGAAATATAACAGTGCAAACAAAGACAAAAAGAAAAAAGAAACACCGAATTATCCGAGCTTTAAAAGCCTCTCCAGATGAATTACTTTGCTGACAAACAACTGATGTACGAAGATGTGAAACATCCAATCTGTGCTGACAAACACAGACTGGTTGCTTCAAATGTTCGGACATAGAATGCAAAAATAAATACTTAGTGCAAATTTGTAAATTCTTCTGTAACTTCTTGATATTAAACCTTAGATATTTTTAACTAAACAAAAAATTCTGGCATTATTATTTCTAGAATATTCTGACCTGGGTTACGGTAAAAGATATTTATTTAAATGGTGACTAGTGTCGAGTGAAGCCCAAAGACTGTGACAATCACATTACAGCTAACCATATCCTATGATTTTATTAACTGCTAAAATGTGGTGGTCACATTTCGTTTTTACATGGTTGTTTGAAACTGGGCTTCGGCCAAAACTAGTTGCCGCATAAATAAATATCTTTTACCGCTACAGTTTTCTAGTGATATTTAGTAATAGGTTGCTGTCCTATTTTTTCAGGACGTTGGATTTGTGAAAAAAATTATTGGCCTAGACATTCATCTCCTTATGATAAGCAGAAATTATTCAGACGTAAATATAAGTACTTAGAAACCTCTATTTGATTGATCATTGCCTGAAGACAATTAACTGGGTTTACCTAATTGAAATGTATTCGCAAACTTGGAAAGGGCGTCTTGCCACAAATTGGTCAGCTGCACAAATTCGCCCTTTTCTGAAGCACAAAAGATCATTAGGAATTAAAGGTGGTGTTTAATTAGGTAGTTTAGAAACTTGAGTAGTTCCTTATCTAATTCTTAAGCAAAAGTTGTACATCATCGATTATTTCTACTGTACAATAACAATTGCGCCCCATACAGAAAGAATTCAGTAATGTTGAATATTTTGTTTTTAAGTTTCCCTGTGGATAATTTATTGGATTAATGCTCTCAAAATATAGTGGTTAGATTCAAAAGTGTTACCCGGCTTCCAGATGCTTTCGTCGAAAGTAGTTTGCGCAAGAATTACTGCGCTAGTACAGAAGAACGTCAACATATAGTCGTTACGGATTCTAGAGCGTTTGAATCACAAGTTGCATACAAAAATCAGATAATTAAGCATCAGTCTGCCAAATTACAATGATTCTTAAGAACTAAATGCTAATAAAAGAAAGCCTTTGATGAAGAGTGTCATTCCATGTCAGCTCACCTAGCACTCCCTGTTCGACCATCGCAGATTTTGTTGAAATTTTATATGACCATTTGCTGAAATTTCTCTTGCCAAACTATTAAGTTTCTTGAGCAGCATGCTTTCATAGTTGGAGATAGAACCCAAAATTTACACTTTTCTCGCACCATGATTTACGCGTTCACCTTTGATTCAAATCATCTTGCATTGATGGCCTGCGTTGGTTGACACTTTTTTTGCAGTTAAAATAATGTTCTATCTAATAAGCCCATTTTGGAAAGTTTTATAGAACACAGGTTTTGCAAAATAAGGTTGAAAATACCGCATTTTTATCCTTTCCAATATCTTCAACTTTTACAAATTTATTTAGTATTGGAAAGCGGCACATAAACGAAGATTTAATATCAGAACCCTGTAGTTAGTTAGTCCCTAAGATACAATGCGCCAAATGTTGAAGTTTTTTGGGTCGCAAATTTGTAGAGCAACTTTGTTTAAACTTTTATGATTATATGTAGCACATAAAATCCTTTATGATACGAATATTATAGACGAAAAATTCCTAGCAGGTAAAAAATAGATGAAGATTACTCACCAGGCGAAGGAGCACAGGTGTTGATAGTAGCACAAATATATAAAACACACACACACAAATGCAAGCTTTCGCAACCCAGTTGCTTCTTCAGGCAGAAGGGAAGGAGAGAGAAAAGGAAATGATGAGGGTTTTAAGGGAGGGGGTAAGGAGCTATTCCAATCCCAGGAGAGAGATGACACTTGAGGCAGAGGCTCTGTCCAGAGAACCAAGGCAAAGATGTTAATATGTTAAATACGGTGGGCAAGAATTCAAATTTAGCGGAAGTTGAGACCAGGTGGGCAACGGGAAGAGAGAATATGTTGAAGGGCTAGTTCCCATCTCCAGAGTTCTGAAGGATTGGTGTTGGTGGGAAGTATCCAGATAATCCGGACGGTGTAACACTCCCAAGATGTGCTGGCCATGCACCAAGGCATGTTTAGCCACAGGGTAATCCTCATTACCAACAAACACTGTCTGCCTGTGACCATTCATGCGAATGGACAGTTTGTTGCTGGTCATTCCCACATAGAACGCTTCACAGTGCAGGCATGTCAGTTGGTAAATCACGTGGGTACTATTGCAAATGGCTCTGCCTTTGATTATGTAGACCTTCCTTGGATACGGGACTGGAGTAAATGGTGGTGGAAGGGTGCATAGGATAGGTTTTACAATGGGGCCAGTTACAAGGGTAGGAGCCAGAAGGTAGGGAAGGTGGTTTGGGGGTTTCATAGAGATGGACTAGGAGGTTAGGTGGGCGGCGGAAAGACACTCTCGGTGGAGTGGGAAGGATGTCATGAAGGACGGATTTCATTTCGGGGCAGGATTTAAGGAAGTCTTATCCTTGCTGGAGGGTCACATTCAGAGTCCGCTCCAGTCCCGGAAAGTATCCGGTGACAAGAGGGGCACTTCTAGGAGTCTTCTGTTGAAAGTTCTGAATTTGGGGGGATGAGGAAGTGGCTCTGGTAATTTGCTTCTGTACCAGATTAGGAGGATAGCTGCGGGACGTGAAAGCTGTTATTAGGTTATTGGTGTACTGGTTCAGAGATTCAGGACTGGAGCAGACTCGTTTGCCATGAAGACCTAAGCTGTAGGGAAGGGAACGTTTGATGTGGAATGGATGGCAGCTGTCATAATGCATGTACTGTTGTTTATTGGTAGGTTTGATGTGGATGGACATGTGAAGTTGGCCATTGGACAGATGGAGTTCGACATCGAGGAAAGGCTCGGGTATCCAGGAAGGCATAAAATTCTTTTCAATATTATTCCTATGAGAATGCATACATTTGTACACGATGGCCAAATTTCATATCTGTCATCTAAATATTTCCAGAGTTATAACAGCTCAAAGTAAAAAAAGGAATAATTCACGCTCGCCCTTCGCAAAATTGCACATGGCGTCTAACAAATGATTATAATTGTCCAGTATTGCTTCAACGAATCTTAAAATCTATCATTATTGATTGATTGGCGACATGTTCGAATGTTTACATAATTTTTTCCATCATGGTAGAGCAGGAAAATATTCTGAAATTAGGCGATTGGACATGGAATGACCCAGGGGCTACATGTTAGTAGTGTAAGGAGTTTCAGAGTACATTGTCTGTCGGGCAATTATTTCAAGATTCAAAGTTAAGGAATAAGCATCCAGATATCTGCTTATTTGTAACGTCAGCAAGCACACTGGGAGACTGTCGTGGCCGTCCTGGTTCCAGAAATACTCCGACCAGGTGGAGAGCTCAGGCACACACAACAGGCCGTGGAGACGGCAGCCAGCGCAGTTAGGCAGATTAGGCGGCTGCCAGGACAGGCTTGACTCGGCCAGCCGGACGTGCAGGTGCAGCACTCAAAGGGTTAATTACTTGACATTAAATAAGTAAAATTATTTAAAGTGGCGAGAGTCATTTTGCGCAGGACTACCAATATTGTCAACTAACAAAAAAAGGAATGAAACAGATATGCAGTTTTCTCGACTCCTGTATGCTAAAACCTGCAAATAAATATTAGGAGGACAGGGTTTCAAAACATAGGTCAGTTGGAAGTTTTAATTTTACAAGAAGCTATTATGGATGATTTCAAACATATACTTAATAAAAGTGTGTGAAAATAACTAATCTGCTGGTTTGTTCAGTATTTGATAAAAGTATTCACAATCAGTTCATGTAGTTTAATATTAAACAAGAATTTTTCACACAGTGGTTTGTACATAAATATAGTATTAAGTAATAAAGTATAAAACTGAATTTTTCATAACTACCTGGACCAAATAAAAAAAACTTTGTAAAATTTATTACTGTACAGAAAATTTTGAGTAGCAGTTGACAACTAAATACTAATAAAATGATTTTACTCTGCTAGATTTAGAAATATAACAACATCCATAATTAGATAACACATTAAAAATGAAGATTTTATACATGTTCCTCCCTGGTACAACAACAGTACCTATGGTTTGCACACAGCATATCACACAAATGATCAATATCAAATGGAAATAGCCATCCAATGCTGACCCAATCTGAAGATGTGCCAGGAGCGTGAAACACATTATTGATCAATAATTTTTATTAACTGGAACAGATATGTGTTTTTTCCTTGAATTAAAATGAATATTTGTTATAACGTGCAATGTGAATTCACATTACTGCATTGTACATAAAAAGTAAAATCTGTTAGATTTAACAATAATACTGTGTAAATAGGAGTAAAGAAAATTTTCTGGTATTTCTGCTCACTTATCTCTAACAATGAAATACTTTGACCGTTGTGCTACACAAGTATAATATCATTAATTGTAACCTAAAATAAAAAGTACATAGGAAGTGACAAATTTGTGTAATGACTATTGTGTACAGAATTCCATATAATTAGAAGTTACATACTGAAAAAGACAAAAAGGTAACCCACGTTGATGCATAAAAATGAACTATGTGGATACACCATTCAAGTTGTAAAAGTTGCGTCTTGAAGACACTTAAAAGAAAATTATACATTAATGCTTCCAGTCATAGTAAGTCATTAATGACACAATAATGTCTAATAGTTGCAAACATGCAACAAAACTAAATTGTATATATTTTATCATCAATGTAATATCTTTAAACTTAATGGCTTTTTCCATGTACTCAACAGTATTTCCCCACTTCATAAATGTTCATCTTATGAACACTATTCCTCCAGTATCATTTCAATACCTATGTAACAAATTCCTTTTTTCCTTGCCCTGGGAATTATGGAATATTTTTTCACATCTTATGCCACTATATAATAAAGCTGCAAGAAGCAAAAGCATAATTTGTATGTGAAGTGATGAATTAGTTTCTTATTCAGTTGCTCATAGTCCAGAACCTTCTCAAGGTAAACTGTTTCACACATTTTATACTTTACATACACACATTCATCTATTTCATTTGGACACACATTCTTTTAAAATATTCAGTGCTGATTACATGTAAGATTTAATATCTATTAAGATTCTTCTTAATTTATATAGAAAATCACAAACACTGTAAAACCCCAGAGATTTAGCATGTTGGCACCTTCTGACCTACTGAATAGATTATGATAAATAACAATTTTGTCTCCATACTCTAGCTGATTATGTATTTCAGTCACCAGTAATTACCTTTACTAAATGCAACTGTGACTGAAGTTAAATAACCAGCAACAACCTGTCAATATTTGCAGCAGATTTCAGTTGCCACATTTCTCCACAGACATTGTGTCTTTTTTACAAAGGGCATCCAGGAGGAATGGTCTATATGGACATAAGAGCTATTCTGAATGGTTTGTGAGATACAACATATATAATGTAATTTGTGGTACTGCTGCCTTTGTTGGGGAATATGCAGAGAAACTCAGATAAGCAACACATGTTTACCTAAGAGTGCCAAAATACCATAAAGTTTATTGCAATTTACTGGAACATTTATTGTGAACTAGACAACATCTGTAATGTGACATGTATGATAATTCTTAAAGTTGATACTTTTCTAAACAAATTATGCTTCATCAAAGGTATGCTGTAATGTTTTCTAATTGATGTACATTTAAAGTGTTTTATTTTTGAAACCATTCAGAACAGGGAACATATAAATACAAAGGTAGATTATTTTGTTTCCTCAAATGATTTGAGTGGCCCTCTCATATCCCTGAATAATGACCGATTCTTTTGGACAAAAATGTATAATATGTAACATAGTACAACACAGTTATTCACTTTTTGAAACCCTGTAATTGTCTACCAGTGCAGCATGTAAGTTTGAAATTTCTGTCAAAGTTACTTCATTCTGTCCTCTACAACAGTGATAAATCATGGCATCCTGTAACATCACACTCAAGCTTAGTGATGCTTCATATACAAGATGTCAACATATGACTTTAGAAAAAAATCCAGAGTGCAGAAATTAATGTGAGATGTTTGAAGGGTTGCCACATGTCCTGGTTTTTTGGGAGCATCACATGTTCAGATTAAAGAAATTGGTGTACCAGAACACACTGTTGGGATGGCAGCTTATCCTGGATTTTGAATTTTAGGGAAATATTTTCATACTATCTAATCTTTCCTCGAAATTTTTGTGCAGATCTCTATCTCAACTCCAGTTGTTATGCTAAATAATGGAAATTTGTATCACTGCTGCTGAGTGTGTTCCTTTAAGAAGTGCTGTTGCCTGGTAATGCTGCTAAGTTTCCATTATTGTCCCTTACCTAAGTTCAGTTTAACCCTGAAGAATATGGTTCTCAGTTCCTCTGTCTGGGTCATATTCCAGTTAATTTCTTATTAAAGTTCTTGAATATTTCAAGTGAAATAAGATTACTAAACAACGAAGTATTTATACCAAGGAAAAAGAAAAAAGTGAAGGATGGTTCTTCATTAAATGGCATGAAATGACTAAGGTAGAATGTGTAATTTGTAAGTGTTACATATGGAATGCAGCTATTAAAGATCATTCAGTTAGCATAAATCAAATACCTAAGCTGCAAGCACTTAAAAAGGTACAAATATTTTGTTTCATTTCATTTAAACATTGTAACAGCAGTGGGATGAACAAAATACTATTGTGGCGGCACTAGCCAACAATGTGAGTGTTTGTGTCTCTGGTTGTTGAACATGATCACAAACCAAGTGTTATATCTATTGACAATCTTTGGTTTTTACTTCTTCTTGTATCATCCGCCATAAGTCAGTTAGTGTTTGTTCGCTGTGTTGATATCATCAAATAAAGCTTTTGTACTGTAAAGTGTGTGGTCATTGGGCTCCACTGGCCCTAGTAACCTCTACACAATTAAACATGTCTTTAAAATGAGTAGACTGTACTTCTGTTTTACACGCACTCAACAACAATATCATCAGTAAGACTGCACTTCTGGACTGAGCTCAAAAACATTTTAATGATTCTGAAGCAGCATAAAATCAGCAACAACTTTGAAAACAATTTTACTGTCTGATACTTATTTGTGATGATCATTCAAAGCACTGTTATTTTTACATAGCCACAGAGACTAATAATCACAATGCCAAGAAACTATTTCCATCAATTTTTCAGAATGTCACACAAAAATAGCTTTTAGTGAAATTAATTTGGTTAGTTTCTCTGTCAAATGAAACTGCCTCTGCAATAAGTACATTTTGTGAAACTGCCTCATAAGAATATAAAATTGATAAAAGTAGGCAATGCAGTATTTTGCAGTAACAAATCAACATTCATTTTGAAGGTGGTACAAAAAATGTGTTCACAAAATTTGAAAGTGAAATAAATTGAGAACTTTTCAATTAAATTTGAACGTAACTCAAAGTAGCAAAGGGTGTTTATACTTTTTCAGCCTTCTTGTGACTATCATATTGTCTGAGCAGGCTGCAGTACTGGCAGTTGCATTTTGGAAATAGCATAGACTTCCCGCCCCCTTCCAGCTTATTAAAAATTGCAAACTTTTGCCGAGTTTTTTAAAAAGATACCGGTACACAGTTTTGATATTCATTAAGCTCTGATTCCAAACCAGAGCAGAGGGCAGACAACACCTTCTGTATCCCTTACAGTTTAACTTCTACTCTGAGGCATAAGTGCAATGGTGGGGCTGAAAGGGTGTCAAAACTGCTTACAGGTACATTTTTAAAGAACTTAACAAAGATGTGATGGTTTTGCTGCACTTGGGGGTCATAGAGGAATCTTTTGAAATTTGATTAATGCACTTATCAGCATTACAATCCCCCTCCCTCCCCCTATTCCGTTATCATATCACAAAACAACATGAAACAGGAGGCTGAAAAACCCCATACACCCTTTCCTACTTCAGATCCTTTTTAAATTTTATTGAATGGTCCCTACAGCTTCTTCCATCTATAACAGGGCAAAAATTGCTGTCATGATATACTCCAAAGGAGTCACATCACCTTCAAAGGGAATACAAGCCCACATTTCTGTGGGTTAGTAGCAGTGTTGTTCGTTGTCATGAACATTGTTATGTTGCTACAAACTGTCATTTTCAACCATCAAATATGTAGGAACTAATATCCTAAGAGGGAAAAAAAGATGAATAATTGACTCCCTGTGTACCAACCCCTGAAGAGCCTATCAATGCTGATTCTGCAAGGCAATATATCAAGGTAAGGAATGAAATGTGTGTAATAAGGGTGTGACAACATTCTCAGGATGGCATTGGACAGAACTGCAGTTTCACACCAAAATGTCATTATTAATCTACCTTACACTTTACATAAGCTCTGACCTTTTTCTGTGTCAAACCTCCCTCCCCCCGCCCCCCCCCCAACCGCTTTCTGAAGCATCACCAAGACTGAGGGCAATATCATAGGACACGGTGCTGTTGCACCATTACAGATTATGGTTGTAGGCTTTAGGCTTGTGTGTCCCAATTTTCAAATTTATCCCTCACTCTGGGAGGCAGTTATGGGGTTTCCAAAAGGTGACACATTAATCATAATGTGCAGTGTATTTCCATATTACATTTCTTAGTGGTATAGTAGCTCTAAAAACATGGTAGCAATAATTCTGATGCACATTAACCACATTGATAACAGTACACCATTACTTTTCTTTCCAGTGTCCATTTATATTTGACTTTGGATTTCACATTTAAATAATAATATAGAAACATTTTCAATGTATGAAAATATTTATGAGTCAGTATTATTTATCAAATTGATATTTAATTCTTATAAAACCATACTGATTATGAAAGACTTTACAAGAAATATGGAAAAAAGAAAAAATATATATACAGTAAAACCTCGTTTTTATGTTTTCCTGCCATTTACATCATTTTTTATTGGTCCCGTCAAATTTCCTATGTTCATAATTTTTGTGTTAACATATTTGCACTTTTCCCGCATTTTATGCTTTTCGAAAGCATGTTCGTGAAGAAAAAAATGATGTAATCTACATAAATTGACGCTATCATGGCTTTCCCCTTAAAGTATAGCACTTAAAAATTGTTCACAGTCAAGTTTCTTGACACTTTGCATTTATTCAAATGTATATTTCGTGTATCGTTTTTGGCAGTATGCAGCTAGTTGACATACAACGCGCCGATTTGTGGCGATGTAGTTCCTCTTTCCACCAGCTTCTTTGCCAGAGTGACTGGCATGTACTCAAACAATCAGAACCAGTTGTGACAATAAAGAGTTGCATTGTTTTTGTGATACATATTTCTGATCAATAAAGAACGTTATCTGTTAAAGTTGGGTATCATAATATCCACAACCTCAAAAAAGTGATAATAGTGTTAGATGTCGATCCTATGCAAATGTCACAAAAATACTTATGCGTATGTTTGCACTCGTGAACACGAATAAATTCTCTAATACTGTCATGTGAAACATAGAAAAATACAAAAAGAACAGAACTTTAGGAGTTTTACTACGTAAATAATTAATGCCGGTAAAAGGCAGTAATTTTGAAGATGTGTTACATATCCCAGCAGCAGCATCCAAACGATAACTATCAAAGTGGTTCAGGTAATTTTGAAGATGTTTTTCATAGCCCAGCAGCGCTGTCCTCGATTATAATGGATGAAATTATGTCAAAAATTTCTACTTCCCATAAAATTACCAGTTCTGCCTGGCACATAAAAGAGCAGTGTCCTCGATTATAATGAATGAAATTACTTCAAAAATTTCTACTTCCCATAAAATTACCAGTTCTGCTCTGCGCTTAAAATAGTAAAAATTTGGACAACCTTTATTGTATAATAAACTTCCTGGCGAGTATTTAGATGCCTATTATGTACATATATCACAAATAAACTATGACAATGCAAGGCTGAGCCAGTAAGCATATTTTATCATTTAAAACATTGTTTCCTGCATTTTATGTTTTCCTGCATTTTATGTTTTCCTGCATTTTATGTTTTCCTGCATTTTACACCATTTTACTGAAGCGCTTGAAAAGTGTAAAAAACGAGGTTCTACTGTATTTTCATATATGAAAACAAGAGCAATGATTTCCTTTTCAGAGAGAGGAGTCAAACTATACATGTTTCTCCACATTTTAAAAATGTTATTCAAAATAGAATTGACCGTCAATTCAAACACACACAAAAATGATGGATTTTTGTGTTGTATTATTCTAGAACCAGTAAGTCATTTGCATAACACCTGATGAATCTACTGGAGTTTCCATAATACTTGACTGACGAACTAATCTTGGAGTCCTGTTAGAGAAGCGTCTAGTGTCCCTTCGTTCTAGAGGTGTTACTTCACTTGGAGGCTTCACAAATTCTTGTGGCATAACAGGTAGTTCTACAGTTTCATGTGGATCAAGATCCTCATAAGATGTTGCTATAGATGACGGCCTGAAATTGTACAGAAACCATGATTAAAGTTGAGAATTTAATGACTCTTGAAAATCATTATACTCTTTTTTTTCTTTTGAAATAGAGATTTCTTAGCCGTTTCACGTACATGGGACACCTTAATAATTTATTTTTATTCTGTGGGACATATTTGTCCCAATGTACCGCAATGGTAACTAGTGTACCTGTATTTGAATGTTATGTTATAGGGTTTGAAATCATTTTTATTACGTAAAAAAGTGTAATTTCAGCAGAAAACATCTTTGTTATTATTAAATAAGTGATAAAAACATTGAACAAGTATAAGTTCAAATCTGCTTTTAGGTCATGTGCTCTAGAGAAAAAGAATTTTTCATCACTGATGAAAGTGTTATGCAGATTTTAGAGGCTTTCAGTAGTAACGACGAAGACAATCTGTTACTAGATGAAGAGGATAAAATTTTTCTAGAAGGAGTTATGGGAAATATAACAGAACATATTGCTATAGAAGATCCTGAAAAAGAAATATGTAGTCCTCCTACCAAAAGAAGACATGCAGAAGAAGTCACATCAGAGACAAATACTGAGGAACCTGAATGCCTTCGATTTACCAGAATTAAATGGATCAGAACATACCAATCAAGACAGTTCACTGATGATATGAATCACGAATTTGGAAAAGTGTTTTAGTATCCTTGAAAATGGTGAAATGCCACAGCCATTTGACACATTTTCTTCCACTATAGGCTTAAATGTTTTGTTGCATGATATATTAATTCGTGAAAGTATTTGTTATGCTGAACAATCTTGCAATGCAATCACCACAAATGAAGGCATTTCTTTGTATGAAGATGGTAATGGTGCACAACATTTTACATAATTGGGCAACTGATGTAGGTTTTCCTTACCTAGCTCAGATCATAACACTATGCCGATTTCAAGAAATTCAAATGTACTTACGTTTTTGCGATAATGCAGATCAGTCAAAGAAAGATCGTGCACACAAATTGAGACCTGTAATTGTCCATTTGAAGAAAATATATTCAAAATTAGTGGCATGAGCAGGACTGAAATTAACATTATCATCCCTAGAGTTCAGAAAATGCATTTTAAGAAATCTAATTGGCAATTATTCAAGTTGACAAAGAAATTTATCAAAAGATGTAAAAACCTGAAGAAGGCTGCAGACATGTTGTAAGTCAGAGTGTAGAGCACCGAATGATAAAATCGGAAGTGAGGAAAAATGTATTAATTGTGCCTCAAAGCATGTTGAAAATCGTACTTACTATATCTGTGAGCAGTGTGGTGTTAATTTATGCTTGGCTTCAAGCAGAAACTGTTTTGCAGAATTTCACATCAAATAGACAGCAGATATTCAGCCTTTGTAATTATTCAATATATAAAGTGTTATGTGTTCTATAAGTGTACTTTAAGGTATATAGGGACAAGTATGTCCCAACATTTCTTTTGGCAGTACAAATAAAAATATTTGAAATAATGACATATTTTGTTTAAAAACTTCAAAGTACCACAGAAATACAGAAATTTCAATCATTGGCCCTTTAGTTTTCTTATGTCCCTGAAACATCAATAACACATTAGAATTCCAAAATATCTAATAATAAACAAATACAATAAAAGTATGACAACAGTGTAACTTCTAGTTTGTGTCAGTTATGGTTCCTTTAGGTGGAATATTTTTGAATGCTGAAAAGTTGTCCAGAAACGTAATGAATATGTAACAGATGAATTAGGTTGTAAGTCTCTGTCTTCTTGTACACATGTGTTATATTTTTATATATTCCATTGTCACTATTGAACACTACAGTAGTATATACATCTACATCCATACTGCATATCTACAGCTACATCAACCTCTATAGACATTAAGGAGCCAAGCCAGTATAACCGCCTGCACAATACAGTGTTCATTCATCTTTGGAACACATTGTAACAGCATTTTGCATGCAATGGATCAACAAATGAATGTGGCACGAGATACCTTATGCAAGGTTATGCAATTACTGTAAATTATGGATGAATGATTTCTGGGCTCCAAGCTGTTGTCCAACTGTTCCAGGAGTGTGTGTGCTGTGTTCAAGTCAAATGAATCTGGTGGTCATAACATCAATGTGAAATCACTACAAGACTCTTCAAACCACTTTATGATTGTGGGCTGTGATATGAAAGTTACCATCCTGGAGGATGCTCTTGCCATCAGTGAAAACGTGAAAGATACAGGTGGTCAGTAATGATGTTCACATAGTTCAAACTTTCATGGTCCTTCCTATTACTACTAGCAGGTCCCATGTAATCCCAGGTGGACATCCCTATAGCATAATGCTGGCTCTATGAGGCTGCAACCATTGTGGAGTACAAATTTAAAAATCTATTTACTTTGATGATTGTGCCTGTCAACTCTACATTCAATGATGATGCACAGATATCCAGCACTTTGTTCATGCTTGTGGTTTCACGACCTTTCATCTTTTTCTATTGATACATCAGTAGCATGTGAAAGGCTGGCAAGCTTTGCTATTTCTTAGATGCCAGTCCAAACCAATATAACCTTCGTCAAGGTTCCTTATTTCATAAATTTCCTCATTTGCAGATTCATGGATTTCACCATTTGCAGCTCACATAATTGCCAAAATGATTCATTTCTGCTCCAGTTACAAAATTTATATACCACCTCATGTAACTACAATATTAACAGGAAACATTCAGTCTGCCAGAAGAATAGCTAAATGCCCAAAAGCTTGCTTTTGAAATAGATGATCATCTTAGCTGTTAGCTTAGCTGTTACCCATAAACTAGTTACTATTTCCATTCCAAATACTTGCTATTTCTACCGTTAGCCAAAATACAAGCAGACTATGACAATGACAACATGCATAGTTTTGCCCCACAGCATCTTAGTAAACCATGTCCTTCTTTGCCTATGTCAGTTATCTATCATTGATGGCACTAGTTTATATTTTACTATCTCTTTTTCCCATTACTGTGCAGTTTCTAGATTGCTTTGTCCATTTTTGTTGCTGACACCAAGGCTACCCCAATTTTTTACCTGATTTTTCATCACTTTCTCAGTTCGATGATGACTACAGTGAATACACTGTTGGATAAATAAAATAACACGTGTAGAAAGATGACATTGATTTTGAGTTGATGACAGAACATGCCACATGGGGATAGTACATGAACATCACATAGTTGCCAAAGCACCTTCTGTGCATTAATAGGGGATATTTACAGCAATAAGGCTCAGTGTGATACCAATGCATAAATCAAACACATGGCGTGCCATGAACAAGTTTGAAAGGGTCAAATTCTGGCTTTCAGGGTGGTGAGATCGTCCTTTTGGGAGAACTGCCACACAAGTTGAATGTGTTGCAGCAGTTGTGCAGTGATACTGGTTGCAATGGATATGTGAACATTCTTACACAAATATGTGAGTTTCTGGATGTAGATGCAGCCTGGACATCCACCAAGATTGTCATATTGTAAGGGCAGCAGTGGCAGATTGTAAAGCTACCAATAAGCACAGACAAGAAGGTTTATGAGCTCAGAACTGTCAACAAGAACTGCTGTGAACTGGTTACTAGCAGTTGAACTAAGGACACACTCACTTGTAGTGATTTTTCACTCATGCCACAGTATCAATGTGCTCAGCTCAACTGGTGCTATCAGAGGTAACTTGAAATGCTGGGCCTTCAACTTCAGTGATGAAAGTAAATTCTGTCTGCAAGCAAATTATAGTCATCTGCACAAAAGACGTAGACCTGGCAAGAGCTTACTCATAGAGTGCATTCATCCAGGAGACACTGGCCTCACCCTAGGCCGTATGGTCTGAGGTGCAATAAGCTACAATGCTTGTTCACGTTTGTGGAGAGAATGTTGCCCAGCAGTTGGTATGTGTAGAATGTTGTAAGACCATTCTTTAGCCATCTTGCAACAGGAAAGTGATGTGTAGTTCTAACAGGGTAATGGTCACCCACACACTTTGAATGAAACTCAATGTGCTTTACAAAACATGCAGCAAATTCGCTGGTCAAAATGATTTCTGAACCATCTCCAGCTAAGCATTTGTGGGTATGACAAGCAACGAATGACATGTACAACTCACCAATGAACTATGTGAATGGATATGGATTAATTTATTCTAAGATAGTATTTTCCATTTGTGTGATGAAATGGGTGTTTCATCAGTCCTGTTTAAGCTGATGATTTGTAAATGTAATCATATGGATTGTTTCATCAATAAATCTTGAGTGAATTGGAAAACTAAGAGGATGTATTAATTTTTATGTCCAACCACTGGCCCTCCCACTACCATAGACTCTCTTCTCATGGTGGCATTGATTCAGATATAGGATTTGGATATGAGATTTACCATTTTCTCTGGATCCTTGCCAATGTACACTTCAGCAACATTTTTTATGTTCCTTTAGTTCTCATGTTTTTCGTGGTGCAGCACCTCTTTTTCAGTTGCTGTCCTGGTTGCTTTCAAGCACTCTGTTTCCTTCTGATTTTGAGTTGCCTCTTATCTGTAGGATTTAACAGCCCAAAATTCCTGTTTTCCATTTTCTTAGTGCCTGCATTGTGGCGATCCACAGTTGAACATAAACATTCCTTTATATGTGTCAAAATTTCTGTTACCATTGCCCTTACAACATTTAGTGTTCAGTTTGAGCCTTTACTGAATTATCTCCGACAGATGCTTTTCTATTGCCAGTATTTGCATATTAAGTGTATTTATATGCCTTACATTATACATTCAATTCAATGAGTTATTGATGCAACTAGTGAACTCTCGGAATGTCATACTTATCAGGATACATATCAAGCTGCATACCACTGCCATTAGTGCACTTAAAGGAAGTTTATCTCAGTGACAATTGCATTAATGCCTTTCCAATGGTATTTTGCAAATGGAAAGAATTGACTGGGAGATGAAACACAATTTCCAAGTACTTCAGTTGACTGACTAAAAATCATGTTTTATCTTTCTTGAATAAAAGTATGTCTTGGTTGTAAAAATCTGTTTTTAATCAGATATGATTGGGTTTGCCAGGTTAGGGCACCTTTAGATATCTAATGCAGAAGAAAGAGGAGAAATAGTAACATGACATATTTACATTACAATTTTTTTAAAGTTAAAAATCTTTCATTAGCTACAAAACATCCACATGGAACATAGACATTGCCTAGGTGGGGTGGCTTGTGTGCCTCAGAAATACAGATAACTGTACCTAAGTGCAACCACAGCAGGGGGATATCTGTTGAGAGGCCAGACAAATGTGTGGTTCCTGAAGAGGGACAACAGCCTGGATTATTGACTGAGCTGGCCTTATAAATCAGCTTCTGTGGCGTTGCCATACAATTATGTCGAATGGCTGAAAGCATGGGGAAACTACAGTTATTACTTTCCCAAGGACAAACAGCTCTATGGTATGAATAAATAATTATGCTGTCTTCTTGAGTTAAATATTCTGGAGGTAAAATAGTTTCCCATTCAGATCTCCAGGCAGGGACTACTCAGGAGGATATCATCATCACGAAAAACAAAACAGACATTTATGGATCTTTGCAAGGAATGTTCTATCCCTTATTTAACAGGTAAAAGGTAAAGCTGTCAACAATCCAAAGATTGGTTTGAACACCACAGTGCTTACTAGGCAAGGTCCTGTTTGGAGGTGGTATGCCATTGCCTTCCTCTGACCTTCGGACTGGCTTACCCAGCCAGTTATAGGGGGACCTAGAGTTTAATGTGGGTTCCGAACCACGGTGCTACTCGGTATTTTTCACATGAGCAATACTGCCAGAGATGAAAGAAATGGAAAGTGCCAGATAAAAATCCAAGGACCTGGCAGGGATTGAACCCGCGACCTTCGGATTCATAGTCTGGCACTCTACCACTGTGCAACCGAGGCACACTATTGAGTAGGTAATTTAGAAAATTTGAAAAGAGAAATGGATAGGTTGAAATTAGATATGGTGGGGATTAGTGAAGATCAATGTCAGGATGAACAGGATTTCTGGTCGGGTGCGTAGAAGGCTATGAATACAAAATCAGTTTGGGATAATATAGGAGTAGGTCTAGTAAAATAGGAATGCAGGTAAGTTACTATGAAAAAGTAATGAATGCATTATCATAGCAAAGATAGACACAAAGCCAATACCAACCACAATAGTCCACATTTACATGCCAACTAGCTCTGCCGATGATGAGGAGACTGAAGAAATGCATGAAAAGATAAAAGAAATTATTCAGACAAAGGAGAGGAAAATTTCATTCTGATAGGGGACTGGAACTCAGTAACAGGAAAAGAAGACAAAGTACTAGGCGAATATGGACTGGGGAAAAGGAATGAAAAAAGAGGACACATGGCAAAACTTTGTGCAGAGCACAATTTAATCATCACAAAAGGATGTTGTATGAGGGGGGGTTGGAACTTAATAGTGGCAATAGAGCTGTGGAGACCCTATGCAACTGAATCTACCATTGTTGCTGATAGCACACATTGGCATACCTACCTTACCTCCGAACAATGGACTCGCACATCCCACGTGACCATCGTGCATACAATCGAGGGAAACACAGTCACTTGTGAGTGAGCGACCTAATGTAATGGTGTCACTATGTTCTTGAAAAAGGAACAACAGATTAGCATGAAGATTGAATGTGCCAGAGGTTGTACTACAAGACAGTTTCATCAAGGTCTTCAAGAGGCATTTGGGTAGTTGGCATTGCCGTACAGAACAGTGGCACATTAGGTAAAAGCTTTCAACAAATGTCAGCAAACTGTGGCAGACATACATTGGGCAGGTCATCGTAGCATCTCTGATAAGAAGACATTGCCACTTTAGTGGACAGTAATCAACACCAGATACTTTGTGAGCTCGCCCATGAAACCGGATTAGTGCAGGCACATACAACGAAAGCTGTGACTGCTCTGTTCAGTCGATGGGACTGTGAAGTACTGTTCCATTCACCATACTCCCCAGACTTAAGTCCTTATGACTGATTTGATTCCGAAGATGAAGCAACCACTTTGTGTCATTTTCTTCAGAACTGTTCCAAAGATTAGACAGGCAGTAGACCACTCCATTTGCCCCATCAGCAGAACAGGCTCTGCTACTGGTATACTACGTCTTCTACATTGCTGGCATTGTGTTCTACACAACACTGGTCACTACTTTGAAGGACAGTAACAGGTGCAAACATGTAATGCTTTTGTATCAGTAGTGAATAAATAGTTGCCACTATTTAAGTTACAACCTCCATATATGTGGAAGAGACCAGTAGACACTGGAAGGTACCAGACTGACTTTAAATGGTGAGGCATAGATTTAGAAACAAGGTTTTAAACTGTAGGACACACCCAGGGGCAGATACAGACTCTGACCAAAATTATTGGCTATGAACTGTAGAATAAAACTTAAGAGACTGCAAAAAGATAGAAAATAATGGAGATGGAACCTGGAAAAACTGAAGGAACCAGAGGTGGTTGAGTATTTCAGAGACAGCCTTAGACAAGGGTTGACTGAAATGGGGGAAAGTAATACAATACAAGAAGAATGGGTAGTTTTGTGACACACAGTAGCGAAGGCCACAGAGGATCATATAGGTAGAAGGACATAGCCTAATAGAAATCCTTGAATACACAGGAGACACTGAACTTAATTCATAAAGGAAAAAAATACAAAAATGAAGCAGGTAAAAGGGGATACAGATAGGGTTGGGCTATGAGCACACTCAAGAAATGCACAAGCTAAGGCAAATTGTTGAGTACTCTAGAGACGTTGTCGACAGTGTTGCCCTCTCTTGAGGCTGAGTGAAACTACTCAACAAGGAAGCATTGTGACACAGCAGTTGTAATCATTGTCTTCTGTACATGCGTGGAAGAAACTGAATTATTATTATTAGCAGTAGTAGCAGAATGTTTCACAGAAGACAAAAATCATAGGACTATTATTAAAATGCGTACCTTACACAAAACAAGAACTTCGTTGTTATGAAAAACAAATAGCCTATGCATTTATTTATACTTACTTGAGAGAGACATTCTACACGTTACATCCAAAAACTACTAACATATATTTACTAATAGTAGAAAAAAAAAAAAAATTCGGCGCGGCTTACAGTATTAGCCAGCATGACATACCTAAACTTCCTTCCTTACTTCATCTTAACGCTCTGGTACTCTTTCAACACATTTACAGCTACAATAATGATTGTTGGTTGTTATGTCCTCCTCCTGTCCGACAGTTTTGATAATATTAATTTTTATGCATTTTGCATGTTATTGGAGCAAAATTAAAAGTTACAGTTATCTGATACTGGCGGACTGTTTCACGCCTAACCAAACTTTTTACCAAATTTTGTTTTATTGTAGTTTGAATAGATAACATACATAATATCTGGATATTCTGTCTGACTTGTATTAATATAAGAATGTAATTCTGTATCTGTGAACATATGTTTTGGATTGCTAAATATATTGTGTAATTTTAAATGTCTTATCATGCCTGTTGTATTTTCTGCTCCACTGTGGAGATTTGAAACATATGTCTCCGTCTTCCGTAAAGTACTGCCAGCTCCATGACTGGTTTTTGTGTGTCCAGTGTCTATATTTAAATGATAATCACAGTGAGCTGCAAGTGTTGCAAACAACCGTAGCACATGGTGCGGCGAGCTGTCCCCGTCAACCAGCGAGCAGTGGTGTATGACGTGGCGAGTTGCCTCAGTCAACCAGCATGCAGTGAGAAATACTGGGTGCACTAGAGTCGCCCTGCCACACAGTCCCACCCCTAGATACAGATGGTAGAAATATGAGGTTGACAAAGTGCAGGCTAGCTAAGCAGGAGCGGTTAGAGGACAAATGCAATACTGTAGAAGAATGTATAACTAGTGGAAATATAGATACCACCTACAGGAAAATTAAAGAGCCATTTGGAGACAAGAAAAGCAGCTACATGAATATCAAGAACTTAGATGGAAAACCAGTACTAAGCAAAGAAGGGAAATCTGAGAGGTGAAAGGAATATATGGAGACCTATACAAGGGAAATAAAAACAAGAAATGGAAGGCGAAATAGATGAAGATGACATAGGAGTTACAAAACCGTGAGAAGAATTGGACAGAGAACTGAAAGATTAAGTCAAAACAATGCTCCAGGAGTAGATGATATTCCCTCTGAACTGCTGACATTGTTGGGGGAGACACTCATGAATAAATTGTGCAAGATGTAGTGTATGTATACAGGACTTCAAGAACAAAATAATAATTCCAATTGCCGCGGCAAGGCGGCTGAGCACATTGAGGTGCCCCCTTGGGCATGGATGTTTATGTCTTTTTTTTTTTTGTATAAGGTAGTTCATAAGTATAGTTTAGGAACTGATGACCCCACGACCCCTCACTTAAGTCCCTTAAGCATAACAAACATCTGAATAATTCCAATTCCAAAGAAAGCAAGTGTAGGCAAGTCTGAAAATTACAGAACCATCAGTTTAATAAGTCATGATTGCATAATACTAACACAACTTATTTACAGACAAATGGAAAAACTGATGGAATCTGACCTTGGAAAAGAGTAGTTTTGATTTAGGAGAAATGTTGGATCACTCGAGACAATATTCAAATTAGGATTTATCTTAGAAGATAAGTCAATGAAAGGCAAACCACATTTTTAGCTTTTGTAGATATAGAGAAAGCTTTTGACAATTCCGACTTCATACTTTTTCCGACACCACATATGCCACTGCTAATATTAAAGCAAATGTTACTACACACTAACCTGTGTATTGGGCTATGTACAGATCATCTATTTTCATGTCTGTCAGCAGCTCAGCGAGCCTCTTTATGGTGAGTTGTTATCTACAGTCCATTATTGACATTCCTATCAGATTTTCCATTGTTAAAATTTTTCCAACAGCATATTAGGGTGTAAATGAACCATGGTCAACTCCTCCATTGCCCATATGTAGCACACATACTTCCTGTCCAACCTAACACCACTAACATAAGAATTATGTTGTGAAAACAAGGAGAAAAGCTAAATGTGGAACTTGATATACACTGCTGCTCATTCCCACCAGCTGTCAACTGGCAGATGTGAGATAACTATTATTGTTCAAAACAAAGTATGTGTGTTTTTACATATTAATATTACTGACAAATGAAAGTATCCCTATTAAATCTAAAAGACACAAGGATTTTAAGAATTAAGCAATGCAAGAATTTATGATAACAGATATAACCTAAATGTATGTCCACTGTTCCCTACTACACTGCTGCTCACTAATGGTGGTTGTCAACTGGTACTTCTTATCTCCTGCATTTTTTCCTCCCAGTTACTAAGATCCCATACATAAATGTTGACTTGCTAGTTGCAAAGCCCCACCATGACTGACTACCACTCAGGACTGGAAGAAACTGAATCATGTTATTTTTCAGGATTTAAACTATGTACATCTCTTTGTGCCCTAAAATGAGAAATTACCACACTACCCTTTCTATATTAAATTCTGATGCCCACCCAAGTTTGTTCCACAGCTCATATTTGCAAAAGACTTAGATGCATGACCTGTTCCAAACTTCCCTGCAAGACCACTTTCATACACATTATTACCTACTCCAATCTTGCCACAGGAATTTCCTAGCTCTTGCAGTTTAGAGACAGGTAAAATAATCCATGTAGTCTACCAACTTAGCTTGAACCACTGTGTGTTATTCTGTTGACATAACCACTAATAAGCTGGCTGTCTGCATGAATGGCCATCATGAAACCGAGGCCAAGAGACAGTCAGATCACCTAGTTGCAGCATGGTACATTAAACATCAAATGCTGCTTCACAACTTTTTCCAGATGCATCCTTGCCAATTATACCAATTTGTTGATCCTCTGCCTGGAACATACCTTCATTCCTATTAACTCTTCTTCATTCCCGTAAATTCCCCTTCATATTTGTAACCCCCCCCCCCCCCTCTCTTTCATTCTTGTACACCCATTAGGCCTTTGTTGAATGATGCAAAATGAGTGAAAAAGTCTCAACTGAGGTGAGAGAAAGCATTATATCAGTCAGAAAAGGGTAGAAACTGAAAAATGCTCTTATCTACCTCAGTATTCATATGAAAATTATAGAAAGAAACTTCCCTGGTGGAATAAATTTATATTAAAAATAGAAAATGGATGACTTACCCAAAGCACAGGCCCGTCAACAGACACAAATAAAATCACACAAGCACACATACAAGCTTTCGCCACTGCTGGTAGCTTCTTCAGGAAAAGAGGAAGGAAGGAGGGGGAGAAAGGGAAGGATACGGGTTTTAAGGAAGTGGAAAAGGAGTCATTCCAATCCCAGGAGTGGAAGGACCTACCTTAAGGGAATAAAAGGAAAGGCAAACAAGTGGGCACACACACACACACACTCACGCATACACATGCTAACACAACAAGGTAGACATTTCATATGATTCATATAAAGTGATTTAATGAAACCACTGTACATCTAAATCCCCATTAATTATTCAAACTCTGCACATTCCAGATGTTACAACACAAATTAACTCAGTAAAAACATGTATGTCTATTGATATTCTAAATTTATAAATAAATGGTTTTTTAATAAAGTTGTATAATTTCGAAATGTACAAGTCACTGACTAAAAACTTAAAATATCATAATACATTCCTGTTTACTTACCAAACACTTTTCCAAAAATTTACAGATGACTGGTCACCACATCTTGTGTCTCCACTGAGACATCTTTCTTTTGGCTATGCTGGGATATATTAGGTATAACTATTCGCAGCATTCTAAAACACATACTATTTATTTTAAAAGCAAGATCTATCATTTTTAAACAAAGTTAAATAGCATAAATTAAAAGCTCATAATATTTTTATGAATATCCTAAAGCTTACTTTTATGCTCTTCTACAGAACAAAGCACATGTTAACAATGAGCATAATATTATCAAAGCAAGTATGCACATTTATTTACACTCATGCCTTCTTTCATTCTATTCATACACTGTCAAGAAGGAAAACATTCAAGGTTGTGGTACGAGTCACAAAAGACATGCAAGGAATACAAACTTAATCTGAATACTGTATTCAATAAACTATCACTATACTACTTACTGCTATCCACACTTATGCTAGCTACATTTAATCAAGTGTATTCAAAAGAAGCCACTACTTCAGATAAAAAAGGTTGTCTCTTCAACTATATTATATAGCTGCTATTTATCTCCTTTTGTTACTTTAATGTTAACTCGATTACACTGGTATTTTTTACAGAAAATTGTAATATACATCTTGAAATACCTAATCCTGGTTGAAATACATTGTTAATTAGTATACAGTGTAATAACAAACACTGTTGTTCCCCATGTACCTGACCTAACATTTCATGCGGTCTATGAGGTGACATGCTATGGACACCTCCTTTAGGTCTAGTGTGTCCAACACTAAAATTTTGTACAGTGGTTTATCTCAACAATATACACATTAGTCACCTAGATTATAAGTAAATCAAACTATGAACCTTATAACAGGCACAATAAAAGCAATCCCAACCTATTGGTAACCTAGACTAAACAATATAGCTTTTCCTCATCTGCAATTCATTTGCCTGCTCAAAAAGACTGAGAACCACACTCTTCTTCATATTCACCAAGACATCCTAGGCAGTGAGAGAATCAGACTGTCCACCTAGATATACAGTCTCAAATAAAATAATTTTGGCTCAAAATGGATGCAGACTAATTGATCTTTGAAAAGAAGAGTTGAGCAAATGATATGTCAAGGCTTGAAAAGGTTGGCCTACCCCCAAATAAACTGTGCAATACAATTAAAGGGTCTCCATTTTGAAACCACATAATACTCTACCTGTCTGATGCAGAAATTTGAAATTTGGCTCAAATGTGTCTACAATTTTCCCTTGTAATAGCAAAAAGCATGGAACCATGTGATGTCACACTTGGACACAGTGACATTCTAAATAGCAATGTATCAACACATGTGAAAAAAGTTAGAACTTAGAAGTTCATGTGGGTTGATGACATCACAATGACACCAGATTTCATCACAATGCCGTCCATGACTAATAGTGGACTTGTCACATAAAGGGAAGTCCATTACATCCCCACACCCCTTTAGCCACATTCCATCTCTTCTTTTTGACACCTTTGCAATATAGATCAGGACTTAACACCCAGAGTTGGAATTCGGTGGTTCTTTTAATGTGTGGCAAAGGAGAACATTTCAAATAGACCACCACTCAGGTTAGACCCAAATAGGTCTCATGGGCTGGCATAAAAGGTGTCAATCTCTTTACTGGGGTTAATGTTTCCCAAACATTTCAAGCTTGAAAATTACAGTTCCAGTGCAATGTATTACAAGATGAGGTTCACAATAGATTTCAACAATGATGACCACTCCCTTTAGTTAGAGCAAAGGCAGCTGAAGTTGCCTTAGAAAGTTTTAAAATGTGCAGATGCAGGTGAGGGTCTCCATACAAGTTGGTATCACTTTTATTGTGCTGGGAAACTAAAAGTGTATCATGATTATTTTACATACAATATTACTATTGGGTCATTGTGATATTTTTATGCTATATAAAAGACTGTATCATTACCTATTGCTTGAAAACAACTTACTATAGTGTTGAATTATGTTTATTTCTCCTTATTTGATGCATCAGTGTGAGCATTTCTAATACATAAATCACTTCAGCAGTAGTGGAACCATCATCAAGGAAGCTTGCACTCCATCAATAAACCATAAATGGATAATAATGCCATTTTGACACCAGTACAATTAGTGTGTCTTTTTTTTCTAATTATGCTTAAATCTATAATCATACATAGCAAAAGTAAGCAAATATTAAATGATTTGGAATGCTGCAGCCGGAAATGATGATTGTGTGCCTGTGAAATGTGTCTGTGTGACTGACATTCCATCTGCAGCTGACAAGTGAATGACCACAGAGTACATAAGTGTTCAGTCTTCGGTACAACATAACATGTTGCCGGCACAAGAAGTGGGGAGACTTGAGTGGATGACCTGCTGATGAGCAAGTTAGAGTTGAATAGTTATTGTCATAATCCCCTTGCAGTCAGTGCCATTGACTTTCACGTTTTCAGGGGTGTTGAAGGTGCCCAATACGTGACAGGGTCATCATCAAATCAGGCACTGGAAGGGGACAGATCTGCATATATGAGTAGGCATCCGGTAGTTGAGGTGACATGGAAACGTTCTGGTAGGAAATCAGCAATGTTGATAATGAATTTGGCAGCACAAGGTAAAACAGTGTCTGCAGGAAGAGTAGTAGTTCTATCACTAACACTCAGGCACATACTGCCTGAGACACTATCAGACACTAGTATGCACACTTTCTGAGGGGATGTCATGATGTGTCCATTGTAACGATACTGCTGACCCCCTCATCTCAATGTTATCGTACGATACCGTCTGCCTGGTCCTCTCATCTCAATGTCATCCTACGATACCATCTGCGTCGGATCCGGAATCGTATGGTTCTATAGTGATAAAAGTTGCGTGTGAAGTTAGTTAAAAATGAAATAGCCAGCCTAGAAATCAGTGTAGGACAGTGTCTCGGTGATACTGTGATTAAAACATGTGATAGATTTCATTAATTAAGAGATTCATATAGTTTCTTTCCAGACAGATCTATAAACAATACTTTTGTCATTGTTCATTATTTCAAATAAATAGACAGATGAAGGGTAAAAACTTTTACAAAACATAAAGAAATGAAAATAAATAGCATTGTATATATGTTAGGCTCATAAACAAGTTGTGTTGACCAGCTAATTGTGTTATTTCGACTATTACATTAATTATCAATATTGAATTCTTTGTATATATTGACTGACGTTAAATTTTGAATATATTTTGTGAATGGCCATGAGATTTGATAGTCCAATATATGTTAGGAACATGTATGATGTATTCATTAACAAATTAATTGATATTTAACATTGCACTTTGTTGTTAACAGAAAGATCGTAAATTACGACTTAAAAATATTTGCTTTATCTAAAATTATTGTATATATAGTTTTTATTTTATATTGTGATTATTTTTGTGTACATGAAATATTTTCTTTGTATGTTTGTTAATTGTAAATCAGTATATTCTATTGTTATGAACAATGCTTAATGTAATGTCATTATTGCCGATGTTATATATTTGCCTCACCACCTTGTGTGCGGGAGTTCAAGTTTGAGTCGTTTGTCAAATGCTCTGGAATCCATATCACTCTGTGTTTTGAAAATGAAAGTACTACCAGCTAAGTTCTGATGTATTGAATTTGTATTGTTTTGGTGGAGAAGTTTGATTCAAATTAAAGAAGAAGGAGTGAAAAATTGTACTAAATTAGTATTTATTTCTACCACGACGCCCCAGGAGAATAATGTTGCAGCGAGCAGAACCCCCATACAATGTAATCTTGAAAAGATGAGTATTCAGTTTGAAAGTGGTAGAAAGGAACTGTAACTACTTAAATAGCATAGAAATGTTTTACCATGCAACAGATTAAATAGGGTACGTATTTTCCAAGGAAGGGGGGGGGGGGGGGGAGCAAGAACCAAAGCAGGTTTTCATGTTCTTGATAGAGACATTGTGTTACTTGTTGTGAACCAATATGTCAAATGTTTGTTTGCCATGTGTAAGGACTTTGTGAGGGCCCAAATAACAGCACTGTAATGCTCTGCATACTGCATCATCTAAGAGCTTGACACAGGATCATATGTACAATTGTTTCATTATGAAAATGGAAGGAACCATATACGCATTGGGAGGGGGTGCATGTAGAACAGTAATGTGTGAGTGGACACATTAAATTAGTGCATGATGGTCAGAATCAGAGAGAGGGGGAGAGTCATTGATAAGGGTAAATTTGGCAGATTCATATTTATTAGGGGAGATGCGATAACATGAAGTCACTAATCAGGTGCACTTTGTCATTTAGATGTGTAATTAGACACAGAAATCTGGTATCTTTGTTGAAGATACAATGGAGATGAAACATTTTCAACAAGAGTGAACTAAATTCACAGACTGTCCTAGGTTAATCTAGGAAGATTAGGAATTTTGCTGACAGCATTATGATCACAGATCGAAAATATGGGCAGTTGAATATCGGATGAACAGTGTCAGGTGGATGGAAACTGGTGTACATGGAATGCATGGACAGATACACATACAATGCAGAAGTAGTTGCATCAACAGAAGAGGAGATGGGTGACATGATCAAACTATACAGGAAACTGGAAAGTGTGATCAGGTCTGAAAAATGGACAGGAGAACAGTCACAGTTTGTTTTCCTGTAATGTATGCAAATGTACCATTTGGTTAGCCAGAAATTATAATCAAAGTCGGAAACTGAACATGACGTAAAGTCACAATCTGGTGAGAGTCATATGAAATTTGAGGTATGATTAACAATGAGTGTTTAAGAGCAATGCCAGCTGCCTCTAGTTGGTCGTAAGGTTCTCGGCTGAACTTCAAAGCCCAATATTGTTCGTTGTGAAACGTCTGTGGCACTGAATCACGTGAAGCAACTAACATTAGATGTTGGAACTGATGAGTCAAAGCAAGCATCGTCATGGAAAGTCAGCAAATCCAGAGTCTTGCATGGTAGGCTGCAAGTGTGGCTTTGTTAACTGAGGCTCAAACGCATTAGTGCAAAGAAAATGTCATATTTGTGGTCACCACTGTGGGACGATTGTGGGGCATATCTGTAGTAAGAGTCACAATTCCAGTAATAACTTTACTGATAGAATACGTTGTTCATGCAGACTGAAGTAAACACGCAAGTCACACACAAAGTTAAATGTTTCATTGCTCAAAAGGAACTGGAGCAAGGATAAACATAAATCCAAAAGTGAGTTTTATGTTCCAAAGAGTTTACTTATCATCATTTGAATCAATATATTGTAGGAGGAGACATCACATGCTGAATACAAAGAAAAATACAAGGCAAAATAAGATGGTTTAATGAGGAGTGAAAAAATGGGGTTAAGAGGAGGAAGAAAGCATATGGGTAGTAATAATAATAATATTTATTCAACATCGAATAATCAAATACAAATTTTAGGTTTTGTACAGATTATTCTTTTGAATGTGACTATATGATACAGATAATGAAACAATGAAGAAAACATAACTAGAAATTTACTCACACACACACACACACACACACACACACACACACACACACACACACACACCATGGATATTGACCTTAAAGAGAGAGATAATCTAACACAAATTCTTGACATATGAAAATGAATAGCTGAAACCCAAAGAGTAGAAAATTTTTCCAACACATGAATAAAACAATAAATTGTTCAGTGTAAAAAGTCAGTACATAAATGACAACACACTGTACAGATGATCACTGAACTACAGTCACAGAGAAAACAAAATCATTACTCACGTAACTTTAAATGTTTAGCCAATGTTAGGAAAACACGGTGCGCACACACACAACTCACACAAATTTGGCTTGAGTGACATTTCAACACTGAGTTGGGAGAGAAGAAAATAGTAGGTGGATGCAGGGCAAGAGTGTGACAGAAAGTTCCGTGACAGATACATGAGTGGGAAGGGTTATTAAATGGTGGGGGTGGAGGAAAGGGGACAAAATTTAATTTTATGTGAGTCACTGTGATTCTATGGTTACAGTGATGCAAAGACTATGCAGTGAATTAGTAAGCTACTCTAACTTCAAATTAAATTTCAGTAAATCCAAGGAGGGTCACAGAGAAAGACACAGTGAAAGCCATGTGGAAGAAAAAAAGCAATAAAGTACGAAGAAAGGATTACGTTTATGAATAAACACTGAAGTCTGAAGAAATCAGACTAAGACCATACTGTGTGATCTCATACACATAATTTGGAAGTTTAATGTGTTGCCAACATTCAAGAATGGGAGGCAAGATGGATTTTTCTAAAAATGTGTGTGTGTGTGTGTGTGTGTGTGTGTGTGTGTGTGTGTGTGTGTGTGTGTTTTTGAGTGGCTTCATGGAGGGATTAAATTCACAATTGGAACCGGTAGGTGATGCTGAATATTTTCAAAAGAAAACCAAAATTGGTAATTTTGTATGGGCTCATCCACTTTAGATTAGATTTGTATTTTATGTACTGCTATACCATTCACACAATTGGAATAAAATTTTGCACACTCATCATTGTCTACATAAGATTTCATAGGATTCCTTGCAAAGGGTATCTTATAACTATGGAATTTTGCAATACTGTATACCGGTAAGTAATTCTTCATGTATGGGGAAGGAGGAGATTGACAGCAGTCCACCTCCTCCTCCTCCTCCTACCCCCCTACCCCTCTATCCACACATCCATCCCCTTACCCCTCTCACTCTCTGCTAATTTCCAATTGTGTCCTGTGTCTGTCAATCTTCTCCCTCCCAATTATATGAAAAGTAAATTTCATGCTGATTATTCAAATGATGTCAAAGTCTGTACAAGGAACTGTCATTCACACATCCATTCCCCTGCATCTGTCATCTCCCCTGCTCTCTGCTAGTCTCCTCCTAACCCCCCTCTCTTTTTATCTTCTCCCTCTCCTGCCATATTTCAAGGTGATGAATCAAATAGTATCAAAGTCTGGAGTTAGGTACCCTCTGTCTTAAATTAGTGAGTCAGTGTTTGTTGTAAAGTACCATCCATCATGCAACATATCAATTATTATGCAGATAATACTATACCTTTTGTTTTGAAAGTCAGGTGTGAAAAAGTTTATTGCAATCACATGAACAGTATGGCAGTGCATAAAATATTAATTTAATCTTAAGTGGTGATGCCCATACAAAATTATCAAGTTATATTTTTCAGCTGCACTTTTTATTCTCTAAACTTCCCTAGTATTAAAGCATTTTTATAAGCAGCCCTGTATTAAGGGGAAAACATGGTCAAGCCTTTTCTGAGTTTTAGCATCAGTAACGCACTGCGGTTGAAATCAGGGCTATTCCTAACGGAAAAATACTACATCCTTTTTGTCTTACAATATACCTTTATTTCTTGATTGATCCATAACTTCTATATAAACTTTGGACTAATCTAGGTTACTTTTATGGCAATTTGAAAATGGGGTAAGATGCACCTGTTGTGAAGATGAGAGGAGTGTACCGGTAGTATCTTCAAAATGGCTATTTTTCTTAAGTACCACTTAGATTTTGTACCCCATACATTTCAATTCCTGAAAAAGTGGAGTGTACTTCATATTCAGCTAAGACATTTATATTTAATAATCATAATATAGATAATAAAAACACGCTGGTAGAAAAGCAAATTAATCTCTTACTTTTAAGAAGACTACTTAATCAGTAGAAGAGTGATAAAATTTACCTGATACAAGAGCAGAAGAACTACACTAAGCATCACTACAACTGTCAGCTGGAACCTCAACTGTAAAAGGCAAACTACCACATTGATTCTGGATAAGCGCTAATGAAATTTACAACTAATTCTTCTTATTATACATGGAAGCTTCAACTTTATATGAAGCCAATTCATGCAATGGACATGCAGTACACTCATTTCTTTTACATGCAAATATTGTGCCTTACCTCTCAGGTATGCAACGAATACAATCCTTGAAAGACCAGTCTTTTCCAAATTCTTCACCTTCTTCTACAGTCTGTGGTAGCCTGTGGTGTAATGTCTCTGGAAGTCTCAGACCAGACAGTCCTCCAATTACTGATATACCTCCCATAATAACAAGTGGTAGTACTAAATTTTCTGATCCCTGGCAGGAAAAACATCAGTTTTAATTTCTATACTTTTACAAAGCATGTGTAGATAGCAGAATGAACTTTCACAATTGAACCATAAAATAATATCGTCCCTGTGAATATTTCATTAACTATACAAATCAAGAAAAAGGCAATGCTTAACACCTTAACATACTTCTTGTATACTTTGCCAGAATGATAAATGTAAGGGGTGATCAAAAGTTTCTCTTCAAGGACATAGCTGCATCATATATGCAATGTAGCACAACTCCGATAAGGTGTATAAGCACTGACAAGTAGTCAAGTATTAGTGTGGCATTTGGTGTTTCTGACATACATGTGGTAATGCAATTATTTGAACTATGGTGTCATCCAAACAAGACCAGCACAATGTTATTATTTAACTTCAGTTCTACTAGGCCAATTACTCATATCTAGATAACTTCAGGATTAGACTATATTTCAACTTGATTTGATCTTCAGTCCAAAGACTGGTTTGATGCTGTTTTCCACACTCCCAAATGCTGTGCATTCATCTTTATCTCTGACTAAGAACAGCAACCCACATCCTACTGAATCTGTTTACAGTATTCGTCTTTCAGTCTTCCTCTGATATTTTTATCCCACATAGGTCCCTCCAGTTCTAAATTGATCACCATGTGGCACAAAATGCAGCTGATCGTATGCTGCTTCACAACCTGGACCATCTGGATCCAGTTTTTCTAAACTACACAAATGGAAGTTATTGTTACAGTACATTTTCCAATTCTGGAATTAAAAAAAGAATTATGCAGGCCTTAACCTACAGTAACCTCTTTTCCCCCACACCCAACAGTTATTTCAGTTCAGTTTTGTTTGTTTCTTTTGCTTTCTTCCACTCTCCTGCCTCCCCACTACATTCCTAAGCTGCAACTGATTCCACCCATTTGAAACTTACATGCTCCACAAGGCCATGCTGTATCCATTCCCACCACCGCATTGCAGACCTTCCTGTTACCCCTTCCATTCCCCTCTTATCTATCCCCTCACCACAGAGCATGATTCGGAGTGTGGTGGCCAGAGATGACAGTTATTGTCTGTGAAGTGTGTCTGCACGATTGTGTGGGTGATGTCTTTTCTGGCAGAGGGTAATAGCTGAAAGCTTGAGTTCTATGTATATGAGTGTCTCTTATGTGCCTGTTGCAACTTGAAGTCTGTCTTTGCTCTCAATTGTAAACCATCCTCATTATATTGTTGAACTTTCCATTCTTAAAACTTCATATGAAAGTATGTAAAAACAATTGTTATATGAAAAATAAAAAATAAAGTTTCATTTTAACACAGTACATTTCTTATATACTATCTGTTGAAGAAAAGATTACGGAGAGTCAAATGGAAGTAGTAATACTTTTATTTTGTCTCATGGGAGGTACAGATAGTTGACATAATAATTCAGAGGAGCAGTCTGTACTGCCAGCTATACCAAACCCCTGTCAATCAGGCAGCACATCTACCATGATGCCTTGGTGGAACAGCATACACTCTCGTCTGTAGGTAATCCAACATCCACAATCACAGTGCAGGTAAAGAAACAGAATTTTCACGATCTTAATAGGCACCATTTCTTGCAGAGGATGCTATGCCACCATACCAGCTGCAGATCCTTCCACCTCCCTGTGATTTGTCTATGACCAGGTCCAGCTAGATGGCTACCCCTGCAGTTCTTGCTTCGCTACGAAGTCAGCAGTCAGTGGCTACAAAGAAGAAGCCTTCACTATTGAGACTGTACTCCAGCAAACCTCGACGGATTTTCAAACTATCTTCAAATGCCAACGTTTGAGTATAATGTAAGAAGGCATACCAATAAACCTGTGTTGAAGAACCAAGCTTTAAATAAGTATACAGTGGTGATGCATCAGGACTCGAACCCTAACAAAGATGACAGAACAGCAAGACTTATTAGTTCATCAGTTACTGAATGAAATTTTTTGACAATTTGCTCAGCTGCAACAACAACTCATCGCCGAAATTCAGAATCTTCTCCATCCACCACCACTGCTGCTGTTACTGTTAACGAAGACTCCAAAGATGAGGAAAACCTATGAGAGGAGGACTTGCCAGCACTTCAGGATTCATCAGGTTAACTAAGGACAAGACCGGCAAGACTATTTCCTTTCATGGAAACTTTCACATACATATGTCCTCCTCACTAAAACATGATCCAGACACCCTTTTCTTCACCAGCATCTGTGAATGTCTCAGTGCCTATTACCACTGAAGATACCACGTCCTGGCAACAAGAGTGGACTTTTACTAATGTAGGAAGAAACCCAACTAGACATGTAGACAATGGACGAGGGAACTCCAAGGTCTCAGCCGGAACTGCAATTCCACATCTCAAGAGAATCCTACACTCATGACATTGTCCGGGATCACATGATACAAGCAGCTCCAGACACAGCCTTCCACCACAATGCCTTGAAACTAGATGACCCATCACTCAAACAAATCATTGAGCTGGCATTCAAACTTTTAGTCTCCACAACCACTGATCACAGGTTGGAGTCGTGGACAGATATTGCTGGGGTATGCAATGCCAACCCTGCGAACCAGGAAGACATCGCCACCATACAGGCACCCACACATCGATCCAACCACTGCAAAACTCTTCTTGCACAGCTCCCCGAGGACCAGAAGGTGGGCTATTCACCATGCATACCTCACCAGCAACCACCACCGACCCCATTGAGATACCGCAAGGTGCCTCTCTGCCTCCTTTCATGTCCAGGTTGTTACTTCCAGCGTGAATGAGCAGACTGCCTGGACCACTGGGCACCATGTCACCACGGCAGCTGTCTGCCATTATTCCACCTCACCACCCGCCACTTGCCCTGATGCCTTCCCTGCCGGCACCCCATGGATAGCAATCAAATTGATTAATTGACTGCCTCCGAGCTGTTTATCGAAGTCTCCATTCTCAGGAAGTTGCTTTGGATGCAGGTGGATACTGGAGCTGTAGTCTCATTACTCAGCTATACCTCCTAAATTGCACTTTTGGGCCATTTTACCACAAGGGTCACCTACAGATCCATCAGTAGAACTTTGTATCATTTCTGGATGTGAACGCCCTATGTACTTAATGCCAGGATCTTTTCTTGCCCAGTATTGTGTGCACCAAGGATTTCAAGGCATCCCTACACCTCTGCCCATCTCCTCAGCCACGATACTGCAAGGCACGGTAGGGTCCTGTAGCACTTCAGTGGCCGCTACAGGAAGAATTGGACCACCTCTAACAAGAAGGTGTGTTCTCGCCCATCCTGTACAGCCCTCTGGCTGCTCCCCTAATAATAGTTCAGAAGCCTGGCAGACATGTATGTCTCTGTGGGGATTTTAAGGCCACCCTCAACTGCAGGTTGAAGATTTTCCACTTCCTCACCTGGAGGACCTGTTTCACAAATTAGCAGGGGAAAATACTTTTCCAAGAGTGATCTTTCAGAGGCCTTCCTTCAGATCCCTCTTGACCCAGCATCTCAACAATTCACACGCCTGCAGGTCTGTTTCAAATGGCCCCTCATGTTTGGACTGGTTAGCACTCCAGCCATTTTCCAAAGGTAGGTAGAACAAATTTTACATGACATCCCAGGCTGCATTAACTACCTTGAAGACATTTCTACATCTACATGGGATACTCTGCAAATCACATTTAAGTGCCTGGCAGAGGGTTCATCAAACCACCATTATACTATTTATCTCCCATTCCATTCTCGAATAGTGCGCGGGAAGAAATAACACATCAAGCTCTCCGTTCAGCCCTGATTTCTCATATTTTATTCTGATGATCATTTCTACCTATGTAAGTGGGAGTCAACAATATATTTTTGCATTTGGAGGAGAATGTTGGCGATTGGAGTTTTTTAAGTAGCCCATGCCGCAGCGATAAGCGCCATTGTTGTAATGATTCCCATCCCCGATCCTGTATCATTTCCGTAACACTGTCTCCCCTGTATCGAGACAATACGAAATGAGCTGCCCTTCCCTGGACTCTTTTGATGTCCTCCATCCAACCCACCTGATTAGGATCCCACATTAGGCAGCAATACTCCAAATATGGACAGACAAGCACAGTGTATGCAGTTTCTTTTGTAGTTCTGTTGTATCTTTTAAGGGTTCTGGCAATAAAACGTAGTCTCTGGTTCACCTTTCACATGACATTATCTACGTGTTCTTTCCAGTTTAAGTCTGAAGTAATAGTAATTCCTAGGTATTTTATGGAGTTTACAGCCTTCACTTTTGATTGATTTATCTTGTAATAAAAGTTTAACGGATTTCTTTTCGTACTCATGTGGCCGACTTCACGCTTCTCATTATTTAGAGTCAATTGCCAATTTTTACACCATAGTGATATCTTATTCAGATCATTCTGCAGTTGGTTTTGATCTTCAGATGATTTTACTAGACAGTAAATGACAGCATCATCTGCAAACAACCTAAGAGAGCTACTTAGATTTTCCCTTAAATTATTTATGTAAATAAGGAACAGCAGAGAACCAATAACACTACCCTGTGGAATGCCCAATATCACTTCTGTTTTAGTCGATGCCTTACCATCAATATCTATGATCTGTGTCCTCTCTGACAGGAAATCCCCTATCCAATCACAAATTTGGTGTTATATACCATAATCATGCAATTTGATTAAAAGCCGTTTGTGAGGTACAGTGTCAAAAGCCTTCTGGAAATCAAGAAATATGGAATAGATTTGTGAACCCTTGTCAATAACGCCCATCACTTCGTGTGAATAAAGAGCTAGTTGTGTTTCGCATGAATGATATTTTCTATCCATTGTGGCCCTGGGTCAATAGATTATTCTGTTCGAGATAATTCATAATATTTGAATACAGGATATGTTCCAAAACCCTGCTGCAAACTGGCGTCAATGAAATAGGCCTGTAGTTTACTGGGTTACTCCTACTGCCTTTCTTGACTATAGGTGTGACCTGTGCAACTTTCCGATCTTTTGGTACAGATCCTTCTTTGAGAGAGCAGTTGCATATGGCTGTTAAGTAAGGAGCTATCGCTTCAGCATAATCAGATAGAAATCTAATGGGTATACAATCCGGACCAGAAGACTTGTTCTTGTTAAGCAATTTTAGTTGCTGCACTACTCTGATGATATCTACTTCTACGTAACTCACTATGGTCTCTGTTCGTAATTCGAAATCTGGAATATTGGTTTCGTCTTCTTTGGTGAATGAGTTTCTAAAAGCTATGTTTAGTAACTCTGCTTTAGTAGTGTTGTCATCAGCAGGATCACCATTACTATCACGTAGTGAGGGTATTGTTTGTGATTTGCCCCTAGTATATTTAACATATGACTAAAATCTCTCTGGGTTTTCAGTCAAATTTTCAATCATAGGTCCCACTTCTGCAGCTCATCTTGACAATCTTCATCAATTGTTCCTTCACCTCCATCAGGCAGGGCTCAAGTGTAACAAAGATAAGTGTTCTTTTTTCCAACCTTCCATATCCTATCTAGGGCATGTCATCTAAGAACAAGGCACCTTTTCCAAATTTTCCTACTTAGATGTTATCAATTATCTGTCCTTGCCAAAGGACATCCAGTAACTGAAGTCCTTTTTAGGAAATGTTTCCTATTACCAACAGTTATCCCAGCAGTCGCCCAGGTGGCCATCCCTTATATCACTTATGCAGAAAAAAGTTCCATTCCAGAGGTCACCTGCCTGCGAAGCCATGTTTGACACCCTAAAACAACAATTGCACTCAGCCTCCTGCCATATGATCCTTCCTTGCTGTTGCTTCTGGGGTGAGGCCTGCACTCTACCATAAGCTCCCAAATTGGACATAATGTCCAGTGGTTTTAGTCTCTAAGACTCTGTTGAACACCCAACTACATATTCACAAATTGAAAAGGAGGTATTAGCCCAGTATTCGCCTCTTCCACAAGGCTCTCCTTTCACTGTTTACTCTGTAGGCCTACCGTCCCACTAAACTGTCGCAATTCTGGTATGCCTTCCACTTCAGATCACACACAACATGAAAATGCAGACACCCTATCCAGATTACCTTTAGGCCCCGACCCAGCTTTTGACTCCTCTGAAATTCTCATCTTTCAAACTGATGAAGACATCCGCAATGTCCTTCAGAGTTTTCTCATCACAGCCTCCACTGTGGTGTGCCTATAATTCGAGAACCACTGTTTTGTACTGTCTGCTCCTATGTTTGTCAGGGGTGGTCCAAGATTTCTGCCTCCCCACAACCAACACCAGCTTCACTTTTATTACACTACCAGACATCAGCTGTCCATCGTCACTGGCATCCTCTTGCAAATTGAACCATCATCAACCCCGCACATTGTCATAGAATCTGCAGGTCACAGTTCTGTGTCTGTTACGTCAATGACATTGAAGCAACTTTCGCACCAAAGCATTGGCACATCAGCACGTCTTTCGGTTTGCACTCACAATGATGTCACCGAGATGGTATGATGTGCTCAGCAGCTGCCTAGCTGCCTCAGAAGTTCCTTCCCTTGCCCAAGCCGATGGCCCCCTGAGAACGTATCCATGTGGATTTTGCTGGACCTTTTCTCAGCCACCAATGGATCCTCATTACCGATGCATGTTCCCAGTTTCCTTTTGTTGCCCATTGTCACAGTATGACATTAGAAGTCTGCCCTAAACAAAGTCTTCTGCTTAGAAGTCTTGCCCACAACAATATTCATGGACAATGAACCCTAGTTCCAGAGTCAAGAATTTGCAGAATTTTGTTCCACCAACTTTTACTAACTACCTTTTCATCCACAATTGAACAGTGAGGTTGAGCACCTCATCAGAACGTTCAACATGCAAATGACAAAGTATTCCACCAATCACTCTTTGAATGAGGCCCTGACCTTGTTCCTCAGCTCCTATTGCTCCACCCTGATTAACTCCCACAGTTCGGCTGAACTCTTGCATGGTTGGCAACCCTGCACCCTTTTGCATATCCTTCGGCCTGGACCTACATCCCACATCCCAGTCACACCCACCTGTTACTTCCTGGTTCCTTCGTTTGGGAACAAGGTTTCTGCTCTAAGGCTAGATGGTCCCGGGGGTTGTCCTACACCCCAAAGGCCGTCAACTGTTTAACAGATAAACAGTGAAGGCAACACAGATGTGTCTATTGAACTTCCATGAAAGTAGCAATGAGAACGATGACTGTCATTCAGATACAGTGTATAATTGAAGTCCAGTTTACTATTTGTATTTAGATGTTACATAATGGAAAAAACTACACACACACACACACACACACACACACACACACACACACACACACATTGGAAATACTGCAACAAAACATGTCATCAACACTCAGTTCCAAATTGGATGACAATGCAACTCACACTGGCTAATAGTATGACGCAGCACAGATGGCAACGAACATGTGCAAATCAGCACAGTGTGAAGTTTCCTGACTGTTACCGATCAGATCTGGGATGATGACATGCCAAGTAATAGTTCCCACACAGTATGCTTACTTGTCAGTTATCTTGATACTTGGAAATTGGAAACAGGCATATGATGATGCAGCAAATGAAAACCAGCACACATAAAGTATCTACTTTTTGTGAATTGGAAACAAAAATATAAGTATTTATGTTAGACACAAATAACATTCATCCTTTAGAAATAAAAAATTGTGATATATACTATTTATTACATCAGCTTGCATATAATTTTTGCAATTTGCAAATTTTACATTTCATTCTAGGATTTACCTTTGCTGTATTTATCAGAAGAATGAACTGACTCTAGCAGTTCCTGGTTGGTAAGAAAATATTCATAAAATCCTGTGCAAGTTAAATTGAAATGAGTTTTCACAATAATAATAGCTTTTATTATGGTAGATTTTATTGTATCAAAACATTGCCAGTACACGTTAACCTAACTGAAAATACTTCCCACTACATCATTTGTACCTGGAAGACATAACACAGGCATTTAATTTCAAACACTTTTTCTCATTATAAGCTATACTCACCAGATAAGTGATGAAAGGAATAATGATTAGCCCAAGTCCGCCAATGTATGCTGATGTGCCAATCCCTATGCCCCTTAGTTGTGTTGGATAAAGTTCACCAGCAAAGGGATATATTATTAAAAATGAGGCAGAAATGGCAAATTTTGAAATCAAGTAGAGAGCCAAAGTAGTGTTTACAGCATCTGCAAAATAGTGGAAAATCGCTTCAGAATTTAAGAACAGAGTTTCTATTGCAGATGATGTTAATTTACCATACAATAATATTCATTTCTAGATAGGTGAAATGGAGTAGATTTTTCCTAATGGCCCTTAGATTTTCAGACAAGTCAACTCCATACATCAACCCCATTCACTAAATTCACATTTAAAACATGTAAACACCTAACAAGGTGAATAAAGGTTACAAAACCCCAATTTAATGAACTTTGAAACCCTAGTAAAGAGACGACACATCAGACATGGTGCAATTCTACCAAGAGAACTAATCCTCTGAAAAATTTGCCTCTCATGATCTACTGGTTCATTATAGGAAACAAATGTACAAACTGGAAACAAGCACCAAAATATGAATAATAGATGAAGGAAATGCGGAGGAATGGGTATACCTGTAGACAATGAAATCTTGTTCATTTTATTTTTTGCTGATGACCAAGTGTTAGTAGCTGGGGATGAGGAAGATCCAATCATATACTCTGCAAATTAGAAGAAGAATACAAAAAATGTGGTCTAGTCATAAATCTAGGTAAAACAGAATATCAGAAGGCAAGAGAGAATATGGTTAATGACATACAATTGATATTGTTAAAGGGTGTTGTAACTTCAAGTGCGTGAGAGTGATGTTGTCATCAAATGGCAGAAGTATGCATGATATAAACAATTAAATTGACCAGGGCAATCAAGCCATAAGACAACTAAATAATATTCTCTGGAATAACAACATAAGCAAAACAAAACATATCATCTACCATTCAGTTATTGAAAGGATCACCACATATGGCACAGAGCTTTGAAAACTAACTCAAAGGCAAAAAGAATATCTACCGGCAGTCGCAATGGCAGAGTTGTGGATATTACAGGCTTGATCATGTTACAAATGGCAGGATCTAAGAGATCATAAAAAGTGGAAAGCACGATTCTAGACTGCTTAGACAGAAACCACTGTTCTCGTATGAATATTATAGAGGGAAAATTCCTAGCAGGAAAAATATATATACATATTCTCTCTTCCTGTTGCCCACCTGGTCTCAACCTATTTTGACAGTTGCCACCCATTCCACACCAAAAAGCCCCTTCCATACAGCCTAGCCACACGTGGCCATCGCATCTGCAGTGATGAGCAATCCCTCTCCAAATATGCCAAATGCCTCACTGAGGCCTTAACTGACCGCAATTACCCACCAAACCATGTCGGCAAACAGATGCCATGGATCCTGTCTGTCCAGTCACCCACCACCTCCCCCACACCCACTGTCTGTCCACAATGGAGCATCCCTCTCATCACCCAGTACCACCCAGGACTAGAGCAGTTAAACCACACTCTCTGCCAGAGTTTCAGTTTCCTTTCATCCTGTCCTGAAATGAGAAATACCCTGCCCAAACTCCTCACCACCACCCCTACAGTGGTATTCTGCCATCCAAACCTACGTAATATTCTTGTCCATCCCTACTCCTTTCCTGCTCCCAACCCCTTACCCCATAGCTCATATCCCTGCAGTAGACGCGTAGATGCAAAACCTGTCTTATCCACCTTCCCACCACCACCTACTACAGTCCTATCACAGGCATTTCCTATTCCATAAAAGGCAGAGGCAGGGCAACCTGTAGTAGCAGACATGTTGTGTACAAACACTGTGCAGCTTTCTACATGGGAATGACCAGCAACAAGCTGTCTGTTCGGATGAATGGCCATTGTCATACTGTGGCAAGGCCCTCCTGTTGCTGAGCATGCAGCACTGCATGATGTTCACTTCAATGACTGCTACACAACCTGTGCCATATGGATCCTCCTCACAAACACCAACTTGTCTAAATTGAACAGATGGGATCTCTCCCTACAGTATATCCTATGCTCCCACAATTCCCCTGGCCTAAACCTTCGCTAGTTCCTCACCACACCACTCTCCTCTCCCCTTCCTTTCCTTACCCAAACTCCAGCTTATGTACATCTCCCTTTACATCACAAACTCCAGACCCTTCCTATTTGTCATACAGCACTGATGTACTTCTCCATCCCCACCAGCAACCCTTCCCTCACTTCCTGCTTCCCTCTCCATGCCGATTCCTCACCCCCACCACTGAACTTCAATTACGCGATAAATCAGTCAAACCTTAAGGTCGTAGACTCTACCAAATACCTTGGAGTTACAATTACGAACAACTTTGACTGGAGAGAACACATAGAAAATATTGTGGGGAAGGCGAACCAAAGGTTATGTTTCATTGGCAGAATGCTTCGAAGATGCACCAGCTCCACCAAAGAGACTGCCTACATCACACCTGTGCATCCTCTCCTGGAGAACTGTTGCCCCTTGTGGGACCCTCACAAGGTGGGACTGATGGAAGATATTGAGAAGGTTCAGAGAAGGGCAGCTCGTTTTATCACGTTACAGGGGGAAAGCGTCATGGAAATGTTGCAAGAATTGTGGTGGAAATCATTAAAAGAAAGACGTTATTTATTGCGGTGTGATCTGTTTGTGAAGTTTCAATCACCAACTTTTAGTTCTGAATATGAAAATATTTTGCTAGCACCCACCTACTTAGGGAGACATGACCATCCCAATAAAATAAGAGAAATCAGATTGAAAACTGAACTATTTAGGTGTTCTTTCTTCCCGCGCGCTATTAGAGAATGTAACGGTAGAGAAAAGTTATGAAAGTGGTTAATGAACCCTCTGCCAGGCACTTAAATGTGATTTGCAGAGTACCTATGTAGATGTAGATGTAGATTTACCTTCTCCCGGAAGACGCTGTCTCTATCACTGATGTCGCTGCAGTGATTGCGCAAGTCCCTCCGCCCTTTCTCCTTTTAGGGGATTTTAATGCCCACCACTCATTGTGGGGTGGGATGCAGACAACAGTTCGCGGTAGGGACGTCAAGACACTGCTGTCACAGCAGGACATCTCTCTATTAAACACTGGGGCTCCCATGCATTTCTGCGTGGCACGAGGCACCTGCTCGGCAATCGACCTCTCTCTCTGCAGTCAGAGCCTGCTCCCACATTTCTGCTGTAGGACCCACGATGACCTTTGTGGCAGCAACCATTTTCCGATCCTTGTCTCGCACCTGCACTTCCAACCCGCAGGAAGCCCACTGCGATGTTCCCTCCGTCGAGCTAATTGGCAGGATTACAACTCCACTGCTACTTTTCTTGTACCAGTGCCTGCCAATGTTGACACGGTGATTTTTCAAGTCACTGCAGCTATTGTTTCCACTGCTGAGGCTACCACCATTTCTGGCACCCCTCGGCGCAAGTCATGCCATGCTGGACACCAGAGATTGCTGCAGCCATTCGGGATCGTCGACGGGTGCTCCAGCGCCATCGGTGCCACCCTACCATAAACAACCTGATACCCTTCGGGCCCGAGCTCGACAGCTCATTCGTCAGAGCAAGCAGGACAGCTGGGAGAGGTATGTCGCCAGCATCGGCTCTCGCGCTTCGCCATCTAAGGTGTGGTCCCAAGTTAGACGCCTTTTTGGGTACTGCACGTCAGCAGTAATCCCCAGCTTACAGATCCAGGGTACTGTATGCAATGACGCCACTGCTACTGCTGAGCATATGACGGAGCATTATGCTCGCAATTCCGTAACTGCAGCATACAGTGCAGACTTCCGTATACTCAAAGAGCTGGTTGAATGACGATGGCTGTCTTTTCATATGTGCCGGCAAGAACCAGACAATTCCCTGTTCACTGAATGGCAATTCCAAACTGCTCTCTCAGCATGCCCCGATACCTCTCCGGGACCAGACAGGATCCACAGCCAGTTCATCCGGCACCTTCCACCAGAGTTCCAACACCAGCTTCTTGCCTTGTTCAACCATCTGTGGGCAGTGGGGGCTTTCCCGTCACAATGGCGGGAAAGCATCACTATCCCAGTGCTTAAACCTGGCACCGATCCCCAGGTGGCTGACAATTACCGACCGATCAGCCTCACTAATGTTCTCTGTAAGCTCTTCGAACGTATGGTGAGTCGGCGGCTTATGTGTATCCCTGAAGAGCGTGGACTCCTTGCTCCAAAACAGGGAGGCTTCCGCCAGGGCCGTTCTACCATTGACAACCTCATGTCACTGGAGTTGGCCATTCGCACTGCCTTCGCTAGGCATGAGCATTTGATTGCTGTATTTTTTGACCTTCGCAAGGCATACGATACCACTTGGCGCCGCCATATATTGACTACTCTGCATGATTGGGGCTTACGTGGCGCCCTTCCTATTTTTATTCACAATTTACTCTCCCACCGCTCATTTCGTGTGAGGATTGGGACCTCTTTTAGCTCCCCCCCCCACCCATATTCAAGAGAATGGTGTCCCTCAGGGCTCCGTCCTCAGTGTCCCATTGCTTTTAGTGGCAATAAACAGTCTTGCTGCAACTGTGGGGTCATCGGTCAGTTGCTCCCTGTTCGCCAATGACTTATGCTTGTATTTCAGCTGTTAGCATTGGCGTAACTGAACGGCAGCTGCAGGGCACCATCTGAAAGGCCCACTCATGGGCCTCTACCCACAGATTCCAGTTCTCCAGGCAGAAAACCTGCATGATGCACTTCTGTCGCCATCGGGCAGTTCACCCTGACCCAGAGCTCTACCTGGATGGTGAACTACTTCAGGTCGAAGACACACATCGCTTTCTGGGCATGGTTTTTGATGCCCAGCTGACTTGGGTGCCACACCTACGTCAGCTGAGACAGGAGTGTTGGCGGCACTTAAATATTCTCCGATGCCTCAGCCATACTGGTTGGGCAGCAGCCCATTCCACCCTCCTTCAGCTCTACAAGGCTCTTATTCAGTCATGGCTTGATTACGGGAGCTTGGTTTATGACTTGGCAGCCCCTTCTGCCTTGCGGGTCTTAGACCCCATTCACCACGCTGGTGTACGTCTCGCGACAGGGGCTTTTCCCACCAGTCCAATACCGAGTCTCCTAGCTGAAGCTGGGGTTCCCCCTCTCCTGAATCGCCGGCAACAGATGTTGGTGTGTTACAATGCCCAGGTACATGCTTCACCCCACCATCTGAACCACAGGCTTCTCTTTCCACTTTCTGCACTCCCTTCCCCACGACGTCGGCCCTGGGCGGGTCTCCCGATTGCGGTCCGTGTCCGTTCCCTTCTCTCCTCACTTGGTTCCCTTCCTCTCCCTCCTCCTTTCCACTACTCCCCCCAATATACCCCCTGGACAATTCCTCGCCTGGAGCTTCTGTTGGATTTGTCCCGGGATTCAAAAGCCTCCATTCCACCTCTGATTCTCCGTCGCTGGTTCAATTCATTGCTTGACATATTTCACAGTGCAACCATTATTTACACGGATGGTTCTTTGGTTGATGGTCATGCCACATATGCCTTTGTCTGTGGTGAGCACATCGAACAGCGATCATTGCCTTGTGGAAGCAGCATCTTTACCGCGGAACTGGTCACTATTTTGAGAGCTCTTGAACACCTCAGAGTTCTCCGCAGGGGGTTGTTTGTCATCTGCAGCAACTTCCTGAGTGGCTTACGGGCCCTCAACCAGTTTCTTCCGAAACACACTGTGGTGCGAGTAATTCACGATGCTGTATTCGCCCTTGGCGAGTCAGGCCGTTCTGTCACTTTTGTCTGGACGCTGGACCACATAGGTATACCTGGCAATGAATGCGTCAATGAGCTGGCCAAGCAGGTCACCACTTCACGGCCCCTGGATATTGGCCTCCCAGTCTCAGACCTCCGATCCCAGTTGACCCACAGGGTCCTTGGGGTTTGGAATTCTGAATGGACTCGACCGAACCCAATAAGCTCCGTGTTGTCAAGCCCTCTACCGCTGTGTGGAAGACCTCCCTGAGGGGTTCTCGCAGGGCGTCAGTTGTCCTTTGCTGGCTCCATGTAGGCCATACTTGGCTCACGCGTGGTCACCTTTTGTGTCGCGAGGACCCGCCTCAGTGTCGATGTGGTGCCCCTTTGACGGTTGCCCACATCTTACTTGAATGCCGCAATTTAGCCAAAAAGCAGCAAAATTTTAATATCCCTGACACTTTGCAGCTTGCTTTAACTGACAATTCCTCCATGGTTGACTCAGTTTTCAATTTTATATGTGAGTGTGGATTTTACAATTTAAAGTTTGTGTGTATCTATCATTACTCTGACCTCCACCTGCCTAAGTCTTCTAGGTAGGTGTTTTTAATGTGTCCCAGAGTGGCTGGATATGTTACTTATATTTTTGTGATCACCCAGCAATGACACTCTTGTACTGTTTTAGCCCTTTTATTCCTTCTTTGACTTTACTTTACTAGTATCCTTTCTTCATATTTAGCTGGGATTTTTAAACTTTGACTTTTTAATGCATTTAGTAAGGAACGCTTAACACGATGTTTTATCTCTCAGACTGAAACAAGGGACTGATAACCATTGCAGTTTAGTCCCTTCCAAATACCAACAACAACAACCATCCTAACTCAATTGTTGAATCACAGTGGGACTTTCCCATCTTTCATAATGTTACTTGGCACATAATTATATAACGCATATTGTGCAGTTCACTTGAACTTCGTCTACAACTGCTCAAAGCTGTCACTGTTAGAGACAAAACTGTCATGTTGAGCAGTTAACTACTATGAAATCTGAACCTTTTCGCTTTTGCAAAATAAAAAGTTCTTTCTAGCTTTCTTGATATTCTATTTAAAGCTGTATTCATTGATGCTGTAATTGACTTGTGATCACTGATTCTCTGATCTACACTAACTTAACAGAAATGTTTGGGTCTATTTGTCATCAGCCAGTCTAACATGTTACCTCCATGAGTCGGCTCTCTAATTTGTCGAGGTAATTTTCTGATACAGCAGTTAGAACAATATTGCTTGATTCTCTACCCCTGCTACCTGTCTTAAACAGGTTTGTCTCCCAGTCTATATCCAGTAAGTTAAAATCTCCACCTTAAACTATAACATGACTAGGAAACCTGTAGGAAATATATTCTAAGTTTTCCTTCAGATGTTCTGCTACTACTGCTGCTGAGCCAGGTCATCTATAAAAACTTCCAAAAACCATGTTTGAGCCACTTTTCAAACTGACTTTCACCAAAATTATTTCTCAAGCCGAATCTTTACTAATTTCCCTTGATAAAAACATTTTTATCACTATAATTATGCCTCCCCTTTCAGTGTTCATCCTGTCTTTGTGGTATACGTTCCAGTCTGAGTTTACGATTTTGTTACTACTGACATTTAGTTTGAGCCAGCTTTCCGTCCCTAGTACTATGTGTGCATTGTGATTACCTAAAAGTGAGAGCAGTTCTGGGATCTTTTCTTAGATGCTCCTACAGTTAACTGTCATTATATTAATCCTTTCTCTGTTCTATCATATTGAGTGCTGCATTGACTGCAATCAGTAAGCATCTTAATGGGTCTGTGGAGGGATTTCTCTGACATAAAAAATCCAGATGTGCACCCCACATGTACTCTGCTACCCTAGCAGCCACTTTCTGCATGTTTTGAGCTGTTCAGGGCCATTCTAAATTTCTCCACCCAGTTGGGGAGGTTGAGAAATTTGCACCCAAAATCACCACAGATTTGTCTGAGCCTATAGTTTAAGCTTTCCACATGGCTCCAAACAAGAAGACTGATCGGTTCTGAGAACAATACTGCAAATCGAAAGCTCTACTTCTACCCGTGAGCGAGGCCATCTGTCTTCACCGAATCTGTCAACTGCCTGCAGTAGCTAAGGATGACCTCTGTACCCAAGTGGCAGGAAACATGGGTGCCAACATGAGCAACAATCTGCAACCGGGTGCAACCAGTGATCTCTAGCACTGCTGGCAAAGCGTCCTTCAAATCTCAGATGAACTCCTCCCCCCCAGCAAGCACAGAGCAAACTGGTAGTCTTTCCCAACCTTCCCACTTTTTTTCTACAGGACTCCATTACCATCCTAACATTGGAGCTCCAAATGACTAATAACTCCACCCTCTGCATTTGTCTGGATCTATCAGAAGGGTTGGCCGCCGCCGCAACAGGCGAGGCAGCTCACGAGGTATTATCTGCAGTGGACAACACCTCTTACCTACTACTAAGGTATAAAGGGACAGACTTTCAGCAAGTTCCTGCTTTTGCCTTTTACCCAGAGTTCTTTGACCTTTTCACAGTTTGCCATCACTGTTGGATAACTGTCGACTCACAGGGTCATCGGAAACTGTAACTACAGTGGCATCAGGGAGCAGAGTTACCACAGTAGGTACCAAGAGGTACCCCAGCAAATCACCTCAGGTGTCCAGGTGACCCTGAAGCCCAGGGCAGCAGCCTGAAGACTATTGACTATGGCCAACACAGCCTCCAGCTGCTTACGGGCAGTGGCCAACTCCTCCCAAATCTGCATAAAACAGACACAGTCCCTAGCCATCTCTGCAAAGTTTCTTAAAATAACCATATGCAACAAAGCATATAGCCCTCAAAAACTAAAAATCCAACAAAAATTTGAATGTGTGAGGATGAGTTCTCAAAAACAGGAACACTGACAAAATTTAAAAAAAATGACTAGTAATTGAAATGCAGAAAAATTAAATCATGCAAATACTACTCTGCAGGTGATACACAGGTGGCAGCTGGCACCACTACCTATCAGAAGCAACAAGTCTCTGACTTGTTATGAAAACACATATCCACAGACAAAAATCTACACAACAGTATTTACCAAATACCCGAGTATAAAGCTCTCAAAAAGAGAAGCATTACAAAATAAACTGCAACTGCAGAAAAATTAAATCATGCAACTACTGTTCTGCAGGTGATACAGTGGTGGCAGCTGGCACTAGACTGACGTGATTGTCACTGGGAAGGCAAAATGGATACAATGCTTTGTGAACAATGTGAACTCTGGTTATATCCAATAAATGTGTTTACAACAATCTGAAGTAAGAGATCATTTAAAGCCTTGGTGAGATTTGTCATACAATGACGCCATCAACTTCTCTGAAAATTCAAAATAATTAGAAATTGAAGCAGGCTCTACCTCCAAAAAATTTATATATGCAAAGCATCGATTTTAGTTTATGATGCAGTATCATAATGAGTTCTGAACATTAAATTAGGAAGGGGCTGTTTGAAGCTCTGACCATGATTCATTGCCACAGATAATGTGTCAATCCTGATATCATTTCACACAAGAACAGAAATAGGCAGCTAATATGGTTTCCCAGAAACATATCTCACAATAGAAAAATAAAACATATACAAAACAGGCTACTTCATAAGCTGCACTTAAAGCCTTGTGCTTGTAACTTCTAAGTCTTGAAATTACTTCAAAGTCCCACAACACACCCACTTAAGTCTTTAAAACATCAAAAATTGAAGGATATAAACAATTATAAATAATTTGTTTCCTACACAAATTCTGACCTGCAGGAAGGAGCACTGTAACAATGCAACTGATTCCACTGACAATCATGCTGATGCACAGCGGCCACCTGCGGCCCCAGTGGTCCATGACAACCCAGCACGCCAAGTAGCTGGGTATCTCAACCAGTGAGGACAGCAGGAAGCTTGTATATTCATTACTCCCCAGAGAGGGACCATAATAACTCAATCCCACATACACTAGTTCATTGGAAAACCTGGAAACAAAAGTCAGTTATAAATACACACATGAAAGCTGGTCTATTCCTTAAAGGAACATAATTATGTCTTTTGGAAGTTTAGCTTTGCTGCTGGCAGCTTTCTTCCTCATATATTTTTCTTAACTTACACACTGAACAAAAGGCTAAAGATATTTTTTATTATTTATTTATTTATATTTAGAATTTACTGATGATTCATTGTCACCTCGTAGAATCGGGTGTGATTTGATTGATTTGATTTTTTCAGGGAAGCCAAAACAGTCTTGGTCCAACCCACCACTGCCCACACCGAAACTAAGTTTATTGTGCGGTATCACTCCCTGTATGTCTAGTAAAGCCAACCAATGCCCTTGAACAGTGCAAGGAGTCCCTTTACCAGTTCTTTATTAGACAATTTCTTCGGGTCTGGTTGTCCCAAATGTTCTGTGCCTTTTACTCTCCAATGCAATGCATTCGAAGATTAGATGTGATGCAGTTTCATCACTGTCATCACAGATCCTACATTTAGGGTCCTCTTCTGTTATTCCCATTGTATGTAGGTGTTTTTTGAAATTTCCATGGCCTGTCAGCAATCCGACCATGAGTCTAATCTCTCTCCTGTTCAGGACCAGGATTGCAGAGCATCTTTTAAAACATGGCTTTGGCATCATTACCTTAACATGTTTTTGTTGATGGACTTTGGTCCAATATTCTACATGCTGTCTTCTGAGCTAGTTACGTTGTTCTAATTTGATCATTGCCTTGGTGATTGTCAGGACAGGTTCCGGTCCAATGAATGGAGTCTCTGCCCCCATCCTGGCTAATCTGTCAGCATGTTCGTTGCCACTGATCCCCGAGTGGCCAGTGACCCACAATAGGTTTACTCTATTGCTTTCCCATAGCTCCACCAGAACCCTGTGACATTCTGCAACAATTTTAGACCTTGTTGCAGGAGCTGCCAGTGATCTCAGGGCTGTCTGGCTGTCTGAATAGATATAGATACTACAATCTTTGTAGCACCTACGCAAATTCTCCTCCACACACGCCCTGATGGCAGCGATTTCCGCCTGGAATACTGAGACCAGTTTCCCTAGAGAGATGACGCCCTCCAGTCTTGGCTGCACCCCATATACCCCGACCCCAACACCTTGGTCTGATTTTGACCCGTCAGTGAACCAGACAGTATCCCCTGTACAGTGTCTATTTTCTCCCACTGCTCCATGCTTCCAATTGTTATATTGAAAGGCTTGTTGAAGCAGTGTGGGGTTATAATATAGTCGGCTGACATTTCTCCAACCTTTCCTATATTTACCTCACTCACCATTTTAGTGTGTGATTCTGGATATCCCAAAGAGTTCCAGTTGTTGTCAGATTTGAGTCTGTATGCACCAGCCGCTGCCTCCATCTTGACCCAAAGGTGTAATGGGGGCATATCCAGTATGGTTTCCATCCCAGCAGTTGGTGTGCTGCTAATTCCGCCTGTTATGGCTAAGCAAGCTAATCTCTGCACCTTACCAAGCTCCTTAGCAGCAACCTGCTGTTCTACCTTCTTCCACTACACGACCGCCCCATAGGTGATCCTGGGTCTAATCACCGTGGTGTATATCCAGTGCATACCCTTGGGGCTCAGGCCCCAATTTTTGCCACAGACCCTCCTGGTACTTACTAGAGTACCTTTTGCCTTGAAGCAAATATTCCTAATGTGAGGGGTCCATGTCAGTTTCTCATCTAGGGTAACCCCTAGATATTTCACTGTCCCCTTTACAGGTAGTGCTTCATTGAAAAGCTTTAGATTCCAACTTGAATGTTGTATATGCTTCTTTGTGAATGGTACAACAACAGTCTTCTTAGGACTAACCGCCAGGTCCTGTTTTCTGCACCAGTCTTGCACAATGTCCAATGCACCTTGTGCCATATTCTTCACTGTGTCAGCAAATTTGCCAAGTATTACTATGACAAGATCATCTGCGTATCCTTGGCAAAAGTACTGCCTAGAGTTTAATTCTCCAATGAGATCATTCACCACTAGATTCCACAATAAAGGGGAAAGAACTACTCCTTGCAGGCAACCCCTAGTGGTGTTGATTACCATTTTTTCATCCATCATAGTAGCCTCTACCTTTCTTCCACTGAGCATGGCCCTAATCCACCTACATATAGTGGTCCCTAGGTCATGCACCTCTGCTGCCCTAACCATGGAATCAAAGGTCGTGTTGCTAAAAGCCCCCCTCGATGTCCAGGAAGATACAGAGGGCTATTTCCTGAAAGTGTAGTGCTTTCTCCACCTTCCCAATGAGTTGGTGGAGATCTGTCTCACATGATTTACCTGGCTGATATGCATGTTGGTTTGAATTTAGAGGAGCCCTACTTAACCTCCTTTTTCCAACATGCATATTAACCAGCTTTTCCAATGTCTTAAGAATGAAGGAGGACAGGCTGATTGGTCTCATATCCTTGGCCTTGGTATGATCAATTCTCCCTGGTTTTGGAATGAAGACAACCTTCAATGCCCTCCAGGCATTGGGAATGATTCCTGCTGCTAGGCTAACCCTGAATAACCTGCATAGGAATCTAATAAGATTTTCTCTCGCTTGTTGCAGGAGAGCTGGAAAAATTAGAATCGGGTGTACTGCCCTGTGGTACACATCTTTCCAAGATGACATTTCCTTGCTTCAGTTCAGTACCACCAATAGTAACAGAAGAAAAATTAAAATACATGTAGGATCAAGCTTTCAGAATAAAATTGCTTTATAAGGGAGGAAAGAGTAGAAAGAGAGTAGAAGGGTAAGTGGATTTGCTTTACTCAAAACTTAGATCATGAGGTAAAGATCGAGTGAACAGTGTTGAGCTCTGTATTCTGTTTCCCCCCCCCCCCCACCCCATGCTTCCTGAAGGAAGGAATGAAGGAAGCTTAGGATTTAATATCCCATCAACAGCTTGGTCATTAATTTTTTTTTTTGGATTAATCAAGATAATATTTTAACCAATTAACTTGGTTATGACTTTCATATTTTATTCAGGCCATCACAGTTGCAAGATTAATAGTTCTGTTTAACCAGAAACAGACTGACTGTTAAATTTGCAACTGTGGTATTGCTAATTCCATTAATCTATCATTATGAAGAATTTTCACAAGTCATAACTTGGCATCTATATCACTGAAATGTTGTTGGCAATACATGGACCAGAGGGATGTATTTATAGTTGCATTAATTTAATCTAATTTCAATTTGTTTATTATAAATTACAAAAAAATTAAGAAATGTTTTATGCTCCACATTTGATAAATTTCAATTAAAAAATTGCTGTAATTTGCATTTAAAATGTTTTGTGTATCAATACTTGTAATTCATATAAAAAATAAATGAAGATTACTCACCAGGTGAAGGAGCACAGGTAGTTGAGGTAGTTTTAGTAGCACAAATAAATAAAACACACACAGACACACACACACACACACACACACACACACACACACACACAGATTTCGCAATTCAGTTGCTTCTTCAGGCAGTAGGGAAGAAAAAGGAAAAGGAAATGATGAGGGTTTTAAGGGAGGGGGTAAGGAGCCATTCCATTCCCCACATGGGTGTGGGTGTGTATTTGTTTACCTTCCTTTTCTTCCCCCAAGGTAAGTCTTTCCTCTTCTGGGATTGGAATGGCTCTTATCCCCTCCCTTAAAGCCCTCATCATTTTCTTTTCCCTCTCCTTCCCTTCTGCCTGAAGAAGCAAGTGGGTTGTGAAAGCTTGCATTTGTGTGTGTGTGTGTGTGTGTGTGTGTGTGTGTGTGTGTGTGTGTTATTTGTGCTACTATAACTACCTGTGCTCCTTCACCTGGTGAGTAATCTTCATCTATTTTTATATGTGTAAATGTGTGGGTGTGTGTGTGTATTTGTTTACCCTCCTTTTTTCTCCCCAAGGTAAGTCTTTCCTGTCCCGGGATTGGAATGACTCCTTATCCACTCCCTTAAAACCCTCATTTCCTTTTCCCTCTCCTTCCCTTCTGCCTGACGAAGCAGCTAGGCTGCGAAAGCTTGTATGTGTGTGTGTGATTTTATTTATTTTATTTGTTTCTATCGACGAGCCGGTCCTTTTGGAAAGTCATCTCTTTTCTATTTTTATTTTTGTTTATATATATATTTTTGTTTATATATATATTTTTCCTTATAGGAATTTTTTGTCTATAAAACTTTTAATTCACTAGACATTTGACACAACATCTTTTTATGGCTACCTAATTAGCTTATTTCTGTATGAATGTAACATTTTTAAAAAAATATTACAAGATGTTTCTTAAGGGAAGAATGTGTGTAACAACAGTGACAGCATACTTTCGTGTGCTTCAGGCATTCACGCTATTTAAAGTACAGCCATTAGTTGGTTTCCATTTTTGGATGTCCTTGCATCATTACATTGAACTACAGGGTCAAATCAATTGGTGATATCCATAACTCATATTTAGGAAAAAGGCAAAGTAACCTTTACAAACTTTTACTAAAGAGTAAATAGATAGAATTTTAAAATGACAGTGAAATTCCATGCACATGACAATCCAAAGGATAAGTAAATGTATGGAAAGTATTGCTATGGTAAATGTGTAAAATAAAATGTCCTGTTGGAATGGCTGGCACGTCTGAAGAGATAAGGTAAGCTTGTACAGATACATTCAGGTAGGATGTGTACAAATTATAACCAGAAGAGACATAGGGAGAAGTGAGTGGCACTTAGATGAAGCTTTTTAAAATCATTGCATAATCATGTCATTGAAATGGTTACCTGCGAATTTGGTGTTGTTTACTATATAGGGGCTGCCACAGTTTGTGAGTTTTTACCAGTTTTTCAATTCATGGTACATTAATTTGAATATCTAAATTACTACCTGTTCCTGCCTGTAACGTTTTCACTTATATTATGTTACAGACAACAGAAGATAATAGATTAGGATATGGAATTTTAACTTATAATTCATGCTAAGCCCCCACACACACCAGGAGCACCATATTTGCACGCTCTGGTCTTGTTTTCAGAAGCACATTGTGACTGAACAGTTGTGACAACACTAGTACAACAAAAAAAGAAGCAACGTCAAGTACTGCTTAGTACTTTCTGCTTTACAATATTTTAAAACATCCCATCATGACAACTAAGTATTACAACTGAAAAAAAAAACATTTATAGTGTACAGCAGTCATTTTGGATTGTGTCTTGAATTTCCCCGTTTTCAAGTCCCATGAACAATTCTCATGGTCAAGCTGTGATTAAAATGTCTTATCATGAGTAGTAGAGGGTCAATAATATGTTTCAACATTAGGAATGTGATGCCATCTTGTACATTAGCTGATTATCTGATTTTCACTATAAATTTTTTTAGCAGTATACCGATAATGTGAAGACAGCAAGCTTCATCTGAAGTAATTACTAAGACTGTATCAGTCATGTAATCTGTCTCTTCAAACTGGACACTCACATGAGGTGTGTGTGTGTGTGTGTGTGTGTGTGTGTGTGTGTGTGTGTGTGTGTGTTTTGTCTGTTCTTTCGGACACGCCTAACTGACAGATCAGGCATCATGCATTCAGTGTATAACTAGTCCTAGAAAGGCAACAAAACAAGATGTAAATGAGAAATTTTCACCAAATTAAAGAAAAACTCTCCAAGTTTATGTTGTGTATTTTTCTTTGTTGTGCATGTTCAAGTAATGACAGAACAATGAAATGGTCACAGAAAAGCAACAAAACAAGACATAAATGTGAAACATTCAGCAAATGAAAGAAAACCTCTCCAAGTTTGCATTCCTCTGCACACATCTAAACAATAATATAGTCCAATCCTCACTCATTGACAAACAGATATAATGGAGTGAAATGTGTCCTGTATTCTCTCCTTTAAATGATCAATGTTGTGATATGTACGCTGTACACATATTGCTTCACATAACTTTACATAAAACAGTTTGGTAGCACCAAGTTCAAGGATCATGGTGGCCACCCCTCCCTAGCCATCACTGGAAACAAGTTTGTATTCAGGAACATCTGAACAATTCCACCACAATGTGGAGGAAGATGATATTTTCACCTTCAACTAATGGCACTGCATACAACTGCAACATTCTAGGTATTTGTCTGACATCACTGCTCTGCAAAGAAATATGGGTTCCCATACATCAGGACACACCAGATGTTTGCCTTAGGGAATTTATATAGGTACTCACTGTAAGGAAGAGGAATTTAAACAGGCCATATCCTTACATTATAGTGATGAACATTATCACATACATGGAATGTGGACTCATCACTTAACACTATCCTTTATGTCAAACTCATGAAATATCTTTGAAGCAAATTCAAATTTTTTGGGTCTGTCAGAAGATTGGATAGTGTGACCAACTGCAGTCTTCAACCCATAAAATGAAGATGCTTTTTTAAAACTTTATGAAATATAGGCTTCTTTCTGTGTAGTTATCAAGCACATGCACCTACCTATTTCTAAGGGCTCCAAACGTCCGTGTTACATACAGCTTCTACAGTTTCTTCACTAACAATAGGCCTATCAGAACACTTTTGGGCCAACAAACTGCAAGTGACCTTTAAGTGCTCAGCCCACCAACTAATCTTATTTCTATTGATGTAGAGTTTCATTTTACACATGGCAAAATTCAAGTTCAACACATCTCATGGACTGAAATTTAACAAGTCACAAAACACACTGAACTTTCCTCCATCCACATCTTGACTGAAATAGTCTAATCTGCAACAGCTGAGTAATTCTACTCATTTCATTGATATGGTAGTACTTGCACACATACACAAACATTGAAAATTATCTAACTTAAACTTGGTGAGTTTTCCTTCTACTTGGTGAAGATTTCACATTTCTATCTTATTTTGTTGTCTTTCTGTGACTGATTACAACTGTGCTACGACATTACAGACTCGCTGCAAATGATTAAGACAAAGGTGGTCGGTGATCCCTTATGCCTTTAGTGCCAGTGCACACCATGCTCAAACTCTTACAGAAACTGGGAAATGCCACCAGTAAAGAGGATACTGGGTCAATAGTGCATGGATAAGTTGGAAATTTTGGTCTGGTGGGAGGCATGCTATGGCAATACATGCATCATGGTGATCACTATGTCTGGATTGTCTATTGGTCAGTACAACTGCCTTGTAAGCAGGAGACCTTCATTCATATCCTGGGTCAGCACAAATTTTCAACCTTCTCCTTTGATATAATTCAATGCCTACAGGAAACTAATATCTTTAACTCCTGTGTGACTTTACTATGAGTTACAAGGTCACCAAGTGTCTAAAATATTAAAAGCAGTACAACTGTCTTCCACAATTCTAGATGTAAAGCATATGAGTAACATTACTTTAATTATACTATTTCATTCTGTTTAGAGTCTACAATGCTCTTTATCGTACTTCACACTCTAAAGGTAGATCACTACTGAATCTAAGAATATCAATAATTAGCTTTACTATAAAAATATACATATTAAAGTTTCAGTACATTACAGTTTTAACATCAATTGCAAATGATTAACAGTACAATTATAATTATTCTTACCAATTCAATGTAATTAATGCAGTCTTTAGTCGCATGTTTGGTGTTCTGCACAAAGCCATAACACCTGGAGTCTCATGTAAGCGTTTCTCTTCACTAAGCGAACGCTTTAAAGTCATGCGTTCCTAATAAACAAAGAAAATTTTATTAATTTTCCAATTTTTCACTGTTTACTAATTCAGTGAGGCCTGGAAACAAATACTACACACTTATCAATTAGATACGGCACAAGCAGGCATGAGATCATTCCTCAATACCTCCATACTGTGCCCCTTACCACTTGCTACAGCCACTGGACACACAGTGGACTGTCAGTATGGGTAATAAATACTACCAGCAGAGACTGACTGAACACCTCTGTCCATCTAAGGGACTTCACTGCTGTGGTTATCAGTCCTTAGACTTACAAATTATTTAAACTAACTAATTTATGGTTACGACAACAAATCTATTCATGCCCAAAGGAGGACTCAAACTTCTGATTGCAAGCAACCTCATGCTCTGCAGCAAGGCACCTTGCAGCACTTGGGCCCTACGCCATGGCCCAGCAGGACCCAAGTGCTGTAAGGTGCCTTGCTGCAGAGCATGAGGTTGCTTGCAGTCAGAAGTTTGAGTCCTCCCTTGTGCATGAATAGATTTGTTGTCGTAACCATAAATTAGTTAGTTTAAATAATTTTCGATTAATGATGAAAATTCTCCTCAGAGATAATAAATATTGTTGAAATGAGATAGAATGGCTGGCCAGTACTTACCATTGTGCTGTACCGCCGATAGTAACACAAAATGAAAAAACAGAAAAAAAGGGACAAAGGGACAAGCTTTCGGAACAGAGTTCCTTCGTCAGGTGGGAGAGAAGGGAAGAATAAAGGATGGGAATAGAAGGGAAAGGTGGTTCACGACCTAGGTCATGAAGGTGGTGTTTCGGAAGTGTGGGCGTCAGAGATACTGCATGTATGTACTGAGCCAAGCCAGAGAGGATAAATATAACTAAAAAGGAAAGATCAAGTAGTAAAGAGAAGAGAAGAGAGTGAAATTAATGAAGCTGAGGGGTGTAGGAGGGGCGGGGGGGTGTCTAAAACGTTTTTCATAAACAGGGAAATATGGATGGATACACACACACACACACACACACACACACACACACGGAGAGAGATAGAGAGAATGACAGAGAGAGCGAGAGGGCGGTAGAGAGAGAGGGGGGGGGGGGTAAGGAACGGATAATGAATAGGTGAGCTGAGGATGGAGGAAGGGGAGGGGTTAGCGTAGATTTAGGCCAGGGGGGTGGCGGGAGGAGAGGATATGTTGGAGGGCAAGTTCCCACCTCCGTAGCTCTGAGGGACTGGTGTTGGTTGGTACTATCCAAATGGCACGTGTGGTGTAACACGTGCCCAGGTCCCTGGAGTTATGCTGGAGGGCATGTTCTGCCACAGGATATTGGGTGTCCCCCAGGCGAACAGTTCGTCTATGCCCATTCATCCGCTCAGCCAATTTGTTGGTAGTCATACCAACATAAAAGGCTGAACAGTGGACACATGTCAGCTGGTATATGACATGCGTTGTCTCACATGTGGCCCTGCCTTGAATTGGGTAGGTTTTTCCTGTGGTGGGGCTGGAGTATGTGGTAGTGGGAGGATGCATTGGACAGGTTTTGCAGCGGGATCGGTTGCAGGGGTAGGAACCATTAGGTAGGGAGGGTGGTTTTGGGATGTTGTAAGGTTGGACAAGGATGTTGCGGAGGTTGGGAGGACGGCGGAAGGCTACTCTGGGTGGTGTGGGAAGAACAGTTTGGAGTGATGGTCTCATTTCAGGGCATGACTTGAGAAAGTCATAGCCCTGTTTGAGGAATTTGTTGAGGCATTCCAGGCCAGGATGGTACTGGGTGACTAAGGGAGTGCTTCTGGGTGGTCTGGGGTTAGGAACATTGTTTTTGGAGGGAGAGGAATGGACAGCTCGTGAGATCTGTTTGTGGATGAGGTCTGTAGGGTAGTTGCGGGAGAGGAAAGCATTGGATAGATTGTTGTTGTAGCTGGTGAGGGATTCGGAACTGGAACAGATACGTTTCCCACGGATGCCCAGGCTGTAGGGAAGGGATCGTTTAATATGGAAGGGATGGCAGCTGTCAAAGTGGAGGTACTGTTGTTTGTTAGTGGGTTTAATATGGACTGAGGTGTGGATGTGAGACTCAGCAAGGTGAAGGTCAACATCAAGGAAGGTGGTTTGAGTTTTGGAGAAGGACCAGGTGAATTTAAGGCTGGAGAAGGAGTTAAGGTCGTGGAGGAAGTTCAGAAGGGTTTCTTCACTGTGAGTCCAGACCATAAATATATCATCTATGAATCTATACCAAACCAGGGGAGGCAACTTCTGTGTCTTAAGGAATGCCTCTTCCATGCGGCCCATGAAGAGGTTGGCATAGGAAGGGGCCATCCTGGTACCCATAGCTGTCCCCCTGATTTGTTTGTAGGTCTGGCCCTCAAAGGTGAAGTAATTATTGTTGAGTATGAAATTAGCAAGTGTGACAAGGAATGAGGTTTTTGGGAGGCTTTCAGGTGGGCGTTGGGAAAGATAGTGTTCCAGAGCTGATAGACCATGGGTGTGAGGGATGTTGGTGTACAGGGATGTAGCATCAATGGTGACAAGGAAGCTATCACGTGGGAGGGGCATAGGGATGGATTTGAGGCGTTCCAGAAAGTGGTTTGTATCTTTGATATAGGATGGGAGCCTGCAGGTTATAGGTTGGAGGTGTTGGTCTACCAGAGCTGAGACACGTTCTGTTGGAGCTTTGAAACCTGCTACTATGGGACGGCCAGGATGATTCTCTTTATGGATTTTAGGGAGTAGGTAAAAGGTAGGCATGCGAGGTTCAGGCGGAGAGAGAAGTTCTAAGGAGGCAGTGGTGAGACCTTGTAACGGACCTAGGGTTTTAAGAATTTTCTGTAGTTCAGCCTGGACTGAGGGAATGGGGTCATAAGGAATAGGTTTGTAGGTAGAGGTGTCCGAGAGTTGACGCAGCCCTTCTGCCACATACTCCCCTCGATCAAGTACCACAGTTGTGGAACCCTTGTCCGCTGGGAGAATTACAATGGAGCGGTCCGCTTTCAGCTCTCGGATGGCTTTGGATTCAGCTGGGTTGATGTTAGGAGTGGTTGGTATGTTGTTCAGGAAGGATTGGGAAGCAATGCTTGATGTGAGGAATTCCTGGAATGCCTGCAAGGGATGGTTTTGAGGAAGAGCAGGAGGATCTTTTTGGGAGGGAGGTCGGAATTGTTCAAGACAGGGTTCAACAGCGGCTCTGCTGCCTGGGGGTTGTGACTGGGTGCTGAAGTGGTATTTCCAGTTGAGGTTACGGGTGAATGAGAGGAGATCTTTGACCAGGGCAGTGTGATTAAATTTAGGTGTAGGACAGAAGGTTAAGCCTTTAGACAGGACAGATATTTCTGGAATGGAGAGGGATTTGGATGAGAGGTTAAGGACTGAATTGGAATTGGTATTGGGTGGTTTCTGCATGTGGTGACGGTTGTGATAGGTTCTAGGAGGGGTGTGTGCTGGGATTGGAAGATTCAGTAGGGAAGCCAGGCTTGGTTTGTTGCCAATGAGTGGGGGGTTTTGAGGGTGGTGGTGTGGTGGGTGGTTGTGGATTATGGGAAGAGGGATACCACTTCTGATATGATGGACCAGTAGTTTGGATAGTTTTCTAAGGTGTTGTGCGGCATTCAGTTCAAGTTTACAGTTGGCTTGTTGTATTATGGATCCAAGTGTGTTATTTGAGCCAGGTGCTGAGAGGAGAAGTATTTTGGAGAGAGAGAGGAGTTGTTGGGAGTGGTGGTTACACGAGGCAACATACTGTTGGAGGATAAGACGGGTGAGAGCTAAGGACTGCTGAATTTGAAACTGTAGGAGGGACTGATGGAGACAAGGATTGCATCCAGAGATGGGAACTTTTAAAGTGAGTCCTTTGGGGATTGTTCCAAATGACAAACAGGACTGGAGGAAAAGAATGTGGGATTGCAGTTTGGCTATGGCAAATGTATGTTTGCGGAATGACTGAAGGTACTGTGGTATAGGGTTGGGATACATGGTGGATAATAGGTTTGAAATAATAATAATAATAATATGTTATATATCATACACATACACACACACGCACACACAAAGGGGTATAATAGGATGAAAATTTATCGAAAATATTTAAAAAAAAAAAAAAAAAATCAATATATAAAAAAGTTCAACGAAAGAATTTACTTGAAATTGTAATTACCAAGTGCCGGTGAAAAATGATCGTAGAGGGCCGAAAAAGGGGTTTTAGGCGGCAGAAAAACGATCGCTAGCTGCACATAAAAGGTAATTACCGTCCATTAAAGATCGCTGGCGGCACCTTAAAACTTACCAGCGGCACAAAATTTATGGTCAAACCGCAGATCAACAACCAAAAACGCCATTATACAGTAGCCATAACGAAAAAGTCGCTGGGATTATGGTCGAAATAAATTGTAAACAATGCCACAATGTTGGATTGTTGCAACAATCTCCAGTAAGGGAGGCGTTTCTTTAACAAATGACTGTTTAGTAAATGATCAAATACAAGGATGTGGGCGTAAAATTGCACAATTGTAGGAAATATATGGGAGGATAGTTAATTACAAGACGTTACAGAAGGAATATAGACAACAATGGCGAGATGGAAAGAGTTCAGACGAAAGTTATGAATGAAAGCAAACAGATAAAAGTAGTTGAAACAATAAGAAGGATGTAGACCACGAAGGTAATATTCGATTAATGATGAAAATTCTCCTCAGAGATAATAAATATTGTTGAAATGAGATAGAATGGCTGGCCAGTACTTACCATTGTGCTGTACCGCCGATAGTAACACAAAATGAAAAAACAGAAAAAAAGGGACAAAGGGACAAGCTTTCGGAACAGAGTTCCTTCGTCAGGTGGGAGAGAAGGGAAGAATAAAGGATGGGAATAGAAGGGAAAGGTGGTTCACGACCTAGGTCATGAAGGTGGTGTTTCGGAAGTGTGGGCGTCAGAGATACTGCATGTATGTACTGAGCCAAGCCAGAGAGGATAAATATAACTAAAAAGGAAAGATCAAGTAGTAAAGAGAAGAGAAGAGAGTGAAATTAATGAAGCTGAGGGGTGTAGGAGGGGCGGGGGGGTGTCTAAAACGTTTTTCATAAACAGGGAAATATGGATGGATACACACACACACACACACACACACACACACACACACGGAGAGAGATAGAGAGAATGACAGAGAGAGCGAGAGGGCGGTAGAGAGAGAGGGGGGGGGGGGTAAGGAACGGATAATGAATAGGTGAGCTGAGGATGGAGGAAGGGGAGGGGTTAGCGTAGATTTAGGCCAGGGGGGTGGCGGGAGGAGAGGATATGTTGGAGGGCAAGTTCCCACCTCCGTAGCTCTGAGGGACTGGTGTTGGTTGGTACTATCCAAATGGCACGTGTGGTGTAACACGTGCCCAGGTCCCTGGAGTTATGCTGGAGGGCATGTTCTGCCACAGGATATTGGGTGTCCCCCAGGCGAACAGTTCGTCTATGCCCATTCATCCGCTCAGCCAATTTGTTGGTAGTCATACCAACATAAAAGGCTGAACAGTGGACACATGTCAGCTGGTATATGACATGCGTTGTCTCACATGTGGCCCTGCCTTGAATTGGGTAGGTTTTTCCTGTGGTGGGGCTGGAGTATGTGGTAGTGGGAGGATGCATTGGACAGGTTTTGCAGCGGGATCGGTTGCAGGGGTAGGAACCATTAGGTAGGGAGGGTGGTTTTGGGATGTTGTAAGGTTGGACAAGGATGTTGCGGAGGTTGGGAGGACGGCGGAAGGCTACTCTGGGTGGTGTGGGAAGAACAGTTTGGAGTGATGGTCTCATTTCAGGGCATGACTTGAGAAAGTCATAGCCCTGTTTGAGGAATTTGTTGAGGCATTCCAGGCCAGGATGGTACTGGGTGACTAAGGGAGTGCTTCTGGGTGGTCTGGGGTTAGGAACATTGTTTTTGGAGGGAGAGGAATGGACAGCTCGTGAGATCTGTTTGTGGATGAGGTCTGTAGGGTAGTTGCGGGAGAGGAAAGCATTGGATAGATTGTTGTTGTAGCTGGTGAGGGATTCGGAACTGGAACAGATACGTTTCCCACGGATGCCCAGGCTGTAGGGAAGGGATCGTTTAATATGGAAGGGATGGCAGCTGTCAAAGTGGAGGTACTGTTGTTTGTTAGTGGGTTTAATATGGACTGAGGTGTGGATGTGAGACTCAGCAAGGTGAAGGTCAACATCAAGGAAGGTGGTTTGAGTTTTGGAGAAGGACCAGGTGAATTTAAGGCTGGAGAAGGAGTTAAGGTCGTGGAGGAAGTTCAGAAGGGTTTCTTCACCGTGAGTCCAGACCATAAATATATCATCTATGAATCTATACCAAACCAGGGGAGGCAACTTCTGTGTCTTAAGGAATGCCTCTTCCATGCGGCCCATGAAGAGGTTGGCATAGGAAGGGGCCATCCTGGTACCCATAGCTGTCCCCCTGATTTGTTTGTAGGTCTGGCCCTCAAAGGTGAAGTAATTATTGTTGAGTATGAAATTAGCAAGTGTGACAAGGAATGAGGTTTTTGGGAGGCTTTCAGGTGGGCGTTGGGAAAGATAGTGTTCCAGAGCTGATAGACCATGGGTGTGAGGGATGTTGGTGTACAGGGATGTAGCATCAATGGTGACAAGGAAGCTATCACGTGGGAGGGGCATAGGGATGGATTTGAGGCGTTCCAGAAAGTGGTTTGTATCTTTGATATAGGATGGGAGCCTGCAGGTTATAGGTTGGAGGTGTTGGTCTACCAGAGCTGAGACACGTTCTGTTGGAGCTTTGAAACCTGCTACTATGGGACGGCCAGGATGATTCTCTTTATGGATTTTAGGGAGTAGGTAAAAGGTAGGCATGCGAGGTTCAGGCGGAGAGAGAAGTTCTAAGGAGGCAGTGGTGAGACCTTGTAACGGACCTAGGGTTTTAAGAATTTTCTGTAGTTCAGCCTGGACTGAGGGAATGGGGTCATAAGGAATAGGTTTGTAGGTAGAGGTGTCCGAGAGTTGACGCAGCCCTTCTGCCACATACTCCCCTCGATCAAGTACCACAGTTGTGGAACCCTTGTCCGCTGGGAGAATTACAATGGAGCGGTCCGCTTTCAGCTCTCGGATGGCTTTGGATTCAGCTGGGTTGATGTTAGGAGTGGTTGGTATGTTGTTCAGGAAGGATTGGGAAGCAATGCTTGATGTGAGGAATTCCTGGAATGCCTGCAAGGGATGGTTTTGAGGAAGAGCAGGAGGATCTTTTTGGGAGGGAGGTCGGAATTGTTCAAGACAGGGTTCAACAGCGGCTCTGCTGCCTGGGGGTTGTGACTGGGTGCTGAAGTGGTATTTCCAGTTGAGGTTACGGGTGAATGAGAGGAGATCTTTGACCAGGGCAGTGTGATTAAATTTAGGTGTAGGACAGAAGGTTAAGCCTTTAGACAGGACAGATATTTCTGGAATGGAGAGGGATTTGGATGAGAGGTTAAGGACTGAATTGGAATTGGTATTGGGTGGTTTCTGCATGTGGTGACGGTTGTGATAGGTTCTAGGAGGGGTGTGTGCTGGGATTGGAAGATTCAGTAGGGAAGCCAGGCTTGGTTTGTTGCCAATGAGTGGGGGGTTTTGAGGGTGGTGGTGTGGTGGGTGGTTGTGGATTATGGGAAGAGGGATACCACTTCTGATATGATGGACCAGTAGTTTGGATAGTTTTCTAAGGTGTTGTGCGGCATTCAGTTCAAGTTTACAGTTGGCTTGTTGTATTATGGATCCAAGTGTGTTATTTGAGCCAGGTGCTGAGAGGAGAAGTATTTTGGAGAGAGAGAGGAGTTGTTGGGAGTGGTGGTTACACGAGGCAACATACTGTTGGAGGATAAGACGGGTGAGAGCTAAGGACTGCTGAATTTGAAACTGTAGGAGGGACTGATGGAGACAAGGATTGCATCCAGAGATGGGAACTTTTAAAGTGAGTCCTTTGGGGATTGTTCCAAATGACAAACAGGACTGGAGGAAAAGAATGTGGGATTGCAGTTTGGCTATGGCAAATGTATGTTTGCGGAATGACTGAAGGTACTGTGGTATAGGGTTGGGATACATGGTGGATAATAGGTTTGAAATAATAATAATAATAATAATATGTTATATATCATACACATACACACACACGCACACACAAAGGGGTATAATAGGATGAAAATTTATCGAAAATATTTAAAAAAAAAAAAAAAAAAAAAAAAAAAAATCAATATATAAAAAAGTTCAACGAAAGAATTTACTTGAAATTGTAATTACCAAGTGCCGGTGAAAAATGATCGTAGAGGGCCGAAAAAGGGGTTTTAGGCGGCAGAAAAACGATCGCTAGCTGCACATAAAAGGTAATTACCGTCCATTAAAGATCGCTGGCGGCACCTTAAAACTTACCAGCGGCACAAAATTTATGGTCAAACCGCAGATCAACAACCAAAAACGCCATTATACAGTAGCCATAACGAAAAAGTCGCTGGGATTATGGTCGAAATAAATTGTAAACAATGCCACAATGTTGGATTGTTGCAACAATCTCCAGTAAGGGAGGCGTTTCTTTAACAAATGACTGTTTAGTAAATGATCAAATACAAGGATGTGGGCGTAAAATTGCACAATTGTAGGAAATATATGGGAGGATAGTTAATTACAAGACGTTACAGAAGGAATATAGACAACAATGGCGAGATGGAAAGAGTTCAGACGAAAGTTATGAATGAAAGCAAACAGATAAAAGTAGTTGAAACAATAAGAAGGATGTAGACCACGAAGGTAATATTCGATTAATGATGAAAATTCTCCTCAGAGATAATAAATATTGTTGGAATGAGATAGAATGGCTGGCCAGTACTTACCATTGTGCTGTACCGCCGATAGTAACACAAAATGAAAAAACAGAAAAAAAGGGACAAAGGGACAAGCTTTCGGAACAGAGTTCCTTCGTCAGGTGGGAGAGAAGGGAAGAATAAAGGATGGGAATAGAAGGGAAAGGTGGTTCACGACCTAGGTCATGAAGGTGGTGTTTCGGAAGTGTGGGCGTCAGAGATACTGCATGTATGTACTGAGCCAAGCCAGAGAGGATAAATATAACTAAAAAGGAAAGATCAAGTAGTAAAGAGAAGAGAAGAGAGTGAAATTAATGAAGCTGAGGGGTGTAGGAGGGGCGGGGGGGTGTCTAAAACGTTTTTCATAAACAGGGAAATATGGATGGATACACACACACACACACACACACACACACACACACACACACACACACACACACACGGAGAGAGATAGAGAGAATGACAGAGAGAGCGAGAGGGCGGTAGAGAGAGAGGGGGGGGGGTAAGGAACGGATAATGAATAGGTGAGCTGAGGATGGAGGAAGGGGAGGGGTTAGCGTAGATTTAGGCCAGGGGGGTGGCGGGAGGAGAGGATATGTTGGAGGGCAAGTTCCCACCTCCGTAGCTCTGAGGGACTGGTGTTGGTTGGTACTATCCAAATGGCACGTGTGGTGTAACACGTGCCCAGGTCCCTGGAGTTATGCTGGAGGGCATGTTCTGCCACAGGATATTGGGTGTCCCCCAGGCGAACAGTTCGTCTATGCCCATTCATCCGCTCAGCCAATTTGTTGGTAGTCATACCAACATAAAAGGCTGAACAGTGGACACATGTCAGCTGGTATATGACATGCGTTGTCTCACATGTGGCCCTGCCTTGAATTGGGTAGGTTTTTCCTGTGGTGGGGCTGGAGTATGTGGTAGTGGGAGGATGCATTGGACAGGTTTTGCAGCGGGATCGGTTGCAGGGGTAGGAACCATTAGGTAGGGAGGGTGGTTTTGGGATGTTGTAAGGTTGGACAAGGATGTTGCGGAGGTTGGGAGGACGGCGGAAGGCTACTCTGGGTGGTGTGGGAAGAACAGTTTGGAGTGATGGTCTCATTTCAGGGCATGACTTGAGAAAGTCATAGCCCTGTTTGAGGAATTTGTTGAGGCATTCCAGGCCAGGATGGTACTGGGTGACTAAGGGAGTGCTTCTGGGTGGTCTGGGGTTAGGAACATTGTTTTTGGAGGGAGAGGAATGGACAGCTCGTGAGATCTGTTTGTGGATGAGGTCTGTAGGGTAGTTGCGGGAGAGGAAAGCATTGGATAGATTGTTGTTGTAGCTGGTGAGGGATTCGGAACTGGAACAGATACGTTTCCCACGGATGCCCAGGCTGTAGGGAAGGGATCGTTTAATATGGAAGGGATGGCAGCTGTCAAAGTGGAGGTACTGTTGTTTGTTAGTGGGTTTAATATGGACTGAGGTGTGGATGTGAGACTCAGCAAGGTGAAGGTCAACATCAAGGAAGGTGGTTTGAGTTTTGGAGAAGGACCAGGTGAATTTAAGGCTGGAGAAGGAGTTAAGGTCGTGGAGGAAGTTCAGAAGGGTTTCTTCACCGTGAGTCCAGACCATAAATATATCATCTATGAATCTATACCAAACCAGGGGAGGCAACTTCTGTGTCTTAAGGAATGCCTCTTCCATGCGGCCCATGAAGAGGTTGGCATAGGAAGGGGCCATCCTGGTACCCATAGCTGTCCCCCTGATTTGTTTGTAGGTCTGGCCCTCAAAGGTGAAGTAATTATTGTTGAGTATGAAATTAGCAAGTGTGACAAGGAATGAGGTTTTTGGGAGGCTTTCAGGTGGGCGTTGGGAAAGATAGTGTTCCAGAGCTGATAGACCATGGGTGTGAGGGATGTTGGTGTACAGGGATGTAGCATCAATGGTGACAAGGAAGCTATCACGTGGGAGGGGCATAGGGATGGATTTGAGGCGTTCCAGAAAGTGGTTTGTATCTTTGATATAGGATGGGAGCCTGCAGGTTATAGGTTGGAGGTGTTGGTCTACCAGAGCTGAGACACGTTCTGTTGGAGCTTTGAAACCTGCTACTATGGGACGGCCAGGATGATTCTCTTTATGGATTTTAGGGAGTAGGTAAAAGGTAGGCATGCGAGGTTCAGGCGGAGAGAGAAGTTCTAAGGAGGCAGTGGTGAGACCTTGTAACGGACCTAGGGTTTTAAGAATTTTCTGTAGTTCAGCCTGGACTGAGGGAATGGGGTCATAAGGAATAGGTTTGTAGGTAGAGGTGTCCGAGAGTTGACGCAGCCCTTCTGCCACATACTCCCCTCGATCAAGTACCACAGTTGTGGAACCCTTGTCCGCTGGGAGAATTACAATGGAGCGGTCCGCTTTCAGCTCTCGGATGGCTTTGGATTCAGCTGGGTTGATGTTAGGAGTGGTTGGTATGTTGTTCAGGAAGGATTGGGAAGCAATGCTTGATGTGAGGAATTCCTGGAATGCCTGCAAGGGATGGTTTTGAGGAAGAGCAGGAGGATCTTTTTGGGAGGGAGGTCGGAATTGTTCAAGACAGGGTTCAACAGCGGCTCTGCTGCCTGGGGGTTGTGACTGGGTGCTGAAGTGGTATTTCCAGTTGAGGTTACGGGTGAATGAGAGGAGATCTTTGACCAGGGCAGTGTGATTAAATTTAGGTGTAGGACAGAAGGTTAAGCCTTTAGACAGGACAGATATTTCTGGAATGGAGAGGGATTTGGATGAGAGGTTAAGGACTGAATTGGAATTGGTATTGGGTGGTTTCTGCATGTGGTGACGGTTGTGATAGGTTCTAGGAGGGGTGTGTGCTGGGATTGGAAGATTCAGTAGGGAAGCCAGGCTTGGTTTGTTGCCAATGAGTGGGGGGTTTTGAGGGTGGTGGTGTGGTGGGTGGTTGTGGATTATGGGAAGAGGGATACCACTTCTGATATGATGGACCAGTAGTTTGGATAGTTTTCTAAGGTGTTGTGCGGCATTCAGTTCAAGTTTACAGTTGGCTTGTTGTATTATGGATCCAAGTGTGTTATTTGAGCCAGGTGCTGAGAGGAGAAGTATTTTGGAGAGAGAGAGGAGTTGTTGGGAGTGGTGGTTACACGAGGCAACATACTGTTGGAGGATAAGACGGGTGAGAGCTAAGGACTGCTGAATTTGAAACTGTAGGAGGGACTGATGGAGACAAGGATTGCATCCAGAGATGGGAACTTTTAAAGTGAGTCCTTTGGGGATTGTTCCAAATGACAAACAGGACTGGAGGAAAAGAATGTGGGATTGCAGTTTGGCTATGGCAAATATATGTTTGCGGAATGACTGAAGGTACTGTGGTATAGGGTTGGGATACATGGTGGATAATAGGTTTGAAATAATAATAATAATAATAATATGTTATATATCATACACATACACACACACGCACACACAAAGGGGTATAATAGGATGAAAATTTATCGAAAATATTAAAAAAAAAAAAAAAAAAAAAATCAATATATAAAAAAGTTCAACGAAAGAATTTACTTGAAATTGTAATTACCAAGTGCCGGTGAAAAATGATCGTAGAGGGCCGAAAAAGGGGTTTTAGGCGGCAGAAAAACGATCGCTAGCTGCACATAAAAGGTAATTACCGTCCATTAAAGATCGCTGGCGGCACCTTAAAACTTACCAGCGGCACAAAATTTATGGTCAAACCGCAGATCAACAACCAAAAACGCCATTATACAGTAGCCATAACGAAAAAGTCGCTGGGATTATGGTCGAAATAAATTGTAAACAATGCCACAATGTTGGATTGTTGCAACAATCTCCAGTAAGGGAGGCGTTTCTTTAACAAATGACTGTTTAGTAAATGATCAAATACAAGGATGTGGGCGTAAAATTGCACAATTGTAGGAAATATATGGGAGGATAGTTAATTACAAGACGTTACAGAAGGAATATAGACAACAATGGCGAGATGGAAAGAGTTCAGACGAAAGTTATGAATGAAAGCAAACAGATAAAAGTAGTTGAAACAATAAGAAGGATGTAGACCACGAAGGTAATATTCGATTAATGATGAAAATTCTCCTCAGAGATAATAAATATTGTTGAAATGAGATAGAATGGCTGGCCAGTACTTACCATTGTGCTGTACCGCCGATAGTAACACAAAATGAAAAAACAGAAAAAAAGGGACAAAGGGACAAGCTTTCGGAACAGAGTTCCTTCGTCAGGTGGGATAGAAGGGAAGAATAAAGGATGGGAATAGAAGGGAAAGGTGGTTCACGACCTAGGTCATGAAGGTGGTGTTTCGGAAGTGTGGGCGTCAGAGATACTGCATGTATGTACTGAGCCAAGCCAGAGAGGATAAATATAACTAAAAAGGAAAGATCAAGTAGTAAAGAGAAGAGAAGAGAGTGAAATTAATGAAGCTGAGGGGTGTAGGAGGGGCGGGGGGGTGTCTAAAACGTTTTTCATAAACAGGGAAATATGGATGGATACACACACACACACACACACACACACACACACACACGGAGAGAGATAGAGAGAATGACAGAGAGAGCGAGAGGGCGGTAGAGAGAGAGGGGGGGGGGGGTAAGGAACGGATAATGAATAGGTGAGCTGAGGATGGAGGAAGGGGAGGGGTTAGCGTAGATTTAGGCCAGGGGGGTGGCGGGAGGAGAGGATATGTTGGAGGGCAAGTTCCCACCTCCGTAGCTCTGAGGGACTGGTGTTGGTTGGTACTATCCAAATGGCACGTGTGGTGTAACACGTGCCCAGGTCCCTGGAGTTATGCTGGAGGGCATGTTCTGCCACAGGATATTGGGTGTCCCCCAGGCGAACAGTTCGTCTATGCCCATTCATCCGCTCAGCCAATTTGTTGGTAGTCATACCAACATAAAAGGCTGAACAGTGGACACATGTCAGCTGGTATATGACATGCGTTGTCTCACATGTGGCCCTGCCTTGAATTGGGTAGGTTTTTCCTGTGGTGGGGCTGGAGTATGTGGTAGTGGGAGGATGCATTGGACAGGTTTTGCAGCGGGATCGGTTGCAGGGGTAGGAACCATTAGGTAGGGAGGGTGGTTTTGGGATGTTGTAAGGTTGGACAAGGATGTTGCGGAGGTTGGGAGGACGGCGGAAGGCTACTCTGGGTGGTGTGGGAAGAACAGTTTGGAGTGATGGTCTCATTTCAGGGCATGACTTGAGAAAGTCATAGCCCTGTTTGAGGAATTTGTTGAGGCATTCCAGGCCAGGATGGTACTGGGTGACTAAGGGAGTGCTTCTGGGTGGTCTGGGGTTAGGAACATTGTTTTTGGAGGGAGAGGAATGGACAGCTCGTGAGATCTGTTTGTGGATGAGGTCTGTAGGGTAGTTGCGGGAGAGGAAAGCATTGGATAGATTGTTGTTGTAGCTGGTGAGGGATTCGGAACTGGAACAGATACGTTTCCCACGGATGCCCAGGCTGTAGGGAAGGGATCGTTTAATATGGAAGGGATGGCAGCTGTCAAAGTGGAGGTACTGTTGTTTGTTAGTGGGTTTAATATGGACTGAGGTGTGGATGTGAGACTCAGCAAGGTGAAGGTCAACATCAAGGAAGGTGGTTTGAGTTTTGGAGAAGGACCAGGTGAATTTAAGGCTGGAGAAGGAGTTAAGGTCGTGGAGGAAGTTCAGAAGGGTTTCTTCACCGTGAGTCCAGACCATAAATATATCATCTATGAATCTATACCAAACCAGGGGAGGCAACTTCTGTGTCTTAAGGAATGCCTCTTCCATGCGGCCCATGAAGAGGTTGGCATAGGAAGGGGCCATCCTGGTACCCATAGCTGTCCCCCTGATTTGTTTGTAGGTCTGGCCCTCAAAGGTGAAGTAATTATTGTTGAGTATGAAATTAGCAAGTGTGACAAGGAATGAGGTTTTTGGGAGGCTTTCAGGTGGGCGTTGGGAAAGATAGTGTTCCAGAGCTGATAGACCATGGGTGTGAGGGATGTTGGTGTACAGGGATGTAGCATCAATGGTGACAAGGAAGCTATCACGTGGGAGGGGCATAGGGATGGATTTGAGGCGTTCCAGAAAGTGGTTTGTATCTTTGATATAGGATGGGAGCCTGCAGGTTATAGGTTGGAGGTGTTGGTCTACCAGAGCTGAGACACGTTCTGTTGGAGCTTTGAAACCTGCTACTATGGGACGGCCAGGATGATTCTCTTTATGGATTTTAGGGAGTAGGTAAAAGGTAGGCATGCGAGGTTCAGGCGGAGAGAGAAGTTCTAAGGAGGCAGTGGTGAGACCTTGTAACGGACCTAGGGTTTTAAGAATTTTCTGTAGTTCAGCCTGGACTGAGGGAATGGGGTCATAAGGAATAGGTTTGTAGGTAGAGGTGTCCGAGAGTTGACGCAGCCCTTCTGCCACATACTCCCCTCGATCAAGTACCACAGTTGTGGAACCCTTGTCCGCTGGGAGAATTACAATGGAGCGGTCCGCTTTCAGCTCTCGGATGGCTTTGGATTCAGCTGGGTTGATGTTAGGAGTGGTTGGTATGTTGTTCAGGAAGGATTGGGAAGCAATGCTTGATGTGAGGAATTCCTGGAATGCCTGCAAGGGATGGTTTTGAGGAAGAGCAGGAGGATCTTTTTGGGAGGGAGGTCGGAATTGTTCAAGACAGGGTTCAACAGCGGCTCTGCTGCCTGGGGGTTGTGACTGGGTGCTGAAGTGGTATTTCCAGTTGAGGTTACGGGTGAATGAGAGGAGATCTTTGACCAGGGCAGTGTGATTAAATTTAGGTGTAGGACAGAAGGTTAAGCCTTTAGACAGGACAGATATTTCTGGAATGGAGAGGGATTTGGATGAGAGGTTAAGGACTGAATTGGAATTGGTATTGGGTGGTTTCTGCATGTGGTGACGGTTGTGATAGGTTCTAGGAGGGGTGTGTGCTGGGATTGGAAGATTCAGTAGGGAAGCCAGGCTTGGTTTGTTGCCAATGAGTGGGGGGTTTTGAGGGTGGTGGTGTGGTGGGTGGTTGTGGATTATGGGAAGAGGGATACCACTTCTGATATGATGGACCAGTAGTTTGGATAGTTTTCTAAGGTGTTGTGCGGCATTCAGTTCAAGTTTACAGTTGGCTTGTTGTATTATGGATCCAAGTGTGTTATTTGAGCCAGGTGCTGAGAGGAGAAGTATTTTGGAGAGAGAGAGGAGTTGTTGGGAGTGGTGGTTACACGAGGCAACATACTGTTGGAGGATAAGACGGGTGAGAGCTAAGGACTGCTGAATTTGAAACTGTAGGAGGGACTGATGGAGACAAGGATTGCATCCAGAGATGGGAACTTTTAAAGTGAGTCCTTTGGGGATTGTTCCAAATGACAAACAGGACTGGAGGAAAAGAATGTGGGATTGCAGTTTGGCTATGGCAAATGTATGTTTGCGGAATGACTGAAGGTACTGTGGTATAGGGTTGGGATACATGGTGGATAATAGGTTTGAAATAATAATAATAATAATAATATGTTATATATCATACACATACACACACACGCACACACAAAGGGGTATAATAGGATGAAAATTTATCGAAAATATTTAAAAAAAAAAAAAAAATCAATATATAAAAAAGTTCAACGAAAGAATTTACTTGAAATTGTAATTACCAAGTGCCGGTGAAAAATGATCGTAGAGGGCCGAAAAAGGGGTTTTAGGCGGCAGAAAAACGATCGCTAGCTGCACATAAAAGGTAATTACCGTCCATTAAAGATCGCTGGCGGCACCTTAAAACTTACCAGCGGCACAAAATTTATGGTCAAACCGCAGATCAACAACCAAAAACGCCATTATACAGTAGCCATAACGAAAAAGTCGCTGGGATTATGGTCGAAATAAATTGTAAACAATGCCACAATGTTGGATTGTTGCAACAATCTCCAGTAAGGGAGGCGTTTCTTTAACAAATGACTGTTTAGTAAATGATCAAATACAAGGATGTGGGCGTAAAATTGCACAATTGTAGGAAATATATGGGAGGATAGTTAATTACAAGACGTTACAGAAGGAATATAGACAACAATGGCGAGATGGAAAGAGTTCAGACGAAAGTTATGAATGAAAGCAAACAGATAAAAGTAGTTGAAACAATAAGAAGGATGTAGACCACGAAGGTAATATTCGATTGATGATGAAAATTCTCCTCAGAGATAATAAATATTGTTGAAATGAGATAGAATGGCTGGCCAGTACTTACCATTGTGCTGTACCGCCGATAGTAACACAAAATGAAAAAACAGAAAAAAAGGGACAAAGGGACAAGCTTTCGGAACAGAGTTCCTTCGTCAGGTGGGAGAGAAGGGAAGAATAAAGGATGGGAATAGAAGGGAAAGGTGGTTCACGACCTAGGTCATGAAGGTGGTGTTTCGGAAGTGTGGGCGTCAGAGATACTGCATGTATGTACTGAGCCAAGCCAGAGAGGATAAATATAACTAAAAAGGAAAGATCAAGTAGTAAAGAGAAGAGAAGAGAGTGAAATTAATGAAGCTGAGGGGTGTAGGAGGGGCGGGGGGGTGTCTAAAACGTTTTTCTTAAACAGGGAAATATGGATGGATACACACACACACACACACACACACACACACACACACACGGAGAGAGATAGAGAGAATGACAGAGAGAGCGAGAGGGCGGTAGAGAGAGAGGGGGGGGGGGGTAAGGAACGGATAATGAATAGGTGAGCTGAGGATGGAGGAAGGGGAGGGGTTAGCGTAGATTTAGGCCAGGGGGGTGGCGGGAGGAGAGGATATGTTGGAGGGCAAGTTCCCACCTCCGTAGCTCTGAGGGACTGGTGTTGGTTGGTACTATCCAAATGGCACGTGTGGTGTAACACGTGCCCAGGTCCCTGGAGTTATGCTGGAGGGCATGTTCTGCCACAGGATATTGGGTGTCCCCCAGGCGAACAGTTCGTCTATGCCCATTCATCCGCTCAGCCAATTTGTTGGTAGTCATACCAACATAAAAGGCTGAACAGTGGACACATGTCAGCTGGTATATGACATGCGTTGTCTCACATGTGGCCCTGCCTTGAATTGGGTAGGTTTTTCCTGTGGTGGGGCTGGAGTATGTGGTAGTGGGAGGATGCATTGGACAGGTTTTGCAGCGGGATCGGTTGCAGGGGTAGGAACCATTAGGTAGGGAGGGTGGTTTTGGGATGTTGTAAGGTTGGACAAGGATGTTGCGGAGGTTGGGAGGACGGCGGAAGGCTACTCTGGGTGGTGTGGGAAGAACAGTTTGGAGTGATGGTCTCATTTCAGGGCATGACTTGAGAAAGTCATAGCCCTGTTTGAGGAATTTGTTGAGGCATTCCAGGCCAGGATGGTACTGGGTGACTAAGGGAGTGCTTCTGGGTGGTCTGGGGTTAGGAACATTGTTTTTGGAGGGAGAGGAATGGACAGCTCGTGAGATCTGTTTGTGGATGAGGTCTGTAGGGTAGTTGCGGGAGAGGAAAGCATTGGATAGATTGTTGTTGTAGCTGGTGAGGGATTCGGAACTGGAACAGATACGTTTCCCACGGATGCCCAGGCTGTAGGGAAGGGATCGTTTAATATGGAAGGGATGGCAGCTGTCAAAGTGGAGGTACTGTTGTTTGTTAGTGGGTTTAATATGGACTGAGGTGTGGATGTGAGACTCAGCAAGGTGAAGGTCAACATCAAGGAAGGTGGTTTGAGTTTTGGAGAAGGACCAGGTGAATTTAAGGCTGGAGAAGGAGTTAAGGTCGTGGAGGAAGTTCAGAAGGGTTTCTTCACCGTGAGTCCAGACCATAAATATATCATCTATGAATCTATACCAAACCAGGGGAGGCAACTTCTGTGTCTTAAGGAATGCCTCTTCCATGCGGCCCATGAAGAGGTTGGCATAGGAAGGGGCCATCCTGGTACCCATAGCTGTCCCCCTGATTTGTTTGTAGGTCTGGCCCTCAAAGGTGAAGTAATTATTGTTGAGTATGAAATTAGCAAGTGTGACAAGGAATGAGGTTTTTGGGAGGCTTTCAGGTGGGCGTTGGGAAAGATAGTGTTCCAGAGCTGATAGACCATGGGTGTGAGGGATGTTGGTGTACAGGGATGTAGCATCAATGGTGACAAGGAAGCTATCACGTGGGAGGGGCATAGGGATGGATTTGAGGCGTTCCAGAAAGTGGTTTGTATCTTTGATATAGGATGGGAGCCTGCAGGTTATAGGTTGGAGGTGTTGGTCTACCAGAGCTGAGACACGTTCTGTTGGAGCTTTGAAACCTGCTACTATGGGACGGCCAGGATGATTCTCTTTATGGATTTTAGGGAGTAGGTAAAAGGTAGGCATGCGAGGTTCAGGCGGAGAGAGAAGTTCTAAGGAGGCAGTGGTGAGACCTTGTAACGGACCTAGGGTTTTAAGAATTTTCTGTAGTTCAGCCTGGACTGAGGGAATGGGGTCATAAGGAATAGGTTTGTAGGTAGAGGTGTCCGAGAGTTGACGCAGCCCTTCTGCCACATACTCCCCTCGATCAAGTACCACAGTTGTGGAACCCTTGTCCGCTGGGAGAATTACAATGGAGCGGTCCGCTTTCAGCTCTCGGATGGCTTTGGATTCAGCTGGGTTGATGTTAGGAGTGGTTGGTATGTTGTTCAGGAAGGATTGGGAAGCAATGCTTGATGTGAGGAATTCCTGGAATGCCTGCAAGGGATGGTTTTGAGGAAGAGCAGGAGGATCTTTTTGGGAGGGAGGTCGGAATTGTTCAAGACAGGGTTCAACAGCGGCTCTGCTGCCTGGGGGTTGTGACTGGGTGCTGAAGTGGTATTTCCAGTTGAGGTTACGGGTGAATGAGAGGAGATCTTTGACCAGGGCAGTGTGATTAAATTTAGGTGTAGGACAGAAGGTTAAGCCTTTAGACAGGACAGATATTTCTGGAATGGAGAGGGATTTGGATGAGAGGTTAAGGACTGAATTGGAATTGGTATTGGGTGGTTTCTGCATGTGGTGACGGTTGTGATAGGTTCTAGGAGGGGTGTGTGCTGGGATTGGAAGATTCAGTAGGGAAGCCAGGCTTGGTTTGTTGCCAATGAGTGGGGGGTTTTGAGGGTGGTGGTGTGGTGGGTGGTTGTGGATTATGGGAAGAGGGATACCACTTCTGATATGATGGACCAGTAGTTTGGATAGTTTTCTAAGGTGTTGTGCGGCATTCAGTTCAAGTTTACAGTTGGCTTGTTGTATTATGGATCCAAGTGTGTTATTTGAGCCAGGTGCTGAGAGGAGAAGTATTTTGGAGAGAGAGAGGAGTTGTTGGGAGTGGTGGTTACACGAGGCAACATACTGTTGGAGGATAAGACGGGTGAGAGCTAAGGACTGCTGAATTTGAAACTGTAGGAGGGACTGATGGAGACAAGGATTGCATCCAGAGATGGGAACTTTTAAAGTGAGTCCTTTGGGGATTGTTCCAAATGACAAACAGGACTGGAGGAAAAGAATGTGGGATTGCAGTTTGGCTATGGCAAATGTATGTTTGCGGAATGACTGAAGGTACTGTGGTATAGGGTTGGGATACATGGTGGATAATAGGTTTGAAATAATAATAATAATAATATGTTATATATCATACACATACACACACACGCACACACAAAGGGGTATAATAGGATGAAAATTTATCGAAAATATTTAAAAAAAAAAAAAAAAAATCAATATATAAAAAAGTTCAACGAAAGAATTTACTTGAAATTGTAATTACCAAGTGCCGGTGAAAAATGATCGTAGAGGGCCGAAAAAGGGGTTTTAGGCGGCAGAAAAACGATCGCTAGCTGCACATAAAAGGTAATTACCGTCCATTAAAGATCGCTGGCGGCACCTTAAAACTTACCAGCGGCACAAAATTTATGGTCAAACCGCAGATCAACAACCAAAAACGCCATTATACAGTAGCCATAACGAAAAAGTCGCTGGGATTATGGTCGAAATAAATTGTAAACAATGCCACAATGTTGGATTGTTGCAACAATCTCCAGTAAGGGAGGCGTTTCTTTAACAAATGACTGTTTAGTAAATGATCAAATACAAGGATGTGGGCGTAAAATTGCACAATTGTAGGAAATATATGGGAGGATAGTTAATTACAAGACGTTACAGAAGGAATATAGACAACAATGGCGAGATGGAAAGAGTTCAGACGAAAGTTATGAATGAAAGCAAACAGATAAAAGTAGTTGAAACAATAAGAAGGATGTAGACCACGAAGGTAATATTCGATTAATGATGAAAATTCTCCTCAGAGATAATAAATATTGTTGAAATGAGATAGAATGGCTGGCCAGTACTTACCATTGTGCTGTACCGCCGATAGTAACACAAAATGAAAAAACAGAAAAAAAGGGACAAAGGGACAAGCTTTCGGAACAGAGTTCCTTCGTCAGGTGGGAGAGAAGGGAAGAATAAAGGATGGGAATAGAAGGGAAAGGTGGTTCACGACCTAGGTCATGAAGGTGGTGTTTCGGAAGTGTGGGCGTCAGAGATACTGCATGTATGTACTGAGCCAAGCCAGAGAGGATAAATATAACTAAAAAGGAAAGATCAAGTAGTAAAGAGAAGAGAAGAGAGTGAAATTAATGAAGCTGAGGGGTGTAGGAGGGGTGGGGGGGTGTCTAAAACGTTTTTCATAAACAGGGAAATATGGATGGATACACACACACACACACACACACACACACACACACACACACGGAGAGAGATAGAGAGAATGACAGAGAGAGCGAGAGGGCGGTAGAGAGAGAGGGGGGGGGGGGGTAAGGAACGGATAATGAATAGGTGAGCTGAGGATGGAGGAAGGGGAGGGGTTAGCGTAGATTTAGGCCAGGGGGGTGGCGGGAGGAGAGGATATGTTGGAGGGCAAGTTCCCACCTCCGTAGCTCTGAGGGACTGGTGTTGGTTGGTACTATCCAAATGGCACGTGTGGTGTAACACGTGCCCAGGTCCCTGGAGTTATGCTGGAGGGCATGTTCTGCCACAGGATATTGGGTGTCCCCCAGGCGAACAGTTCGTCTATGCCCATTCATCCGCTCAGCCAATTTGTTGGTAGTCATACCAACATAAAAGGCTGAACAGTGGACACATGTCAGCTGGTATATGACATGCGTTGTCTCACATGTGGCCCTGCCTTGAATTGGGTAGGTTTTTCCTGTGGTGGGGCTGGAGTATGTGGTAGTGGGAGGATGCATTGGACAGGTTTTGCAGCGGGATCGGTTGCAGGGGTAGGAACCATTAGGTAGGGAGGGTGGTTTTGGGATGTTGTAAGGTTGGACAAGGATGTTGCGGAGGTTGGGAGGACGGCGGAAGGCTACTCTGGGTGGTGTGGGAAGAACAGTTTGGAGTGATGGTCTCATTTCAGGGCATGACTTGAGAAAGTCATAGCCCTGTTTGAGGAATTTGTTGAGGCATTCCAGGCCAGGATGGTACTGGGTGACTAAGGGAGTGCTTCTGGGTGGTCTGGGGTTAGGAACATTGTTTTTGGAGGGAGAGGAATGGACAGCTCGTGAGATCTGTTTGTGGATGAGGTCTGTAGGGTAGTTGCGGGAGAGGAAAGCATTGGATAGATTGTTGTTGTAGCTGGTGAGGGATTCGGAACTGGAACAGATACGTTTCCCACGGATGCCCAGGCTGTAGGGAAGGGATCGTTTAATATGGAAGGGATGGCAGCTGTCAAAGTGGAGGTACTGTTGTTTGTTAGTGGGTTTAATATGGACTGAGGTGTGGATGTGAGACTCAGCAAGGTGAAGGTCAACATCAAGGAAGGTGGTTTGAGTTTTGGAGAAGGACCAGGTGAATTTAAGGCTGGAGAAGGAGTTAAGGTCGTGGAGGAAGTTCAGAAGGGTTTCTTCACCGTGAGTCCAGACCATAAATATATCATCTATGAATCTATACCAAACCAGGGGAGGCAACTTCTGTGTCTTAAGGAATGCCTCTTCCATGCGGCCCATGAAGAGGTTGGCATAGGAAGGGGCCATCCTGGTACCCATAGCTGTCCCCCTGATTTGTTTGTAGGTCTGGCCCTCAAAGGTGAAGTAATTATTGTTGAGTATGAAATTAGCAAGTGTGACAAGGAATGAGGTTTTTGGGAGGCTTTCAGGTGGGCGTTGGGAAAGATAGTGTTCCAGAGCTGATAGACCATGGGTGTGAGGGATGTTGGTGTACAGGGATGTAGCATCAATGGTGACAAGGAAGCTATCACGTGGGAGGGGCATAGGGATGGATTTGAGGCGTTCCAGAAAGTGGTTTGTATCTTTGATATAGGATGGGAGCCTGCAGGTTATAGGTTGGAGGTGTTGGTCTACCAGAGCTGAGACACGTTCTGTTGGAGCTTTGAAACCTGCTACTATGGGACGGCCAGGATGATTCTCTTTATGGATTTTAGGGAGTAGGTAAAAGGTAGGCATGCGAGGTTCAGGCGGAGAGAGAAGTTCTAAGGAGGCAGTGGTGAGACCTTGTAACGGACCTAGGGTTTTAAGAATTTTCTGTAGTTCAGCCTGGACTGAGGGAATGGGGTCATAAGGAATAGGTTTGTAGGTAGAGGTGTCCGAGAGTTGACGCAGCCCTTCTGCCACATACTCCCCTCGATCAAGTACCACAGTTGTGGAACCCTTGTCCGTAACCTCAACTGGAAATACCACTTCAGCACCCAGTCACAACCCCCAGGCAGCAGAGCCGCTGTTGAACCCTGTCTTGAACAATTCCGACCTCCCTCCCAAAAAGATCCTCCTGCTCTTCCTCAAAACCATCCCTTGCAGGCATTCCAGGAATTCCTCACATCAAGCATTGCTTCCCAATCCTTCCTGAACAACATACCAACCACTCCTAACATCAACCCAGCTGAATCCAAAGCCATCCGAGAGCTGAAAGCGGACCGCTCCATTGTAATTCTCCCAGCGGACAAGGGTTCCTCAACTGTGGTACTTGATCGAGGGGAGTATGTGGCAGAAGGGCTGCGTCAACTCTCGGACACCTCTACCTACAAACCTATTCCTTATGACCCCATTCCCTCAGTCCAGGCTGAACTACAGAAAATTCTTAAAACCCTAGGTCCGTTACAAGGTCTCACCACTGCCTCCTTAGAACTTCTCTCTCCGCCTGAACCTCGCATGCCTACCTTTTACCTACTCCCTAAAATCCATAAAGAGAATCATCCTGGCCGTCCCATAGTAGCAGGTTTCAAAGCTCCAACAGAACGTGTCTCAGCTCTGGTAGACCAACACCTCCAACCTATAACCTGCAGGCTCCCATCCTATATCAAAGATACAAACCACTTTCTGGAACGCCTCAAATCCATCCCTATGCCCCTCCCACGTGATAGCTTCCTTGTCACCATTGATGCTACATCCCTGTACACCAACATCCCTCACACCCATGGTCTATCAGCTCTGGAACACTATCTTTCCCAACGCCCACCTGAAAGCCTCCCAAAAACCTCATTCCTTGTCACACTTGCTAATTTCATACTCAACAATAATTACTTCACCTTTGAGGGCCAGACCTACAAACAAATCAGGGGGACAGCTATGGGTACCAGGATGGCCCCTTCCTATGCCAACCTCTTCATGGGCCGCATGGAAGAGGCATTCCTTAAGACACAGAAGTTGCCTCCCCTGGTTTGGTATAGATTCATAGATGATATATTTATGGTCTGGACTCACGGTGAAGAAACCCTTCTGAACTTCCTCCACGACCTTAACTCCTTCTCCAGCCTTAAATTCACCTGGTCCTTCTCCAAAACTCAAACCACCTTCCTTGATGTTGACCTTCACCTTGCTGAGTCTCACATCCACACCTCAGTCCATATTAAACCCACTAACAAACAACAGTACCTCCACTTTGACAGCTGCCATCCCTTCCATATTAAACGATCCCTTCCCTACAGCCTGGGCATCCGTGGGAAACGTATCTGTTCCAGTTCCGAATCCCTCACCAGCTACAACAACAATCTATCCAATGCTTTCCTCTCCCGCAACTACCCTACAGACCTCATCCACAAACAGATCTCACGAGCTGTCCATTCCTCTCCCTCCAAAAACAATGTTCCTAACCCCAGACCACCCAGAAGCACTCCCTTAGTCACCCAGTACCATCCTGGCCTGGAATGCCTCAACAAATTCCTCAAACAGGGCTATGACTTTCTCAAGTCATGCCCTGAAATGAGACCATCACTCCAAACTGTTCTTCCCACACCACCCAGAGTAGCCTTCCGCCGTCCTCCCAACCTCCGCAACATCCTTGTCCAACCTTACAACATCCCAAAACCACCCTCCCTACCTAATGGTTCCTACCCCTGCAACCGATCCCGCTGCAAAACCTGTCCAATGCATCCTCCCACTACCACATACTCCAGCCCCACCACAGGAAAAACCTACCCAATTCAAGGCAGGGCCACATGTGAGACAACGCATGTCATATACCAGCTGACATGTGTCCACTGTTCAGCCTTTTATGTTGGTATGACTACCAACAAATTGGCTGAGCGGATGAATGGGCATAGACGAACTGTTCGCCTGGGGGACACCCAATATCCTGTGGCAGAACATGCCCTCCAGCATAACTCCAGGGACCTGGGCACGTGTTACACCACACGTGCCATTTGGATAGTACCAACCAACACCAGTCCCTCAGAGCTACGGAGGTGGGAACTTGCCCTCCAACATATCCTCTCCTCCCGCCACCCCCCTGGCCTAAATCTACGCTAACCCCTCCCCTTCCTCCATCCTCAGCTCACCTATTCATTATCCGTTCCTTACCCCCCCCCCCTCTCTCTCTACCGCCCTCTCGCTCTCTCTGTCATTCTCTCTATCTCTCTCCGTGTGTGTGTGTGTGTGTGTGTGTGTGTGTGTGTGTGTGTGTGTGTGTGTGTGTGTGTGTATCCATCCATATTTCCCTGTTTATGAAAAACGTTTTAGACACCCCCCCCGCCCCTCCTACACCCCTCAGCTTCATTAATTTCACTCTCTTCTCTTCTCTTTACTACTTGATCTTTCCTTTTTAGTTATATTTATCCTCTCTGGCTTGGCTCAGTACATACATGCAGTATCTCTGACGCCCACACTTCCGAAACACCACCTTCATGACCTAGGTCGTGAACCACCTTTCCCTTCTATTCCCATCCTTTATTCTTCCCTTCTCTCCCACCTGACGAAGGAACTCTGTTCCGAAAGCTTGTCCCTTTGTCCCTTTTTTTCTGTTTTTTCATTTTGTGTTACTATCGGCGGTACAGCACAATGGTAAGTACTGGCCAGCCATTCTATCTCATTTCAACAAAGTTTAAATAATTTGTAAGCCTAAGGACTGATAACCACAGCAGTGAAGTCCCTTAGATGGACAGAGGTGATCAGTCAGCCTCACCTGTCAGAGTTGTATCTAGACATATCATGGGTTCCATATCACTCCAACAACATCAAAGAGCCTCCACCAGCTGAACAGTCCCCTTCTGACATCAGGGTTTATGGATTCATGACATTGTCTACACACTTGCTCTATACAATTGGAAACAAGTCTCTTCAGAATGTGCAACATTTTTCCAGTAATCAAAAGTCCAATGTTGGTGTTGATGGGCCAAGGTGAGATATAAAGCTTGTGTTGTGCAATCAGCAAGAGTACATAAGAGAGCCTTCAGATCCGAAAGCCCACATCAATGATGTTTCATGTTCACAAGTTAACACTTGATGATGACCCAGCATTGAAATCCACAGCAGATAGCAGAACAGCTGCATTTCTGTCATATTGAATAATTCTCGTGAGTCATCATCATCCTGTTCTTGCAGGCTCTTTTCCCAGTTGCAGCCAAATCAGAATTTGATGTTATACTAGATTCCCAATATTCATTGTACACTAGTGAAATGGGCAAATGGGAAAACCCCTACCTCATTACTATCTCAGAGATGCTGTGTCCCATCTCTTGTGCATTGATTTTAACACCCTGTTCGAACTCACATTGCGATAACCTGCCATTGTAGCAGCAGTTACTGATCTGTCATCTACACCAGACACCTATTGTCATATACAGGGTGAATCACCTAACACTTGCACCACAAATATGATGTAAACGAAAAGTGCAATTGCTGTGCGGTTTTCACTACTGATATTCTAGTGCACCCTACCTTTAGTTTCTTAATGTCTACAGGCATTCTTCCATTAAAAAACTGTATGTTTGCATAAAAAATACACTTTCTAAGTAATATTACAGTCAGTCTGTTGGCTAAAAATACAAGCCCCTGACAACCAATTCATTCTGTGAAAACCGCACATCAATCACACTTTCCGTTTCCACAATATTTGCGATGCAAGTGTGTCTTGTACGTGTTTGTCTTTTGTATGTGCATGTTGCAGCTCATCTTTGTGGTGAGTTGCAAACTGTTCTTAATATATTGTTAATTCCAACCTGGACTTTCCATTATTATAATATGTATATTATTATTTCCAAATTAATCCAAATACTCATCTGTATAAGATAAATTACTACTTGTATTAAAAGCCATATTATACTGACTGAGTGAAGCAATTAATTGTAATTAATGAAAACAGTATGTAAAGATAGTCAGTTATGGTGCTAATTAAATTATTTGAGAGTAAACAAAAATTGAAACATTCAGAAGTTGTTATGTATTTACTGTATACATGGTAGGAACTTTGTAGCTTTTGCATTAATTTTACATCAGTTACGAAATATATATTCATTGTTATTACTCACAAAACTGTTAATTAACTCTAAAATTACTGACCCAATCATGTGCAGTGCCACGCTAAATTGTGAAGCTTATTTAAATCTATCTTATTCTTATGTTAACTTCTATGAATGTAATTATTGTAATTGTTGTTTTATTTAAAAGCCAAAGATGGATTATTGTGTAATTGTTGTAAGAGTATATATAGTGGCCTGTTTAAGCCACGAGGTCAGTGGTTTGTTAAGAGTCATGATTCATGTACACATACAATCTCGCTGCACAACATCTGTGGACGAAAATAAATGGCAGTGAAAGATATTTTGTACTTGAATTCAGTTATATGTATAAACGTAACCCATGACTGGCAGGTAGCAACACAGCCAAAAACAGGATTTTTCAGAAGACGCCCCTCTAATGATATGTATTTACCACCTATATATTAGTTCTATTATAAACTAAACTGGAAGCTCATGTTTTACAGCTCTAATATTCCTCGTGCTATGAGGTAGTGGAGCACTCCTTTATTCTGCAGTCTACAGTAAAGTGAGCCTACACACATTGGTGTTTATGTAAGATTTTCAATCATCAATCCAGACAAACATTAAGATTAATTTCAACTAGTAATAATGTTTCAAATCCAAATCCTGAAAAGATGTGCAGGTTTGTGCCTTCCACATGAGAAACAAGGAAGCCAGAAAGAAGTTAAAAATTACCTGGAAAGGGCAACAACTGTGTCACTATAATACTTCAAAATAATTGGGAGTAAAGTTAGACCGAAGTCTCACATTCAAAGATCGTTGCCAGGAAACCAAGATGAAAGTATCTGCCCAGAACAGCATCATACGTAAACTCACTGGCTCCACCTGGGGATCAAGCCATGTGTTCTCCACACATCTGCCCTGGCACTGTGCTTCTCTGCAGTAGAGTATACGGCACCAGTCTGGCAAAACTCAGCACATACCAGAGAGGTGGATGCAGCACTAAATGAGACTGGACGCATAATTACTGGCTGCCTTTGATCAACACCTGTCAGAAAAATCTATGAAATTATGGACTTAGTGCCTCCAGACATATGCAGAAGAACAGCTGCACAAACAGAGAAAAAGAAACAGGAAACTGACCCCAGACAACCCTCGTCTTTGGACTTGAGCCAAAAAAACATACGCTTAAGTCAAGGAGGAGCTTTATGAGCACAACAACACCAACTGCATTGAGGCCCGGAACTCTGAGAACGGAGTTATGGCAGAATTCGTGAAAGGAAATGGCCGGAGAGAACAAAGAGGAACCTGCCGAAGGATTCCATCTGCCATATGCAACATGGCAGTCACTAAACAGACTGAAGACAGGAGTGTCATGCTGCAAGATGAATCTCAGAAAGTGGGGCTTCACAAACGAAGATGAGCTCTCTAATTGTGGCAATGTGCAGGACCCACAACATCTGTTCAGCAGAAACCTGCCCAACCCCTGCACCATGGAGGACCTACAAGCAGCAAATGATGTGGCTATCAAGACAGCAGAATTTTGGAGCAGAAACTAACAGCGTCCTACACAATTATTAGTCACCTCTTTCCATATTTTATGTGTCTAGTTTGTAATATGTTTATTTTAATTGTATATTTATTGAATTTTGCATTTCTTGATTGTAATTTATTCACTGTAATCACATATTTATTGAATCTGATGTCCTTAGCTTGTAATTCGTTTATTATAAATGTATATTTATTGATCAAAAGATATGTCTTAGTCCTGGACAGGTAAAATAATAAATAATAATAAAAATAAGTGCCCCATTGGCAACGATGCTAACTAACTGCATTTTTGAGGCTAACATGTTCTGTGATTTTTACGAAAAATACAACTTTTAGGTGAACTTCAAAAGAAGAAACCAGGGTAAATACAAAATTTCATTAAAATTGTTAGAGACATTTCCGAGGCAGCTAAAACATATATACAAGACTTGCTCAGTTCATAGAATACTAGAAAGAAGACAGTCACTTTGGTTCAGAAAGGTGCCCACAATTCAGCAATACACATTTTAAATAACATGCCACTAGCCATAAAAGTATAAGTTCAATAATGGAAAGTCCAGGTTGGAGTTAACAATATAGTAATAAGGACAGTTTACAGCTCACCCCACAGACATGATGGCAAGCTGTGACAGGCACATAAAAAACACACATACATACAACACTTCAGTTATCGGCCATAGCTGTCTTCAGAAAGTAGAAGATTCACGTAATCACACAACACAGTCACACAACTGTCAGGTCTGGCTGACGCACTTCAAATCACACTCTGTGGTGTGGAAATAAGCAAAGAGAGGGTAGATAGGAAGGTTGCGTCAAGGTGGTGGGGATGGATATAGCATGGCCTCGCGTGCGCCCCGCCCCCCCCCCCCCCCCAACACACACACACACACACACACACAGCTCAAAATAGGAGAGGTTTAGGATAGAGAGGTAGGAAGTGTTGGGTGTGGAAAAAAGGAAAGTTATTGTAGGTTGAGGCCTGGATAATTTTGGGATTGGAGAATGTACTGTAGGGTAACTCCTGCCTGTGCAGTTCAGAAAAGCTGGTGGTGAGTGGTAGGATCCAGATTGCTTGGGCTGTGAAGCAGCCATTGAAATCAAGCATGTTCCACAGGCTGGTCCACCTTGTTTTTGGCCACAGTTTGGAAGTGGCCATTCATCCCAATGGATCGCTGGTTAATGGTCATACCAATATAGAAAGAATATTCACAGAATATATGACATCAACTGTGATTGGGCAAAGCTGAAAATGTTTGTTTTTTTGTGGTTTTAGGGCGCACAACTGCTGTGGTCATTAGCGCCCAACACTGCCCATAGTAAAATAGGACCAGGGTTAAATGGCTTTCACCATGTTTGCACAATGTATAAAAAGTAAAACTCTGTTAACCGATTGCGGGCCATCAGCTGAAATGTCAGACATTTCAAATGGTAAACACAGATCATGACGGAGACGATTAAAAAACGGACATTGCACTAAAAGATGGTTCACAGTAAAAGGTGCATCACAGTGCTCACATAAGGGAGCAGGACCACCATGTAGTAAATGCTGGTGGCTATTACGGTAGTGGCCAATACGAAGCCGGGCCAGAACACTCTCCTCTCGGCGGGAGGGTCGAGATGACGTTGACCAGAGATCAGACACAGGTTTAATGGCTCGCAATTTGTTCCCTGACAGGGATGACCAATGTAGATACCAACGGGAGATAATACGCTGGGAGACACCAGCGCGAAGGTCATCAGAGCTAGTAAAAAAGGTAGATAGCCGAGGAAGGTGAGCTGCCTCCTTGGCAGCCGTATCCGCAGCCTCATTCCCCAACACTCCCACGCGGCCAGGGACCCACAGAAACGTCACAGTTGTTCCGCTCGTTGACAGAGAATTAAGGCAATTACGGATGCTTTGTACCAGGGGATGGGCAGGATACAGCGTGCGAAGGCTCAACAGAGCACTCAGAGAGTCCGAGCAAATGACAGTCTTATTGAGCGAGTTTCTCCGGACGTATTGGGTTGCTTGATATAATGCATACAGCTCAGCTGTAAAAATGGAACTCCACTCAGGAAGACGATATTTAAAAGAGACGTTGCCAAGTACAAAGGCACACCCAACACCCTGGTCTGTCTTTGAGCCATCAGTGTAAATGAACAAATTTTCATCAAATTTGAACCGAAGTGCGAGAAATTCTCTCTGGTAGACGAAACTAGGTGTGGAGTCCTTTGGAAGAGAATGAAGGTCAAAGTTAACACTGACTTCAGGGCTTCGCCACAGTGAAGAGGTGGCCCCTCCAGTCGAGAAGATAACAGGCAATGTAACGCCGAGCTGGCCGAGTAACGAATGCAAGCATATTCCCGGCGGTAGCAGAGCAGACGGGCGCATGGCGAAGAGTCTGTCAAGTGAGTCGTTTAAGAAAACTGTGTACGTTGATTGTCCTCACATGGACGACAAACGGCTAGCATAACGGCTAAGTAGGAGTTCCCGACGGTAAGAAAGAGGTAGTTTGGTGGCCTCAGCATAGAGGCTCTCAACAGGGCTAGTGTAAAATGCACCCGTCGCCAGACAGATACCTTGGTGGTGGATTGTATTAAGGCGGCGCAGTATGGATGGTCGAGCTGAAGAATAAACAATGCTACCATAGTCCAGTTTGGATGGAACTATGGTGCGATACAGATGGAGGAGAGTAGACCTATCAGCTCCCAACTAAGTGCCACTTAACACCCGCAGCACATTGAGAGAGCGGGTACAGCGAGCTGCCAAACGGGATATGTGGGGAGACCAACTTAACTTCCTGTCGAAAACAAGTCCCAAGAACGTCGTGGTATCCACAAATGGAAGTACTATGGGGCACAGACGAAGGGACAGGGGAAGGAATTCCTTCCGCCGCCAGAAGTTCATGCAGACTGTCTTGTCAGCTGAGAATCGAAAGCCAGTGTCCATACTCCACATGTGGAGAGTGTCTAGGCACCGCTGAAGGCGCCGCTCCAGGAGACCCGTTTGCTCAGAGCTACTGTAGATTGCGAAGTCGTCAACAAAGAGGGACGCTGACACTCCTGGTGGAAGGTGATCGGCTATAGAATTGATTGCCACTGCAAATAAAACATCGCTCAGGACCGAGCCCTGGGGGACTCCGTTCTCCTGAATAAAAGTGCTCGATAAAACCGAACCAACACGCACTTTAAAAACACGGTCTGTTAAAAATTCGTGGATAAAAATTGGCAGGCGACCCCAAAAACCCCATGTATGCAGAGTGCGGAGGATGCCCATCCTCCAGCAGGTGTCGTATGCCTTTTCCAGATCAAAGAACACCGCTACTGTCTGGCGCTTCTGTAAAAAGTTATTAATTATTAAAGTAGATAGGGCGACAAGATGATCCACCGCAGAACGGTGCTTGCGAAACCCACATTGGACATAAGAAAGGAGATGTCGCGTTTCAAGCCACCATACCAGGCGCCCGTGAATCATGCGTTCCATCACCTTGCATACGCTACTGGTGAGGGAAATGGGGCGGTAGCTGGAAGGGAGACTTTTGTCCTTCCCAGGCTTTGGTATGGGAATGACTATGGCTTCACGCCTGCGTTGCGGAAAGGTGCCTTCTATCCATATGCGGTTGCAGGTGGCCAGTAGGAAGTGGAAGCTCGTTGGTGAAAGGTGTTGCAGCATCGCCACGTGAATGCCATCTGGTCCTGGAGCCGAGGACCGCGAAGACGAGAGTGCATGGTGGAGCTCTCGTACAGTAAACTCGGTATTGTAGCATTCACGGTTCTGAGAGGTAAAGGGCAATGGAGTCGCCTCCACCGTCCATTTCCTAGCAAGGAAGGCATCAGTGTAATGTGAAGAGCTAGAGACCTCTGCAAAATGTCGACCTAGTGCATTGGCTATTTGTGGAGGATCGATGACGGTGTCAGTTGCGACACACAGACCAGGAATCGGGGAATGAGCCATAGTGCCTGAAATTTTTCTGAGGTTACCAAAAATGATGGAGGAAGGGGTAGACCTATTAAAAGAGCTCGTGAATGAGCACCAACTGGCGCATTTACAGTCGCGAAAGAGGCGACGACAATAGGCCCACAGTCGTTTGTATCTGAGCAGTTGTCGAGTGTGGGCCGTTGTTTGAAGATTCTAAGGGCACATCGCCGTGCTCTTAGAGCATCACAGCATTCCGCGGTCCACCACAGGACAAGGGGACGATGTGAGTGGGAAGTCTTGCAGGGGATGGAACATTCCGCGGCTGTCAGAATAACTTTGGTAATGTGTTCCACTTGGTCGTCTATACTAGGATAATGATAAGTACCAAAATCCGCCAGTGACGAGTAGAGGTCCCAGTGCGCTTTGGTTATCTGCCAGCAGTGTGGATGCTCAAGGGTGTCAGGCATCATTAGGTGAATTACACACGGAAAATGATTGCTCGAATGTGTGTCTGAGAGAGCAGACCATTCAAGACGCCGTGCCAGCTGAGCAGTGCAGAAAGCGAGATCTATATGGCTGAAAGTGTTTGTGGAGTCCGAAAGATAAGTTGGTTCACCAGTGTTAAGCCAGATGAGCTGAAGGTGGTTCAGGATATCTGCCAGGAGGGAGCCCCGTGGACATGGTTGTGGGGAGCCCCAAAGGGGGTGGTGGGCATTGAAATCTCCCACCAACAAAAACGGACGCAGAAGCTGGTCAATAAGATCTAGAAGATCGGATCTAGTGATGGGAAAGGTGGAAGGAGCGTAAATATTGCACAGTGTGAAGATAAATCCAGGAAGGTCTATCCGGACAGCAACAGCTTGTATCGGAGTACACAAAGGGACCGGTGTACTGTGTACGTCATCCCCTCATGGGCCTCTTTACCACAGGTGACACATGTGACCGGGTTCTTGCAAGACTGGCTTGTGTGGTTGAATCGATGGCACTGATAACACCGAGTAGGGTTAGGGATATAAGGTCGTACTGTGATGACCTCATACCCTGCCTTGATCTTCGGCGGCAGAGCCACTCGGTCAAAGGTCAGAAACACTGTGCGAGTGGGCACTAAAACATTGTTCTCTTTTTTTGTCACTGTGTGTACTGCGATGATGCCTTGAGCTGCCAGATATTCTTTCAGTTCATCCTCAGTCAGACCGTCCAAACTGGCCGAGAAGACTACCCCTCGGGAATAATTGAGGGTTGGATGGAGCTCAACACGAACCGGGTAACTGTGGAGCAGAGTAGCCTTAAGCAGCCGCTGTGCCTGGGAGCCACTTTCTGTTTCTAACAGTAGTGTTCCATTACGCAGGCGGTTGCAGGTCTTAACTGGGCCGGCAATGGCATCTACCCCTTTTTGAATAATAAATGGGTTCACCGACGAAAAGGATTGTCCTTCCTCAGTACGTGTCACCACAAGGAACTTTGATGTCTGTAAATTTTTTCTGTTCCGAGACACTATTGTCCAGTACTTCAATTTCTAAAGACTCTTTACATTTTCTTTTTTTAATAACCATCGCGGATGTATCCCCCACAATTGCCAGTGTCTCTGACGGCACACTCCTTCCTGCTGGGGGCCCCCAACGGAAGCACACCCGCCTTGGGTGATTGTTCCCACCCCAGGTCACACCTCCCGATCTACAGACAGAGGGACCAATCGGCGAATCGGGAAGGTATCAGCGCAGGCAATCACCCCTCCCCTGGCCTGGCCTTAACCAGTGGGTACGCACGCACCCTACATGCCAGCCCGGGGCTGGGACTTACGCATTACCCAGTCACCCATTTGGGTGGCCTTCAAGTGCGTACAGGGAGGAGGAAGAGAGAAATAGTGGGAGGAGAAGCCTCAAACGCAGATGTGGAGGCAAAGAAAGAGGTGAAAGTAGAGTGTAAAGCCAACAAGGTCAGAACTTCGGTTCCCCGAAGGATGCACAGACTCAGTCCCCAAGAGAGGGGAAAAGGACAGTAGAAGAAGTGTCATGTAGCACGGAAAGGAAAGAGTGCTACAAAGGCTGGGGCCCCGTGCTCACCACGCACGTACTCACCACAGAGCGGTGAGCCCCCTGGGGGAAAGCTGAAAATGTGTACCCAGCCGGGATTCGAACCCAGGTCTCCTGCTTTCTAGGCAGTTGCTCTGACCCCTACACCACTGGGGACACAGTGATCACCACACCTGCAAGGACTACCTAAGCACGCCTCCCGTCAGATACAAATTCCCATTATATATACACACACGTGTATATATACAATATAGAAAGCTCTGCAGTGATTGCAGCACAGCTGGTAAATTACATGGCTGCTTCCACAGGTGGCTTGGCCTCTGATAGTGTAGGATAGCCTGTGACAGTCTGGAATAGGAAGTGCTGGGAGGTTGGATTGGACAGGTCTTGCAGCGGGGTCATCCACAGGGATATGATCTCTCTGGCAGTGGCAGTGGCAGTCCCAGAACTACTCTGGACTCTAACAACTAAATTGCATCCTTTGCCAAGGTTTTTCCATTTTCTGTCCTCATGCCCAGAAATGAGAGACATCTTGCCCAATATCTTTCCCACCCCTTCTAAAGTGGTGTTCCGTCACCCTTCTGACCTCCATAAAATCCTAGTCCATCCCTGTTTGGGGATGGCACAGGGATGGACTAGGATGTTATGTAGGTCAGAAGGGCAACGGAACACCACTTTAGGAGGGGTGAGAAGAATCTTCGGCAGGAGGTCTCTCATTTCTGGGCACGAGGATAGAAAATCAAAACCTTGACGAAGGATGCAATTTAGTTGGTCGAGTCCAGAGTAGTACTGGGTGACAGGGAGAGTGCTCTTTTGTGGATGGTTACTGGTGGCATCTCGACGATTTGGGGTGTGTCGGGATATGGCACGGGAGATCTATTTAGCGGACTATGTCCGTGTGGGTAATTTCTGTATGTGAAGGCATTTGTGAGACCCTCAGCATATTGACAAAGGGAGTTCTTGTCACTGCAGATATGCCATCCACAGGTGGACAGTCTGTAAGGGAGAGATTTTTTGATGTGGAAGGGATGGCAACTGTCGAAGTTCAAGTACTGTTGGTGGTTGGTAGGTTTAATATGGACAGAAGTGTGGATGGAGCCATCAGTGAGGTGGAGGTTGACATCCAAAAATGTGGCATGGTGTGTTGAGGAAGACCAGGTGAATGCAGTTAGGACAGTACAGTTCTCATGTGTTCAGTTTAGTTCATTTCTGCTGTTATTGAGCTTCTTTGGAATGTGTTTGAAAAGTTACAAGTTATGGTGTATGTTAAAATGTTAAAGTTCAGCAAACTTATTACTGGTTTATTGATTTGAAAGTAACACTCCACATGAATGTAAGCTGTGAGCAGATTATACCCCATTCAGAGATCATGCTATAAAGATGAAAAAATTTTATTATTTATATCTATCCAAATTTGAGACATCAAATATATCACTGATTTGAAATACTATTGTAATAATAGGCATTGGCATAAAGTCCTATTATAATAGGAAGCTACTCTTCCTTGTTAACCTTCCCCAGTTCATTGCTCTTCTCTACACAATGAAGGTAATATCAGTTTCAAAAGATAAATAATGTATGAAACTTCAATTTCCATATATCTATCATGATTACTACACAACTAAGTTCCCGTGGTGACTGATCAACCTCCACGTTGATTGCAGAGGAGATGAAATGTTATATATCTTTGTGACCAGCCTCTTTGGGAGGACAGCTTCACTGTTCTCTGCGGGCCACCTTGTGTTCAGTTGTTTGTAATCGGTTATAGTATCCACAAGAAAGATTGTTAGTTTCCCCAAGGAGGTGTGATTTCCTCCAATCATTCAAACTTGTCTGGAGATTCTGCAATCTACACCACCGAGCGTGTTCAGTGACTCTCCAATTAGGTCTGCCTGCCTTTTCAATGGTGAATAAATTTATATTTTCTCAAGGTGTGGATGTGTCCCATGTGCTACCCACATTATGTGATGTGCCTGCCGTGTTGCGAGTTCAACAGTCGCCCCTGCCATATCACACGGTTGAGACACAAGGACAGTCTTGTCCGCACTCACTCATACATCTGCCTTCTTTAACAGCACACGCCATTGCCTCAGGTGCATCAGGCTTCTGCGTTGCAGCGCCTCTTCCTTCCATGGCATACCCATTCACTTTCGATATCCTACTGGAAACCTCTACCACTCCAGATTCATTCTCAACGTCTCAGCATTTATACATCAACACCTCAGCTGATGCTCTAGATGCACCACCACCAATGCCAACTGGATGCCTGCCCAAGCTACCACTTTTCACCTTCATGGAACCCACAACTTGGTTTGCCATTGTCAAGAAGATCTTTGACCACTACTCTCTGGACGCTGCGGCTCACTACCTCTGCCTGATCATACATCTCCACAAACATGTCGATCTGATCTGTGACCTTGTGACCTCTGCCCCTTTCACCGATCAGTATTCCATCACCAAGCAGACAATCCCTCAAGAGGGTCACTCGCACTCCTGAAGACACTATAATGCACATCATCCATGAAGGACACCTGAATGAGAAGAATCTGTCACAACTATGTTGCTACCTATGCCTACTGGTCACTGTCATGGCTGGCTGGTCTGGTAAACTTCCATCCGTGTACAGACCACCCTCACCTACAACATTCTCCAACAGCCAGGAGAATGCATCCACTTCATGGACAGGGTACACAACGTTTATCTTTGCGAGGCTCATCAGCCGCATCCTCCTTCCGCGGCTCAGCCCCTGCAGTACCTGCCTGCTGCTGGGCGGGTCACCCACACAACAAGGAGCTGACAGGCAGGCAGCTGGGGACAGACACTCGCCTGCATGCAGACCGGCTGATAGCTTTGGCATCTTCGCTCCGGCATCCAGCACTTCCTGCTGACACCCTCCTCTGACACTGATGATGGCCCATCCCTGTTCATCCACTTTGGACTCTTTTGATGTCCTCTATCAAACTCACCTGATAAGGATCCCACATTGGGTAGCAAAACTCCAAAAAAACGGACAAGTGTAGTGCATGCAGTTTCTTTAGCACTGGCCCCTCTCCACCCTCACAGTGCCATTCTTTGTGGTGTTAACGCCACTCAACTGCCATGTGCAGATTCAGTGTCTTTTTACTGTTAATTTGTCACCAAATTGTAAACTTGCTTGGAATTTTTTTGGTGGCTGGAGTTTTCATCACACCATAAACTCTCACCCAATGTTGTACAACCCTTTGAACAAACATGTTTCTTGTGCTCTGTCGAGCTCTGACTTTTTCTGCTTGTGCACCGACTGTCTGTGAGTGTTTTCAAACAATCTGCAAGTTCCCCCCACTCTTGGCAAAGTGGTCCCATGAACAAGAACAGGTGATAAAACTGTGTCATGAGGAGAAAAACATCATCTGCAAGTGCTTTGATACTATCAAACAGTCAGAGGCGCTTTTGTCAAAGTGGTCAAACAAACATGAGCAAGTTGTTCATCTACAGCATGTGAATGAAGACATCACTCACTGACTTGCAGACACAAAAGCGCAACTGGCATCTGCTATGCATCAGTTGTCATCTCTTTTGGTCACTGCGGAAGGACTACCACTCTAAGGTTAGTAAAAGTGTTCAGCCGGTGAGAGTGTCACAGTGCTGTCGTGCCCGAACGCAAGGTCATCAGTGCTTGTGACTCTTCTGTACCCCCATGCTGCTCAAAGACAGACATTTGCAAACAAAACTTGGTTGCCATGCCAGTGCCTTCCCCGGATGATCCACCTGTGCATTGTTCTAATCTAGTGGCCGCTTCTAGTGTTACCCCTTCCTCCAGCACATTCTGATCGTCTTATGTTTTGCGCTTTCCTGCTCCACTGGTTGAGCAGTCTGCTACCACGATGTTTACACCAAAACCCACTTTCAGTGGCCCAAAGAACTTTTTGAAAAACTTTCAAGCACTGCCATCTTGCTCTAGCGCAATTGTGTCTCCCCCATGTTTACCTTCAGCCACAACTGTAACTACTCCAGCGCCACAGCCTACTTCAGCTGCCGTGAGCATTACTGAGCACCTCTTCTCTCCTACTCGCATCCTGCCACACCTTTCCTCCCGGTGCCTCCTCACCGCATCACAACAAACAGTGAATGCACATGTAAACAAATGCTGTCCACTGCTCCCCACGGTGTTGCAGTAGCAACAAACAGTACAGTACATAAACTCTGTCTCATTGATGGACCTCCAATCTCCTGCAAACTGTGCCACCTTTGCCTGGAGAAACTGGTGCCTGTTAACGAACAAACCTTAGAATTTTTATAATCAGGCATCATTGACTTTTCATCCAGCAGTTGGTCTTCGCCCATTCAGTTAGTACCCAAGCAGAATGGCTCCTGGTGCACGTGTGGGAATTACTGAGGCTCAATGCTCACACCCTCATAAACAATTTCCTAATCTGAACATTGTAGATTTTACTCATATTCTGTCGGGTTCAAAAATGTTCACTATTGCGGACTGCAAGCGTGCCTATCACCAGATTCCCATGGCTTCTGAGACATTGAAAAGACTGCCATTACCACTCTTATAGCCTTGTTTCACTACCGGTTTATCCCTTTTGGTCTTGAAAATGTGACACAAACTTGGCAACAATTCATTAATGAGATAATTTTCCCTTTAAAATTCTGCTTTGCTTACCTTGACGATATTTAGGTGTTCAGCGATTCTGCTGAGGAAAATAAGAGACATGTTCAGACCCTCCTTGAGACTCTGGCTGCAGCAGGCATTGAACTCAATGACAGCAAACAACAGTTATACCAATGCTCGGTACTTTTTCTTGCTTTCACGTTTCTGGTCTCTGCTGATGGGATACTCCCCCCCCCCCCCCCTCCTCCAGGGAAGATTGACCACATCAGAAACCACCACTTCCCTCGACCTTTAAACAGTTACACCGCTTCCTTGGAGCCATTAACTAATATCGACGTATTTAGCCTGTGCTGCCGAGCTTCAAACCCCACTTATAGGTGCTTTAGCTGGCAAGCACACCTCTGGTGATCGGCCTGTTCTTTGACTTCTGCATTCTCTGGTCTCAAAGATCTCCTTCCTTGAGCTGTCACTATTGCTCACCCTCATCCAGATGCCAAGCATTTCATTACTACGGACACAAGTGACACCGCCATCAGAGTAGTTCTGAGCCAGTCACTAAATGGTATCATGTCTTCCTTACAATTTTTTAAAGAAACTTAACAACACCCAAAAATCGAGAACTCTTAGCTGTCTATGAATCCATTAAGCATTTCCAGTCTGCCATTAACAGACCTCTTGCTGCTGCTATCACCAGCACTCCAGCGGACCCCCACCCTGCAGATCCCACTATTTGAACTACATCTCTCAATTCACTACCAACGTCCGTTACATGTCCAAACAGTTTCTATACATAAAGCAGTTGCACAGAGAAAAACTAAGTCAAATCTGCACTGTCCATAACAAGCAACAGTTTTTGATTGCCTACATAGTAATTAAACTATGTTTACATGAGGAAATATGTATGACATTCTTCCCTACCACTCCCTCTCCTTTGGATCTTCCATTAATATCATTTACATTGATACTCTTCTTGTAATATTCCTCTATTTTGTTCTTTTTTGTGTGCAATTTTTTTAAGTTTTCCATTATTCCCTTTAATTTCTCAATTTTGAAGCAATAAAATATCAAACCTTATAAAGATGCTGAAGCCACCTTCCTGCATTGTTCAAATTGTTTCATCTAATTTTGTAATATAAGTTACGTGTGATATGTGAAAATAAGACACTGTGGATGAATAATGTCCTGGTAAAGGGAAGGGAAGAGGGGGGTGGTGCTTGAAATTTCCACATGGGATAGCAAAATCCCTAAATTGTGCCCTCTCTATGTACAAAAGAGGTTTGAGACTGAGCTATAATTTCAAGATTCAGAAACTGAATCGTCTTAATTTATAGGACAGATAAAACACAAGACTGACATAAACAGTACATTGCACACTGTGGAGTGAGAAAACTGTGCAGACATCTTCCAGTGACTAGAATGAAATCTTCATGCACTTATTTTGAATGTCTCTGTACAGCAATAATCAGTTACTTTCAAACCATTTTAGAATGCAGTCCATTTAGATTTTGCTACTACCACAAGGATCTTATGAAGAGAGAATCTGTTGTGCTCAGAGAATGCAAAGAGAAGCAAATTGTTGAGACCAGTTTGCTTTGCACCAGTACTATCCAAGAGCATTTGTCTCACCTTGTATGATTTGTATAAAACCTCTTCCTCAGTAATTCTAAGTTGTTGATTCATGTAGTAACACAAACTCTACCTTGTATTCCCTATACCCAGCATTTGAGCTATTTTTACCATTTCAGGTGTCACTTCCTCACTGATGGAACCTTTTGGTCACTATTCAGAATCAAGGTATTTTGCCACAACTTCATAAACTGTATATTTTGGGTCTTTAAAGAAGTTAATTCTGTCTACATCTGAGTCCAACATGAATGACTTTGAAAATTGGGGTTCTTTGATCATAAATGTCAGTTCATTTCAAAATCTTTACTATTTCGGATTAGGCTTGTTTGCTAAACAGAAGCAATTAGCTCTGTAGAATGCCAGTAGTTTTTTTGCTGTGGTTTTAGGGTGCACAACTTCTATGGTCATTAGCGCCCAGACAAGAACTTAGATTCACTAGATCTCAAAAAATTTGGTGACTGTCAGAAAATCAAGAAGAGGCTAAAAACAAAAGATAAGACAATTAAAAGGGTTAAATATCCTTCGATAAGTTGGCCAATTTGATAAAACGCAAAACTCGAGCAGCTGCTCGGGTGTCATCAGCTAAAATTTCCTCCAGAGTAGACGGAAAGTGAAGGGCTACACGGAGATGATTAAAATTAACACAAGTCAGTAAAACATGTCGCACTGTCAGCTGTTCACCGCAGGAGCACAGCGGTGCAGGGTCGGCGGATAGCAGGTGACGGTGGCTGAAACGGCAGTGACCGATCCGCAACCAGGCCAGGATGACCTCCTCCCGCCGTGAGGGGCGTGAGGAGGTCCTCCAAACTGTGGGGATCGGTTTGACAGTTTGCAATTTATTGTTGTACAGTGAAAGCCACGCACTGTGCCATGACGACACGATACTCCAGCGAAGAGCCCGTTGAACATTGTCCGGTGGGATGCAAAAGGTAGCCATGCGAGGCAAAAGAGCTGCGGCCTTGGCTGCTATGTCGGCGGCCTCATTCCCGGGCACACCCACGTGGCCAGGGACCCACAGGAAAGAAACGTGACAGCTGTCATCTGCTAGCAACTGGAGGGAGCGTTGGATCCGATACACGAGAGGATGGTTCGAGAAAGGGTCCTTAAGACTCTGTAGGGCACTAAGGGAGTCCGAACATATGGCATAGAAAGGTTCGCAGTGGCGGAAGGTATACAAGATGGCCTGGTGGAGGGCAAAAAGCTCAGCCGTGAAGTTCGAGCACCGGTCAGAGCGCTTATATTGGAAACGGTTGTCCCCGACGACGAAGGCAGATCCGACACCGGCAGTGCTCTTGGAAACATCAGTGTAAATAAATATGGCGTTATCAAACCGCGAACGGAGTTCGACAAGCCTCGAGCGGTATACCAAATCTGGAGTGCTCTCCTTGGGGAGCGAGCTAAGTTCAAGGTGAGTGTGAACCTGGGCCTGATGCCACGGTGGCAATGGGCTTTCGCTCAACCGATAGGTGGAAGGAAGGGTAAAATCGAGCCGCTGCAGCAGGCGGCGAAACCGATCTCCAGGTGGAAGCAAGGCAATCGCAGACAACTGATATTGGCGATCGAGTGAGTCGTCAAAAAAATAATCGGTAAGATGGATGGTTGGGCATCGACCACAGGTGGCATGCGTACCGACAAGAGAATGTCACGTGGTCAAGGGTAATACAGCAGCCTCGGCATACAGACTTTCAACAGGGCTGGTATAAAATGCACCGGTTGCCAGGTGTAATCCCCAATGGTGAATAGAGTTGAGCCGGTGGAGAAGCGACGTCTGTGCAGAGGAGTATACAAGGCTTCCATAGTCTAACTACGACTGAACAATGGCCTGGAAAAGGTGAAGCAGGACGGTACGATCCGCTCCCCATGACTTGCCACTGAGGACACGAAGAACGTTAAGGGATCGGGCACAACGGGCAGCCAGGTAGGACACGTGTGTGGACCAGCAAAGTTTGCGATCCAACATGAGTCCCAAGAAATTCGTAGTCTCCACGAAAGGGAGAGCAACATGGCCGAGATGTAGAGAAGGTGAAAGAAATTCCTTGTATCTCCAGAAGTTGATGCACACCGTTTTCTCAGTGGAGAATTGGAAGCCGTTTGCGATGCTCCAGGAATATAGACGGTAAAGACAGCGTTGGAGAGAACGCTCCAAGAGACACGTCCGCTGGGCGCTACAATAAATTGCGAAATCGTCAACAAAAAGAGATCTGGAGACGTCGGCTGAAAGGCAATCTACGATCGGATTGATTGCAATGGCAAAGAGCGCCACACTCAAGACGGAGCCCTGTGGTACCCCATTCTCCTGGCAAAAGGTATCTGACAAAACAGAGCCCACCCGTACCCGGAACTTGCGATCTGCCAAAAACGCTTGAATGAAAAGAGGAAGGCGGCCTCGAAGGCCCCACGTGTGCAGTGTGCGGAGAATGCCCGCTCTCCAACAGGTATCGTATGCCTTCTCCAAGTCGAAGAACACTGCTACAGTTTGATGCTTCCTTAGAAAGTTATTCATAACGAAGGTCGACAACGTAATGAGGTGATCAGCAGCAGAGCAGTATCAACGAAAACCGCATTGGATATTAGTCAGAAGGCGGCGAGATTCGAGGAGCCAGACCAACCGAGCGTTAACCATGCGTTCCATCACCTTACAGACGCAGCTCGTCAGAGAAATGGGGCATTAACTGGAAGGAAGGTGTTTGTCCTTACCTGGTTTGGGGATGGGGACAACAATGGCTTCACGCCAACTTGTGGGAACGTGACCTTCAGTCCATATGCGATTGTAGGTACTAAGAAGAAAACACTTGCCCGCAGGAGAGAGGTTCTTCTGCATCTCAATGTGAATGGAATCGGGCCCGGGAGCAGAAGACCGGGACAGGGCGAGAGCACGATCTAGCTCCTGCATGGTGAAGGCGACGTTATAATTTTCACGATTAAAAGAGTGGAAAGAAGGCGGCCGTGCCTCCTCTACCTGTTTGCGAGGGAGAAAGGCAGGGTGATAATGGGCAGAGCTCGAAACCTCCGCAAAGAAACAGCCCAATGCGTTGGAAACATCAGCGGGGTCCACGAGGACTGCGTTCTCCACTGTCAGGCCAGGAATTGGGTAGTGGACCTTGATGCCGGATAAACGGCGTAGGCCACCCCAAACAACCGTGGAGGGAGTAAAACGGTTAAAAGAACTAGTAAAATCAATCCAGCAAGCTTTCTTGCTCTCGTTTATGATATGACGACATTGCGCTCTCATATGTTTATAATTTATGCAATTCTCCAAAGTTGGGTGGCGGCGGAAGGTGCGTAAAGCAAACCGCCGGGCTCTAAGCGCATCGCGGCAGGCTGCAGTCCACCAAGGGACCTGGACACGACGTGGAGAAGAGGATGTACGAGGTATGGAACGTTCAGCAGCGGTGAGAATAACCTCTGTGAGGTAGTCGACCTGACTGTCACAGTTGGGAAAATTATGATCGTGAAAAACAGCCATGGAAGAATAAAGCCCCCAGTCAGCTTTAGAAATGTTCCAACTGGTGGGACGAGGAGATGGGGAATGATGGAGGAAGTGGATGATACAAGGGAAATGGTCACTCGAGTACTTGTCAGAAAGTGCATACCACTCAAACCAACCAGCAAGCTGAGGAGCGCGTATCCCAAGGTCTATGTGGGAGTAAGTATGGGTCGTGTCTGAAAGGAAGGTCGGAGCACCAGTGTTGAGGCAGACAAGATCGAGGTGTTGGAGAAGGTCCACCAAAAGGGAGCCTCTCGCAAAAGGTGCCGGAGAGCCCCATTGGGGGTGGTGGGCATTAAAGTCGCCTACCAACACAAAAAGTGAAGGGAGCTGGTCAACAAGGTGTAGCACATCTGCCCTAGTAAGGGCAGATGACAATGGCGAATAGATATTACAGAGGGAAAAGGTGAATGTGGATAAAGTGATGCGGATGGCAACTGCCTGTAGGTGAATATGCAATGAAATGGGATGGAAATAGACGTCGTCTCGAAGGAGCATCAGAACCCCTCCATGGGCTGGGATACCTTCCACGGGTGGCAGGTCGAACCGCACAGAGGTGTAGTGTGGAAAGTCTGCACGATCACTTGGACGCAACATAGTTTCTTGGAGACAGACTAGAAGCGAGCAGTGCAACTGAAGGAGTAGTTTTAACTCCTCCCGATTGGAACGAATGCTGCGAATATTCCATTGAAGGAGCGGCATGATAAAACATGAGATAAGAAATAAGGATAAAAACCAACTAGCAAGCGGGGTCACCTCGACGGCCGCTGAGGACCGGAGTTCGAGGGAGCACTGCTATCGCTGTCTAGGGGCAAAGGGTCGTGGTCCATAGGTTCGACCGACGCGCCTGCCACCTCCCTGAGTTGATCAGGAGGGGCAGTTTCCACCGCCGGTAAAGGGCCGGGTGCCCGCCAGACGGAGCGTCCCGGTGAAACAGAAGACGGCCGAGGCCAGCAATTGTTGGACGACGTGACGGATGGGTCACGCCTCGGCGGGGAAGGAGAGGAACTCTTTTTCTTGTTGGCTCTTCTTGAAGAGTGATGGTGAGAAGAGGCAGTCGACGGTTGGGAAGCCTGAGAACGCAGAAAATCCTGACGGACAGGTTCCTTTTTCAAAGTCCGGGCATCTTGTTTAGGTGCCCGTGGTTTACTAGAGGTTGACGAAGACTGTACTTTAGGAGCAGCAGGAGGAAGCGGGGATGTGGAATGGGCAATCTTCAGGCTGGCAGATCGCACAACTGTGTCAGCGAAAGTGAAATCACAAGTCTGGGTACTGGAATCCTTAATAGGTCGAGTTGAGGTGAGGACCTTACTGTATGTGCCCGCTGGGAGGACAGTGGGCTTTTGACTCGCCAACAACTTTTGAGCGGCAGATGTTGATACCTTCTCCGTAACCCGAATTTGCTGGATGATTTTTTCATCCTTATATACAGGGCAGTCTCGAGAGGAAGCCGCATGGTCGCCATTGCAGTTAAGGCAGTGAGGGGACGGAGGTGGGCAATCCCCCTCATGGGCGTCCCTACCACAAGTGACACATTTTGCTGCATTTGGGCAAGATTCACGGGTATGGTTGTACCTGCGGCATTGGTAACAGCGCGTTGGGTTTGGAATATAAGGATGGACAGAGATAACTTCGTACCCTGCTTTGACCTTCAATGGGAGTTCAACTCTGTCGAATGTCAAAAACACAGTACGAGTCGGTGTCAGCTGGTTATCTACCTTTTTCATCACCCTGTGGACGGCTGTCACACCCTGATGGGACATATAGGATTGCATATAGGATTGGATGTCGTCATCAGACAACCCGTCAAGGGATCTCGTAAAAATTACCCCCCGTAACGAGTTGAGTGTGCAGTGTGCTTCTACCTTGACTGGAGACAAGTGTAATAACGTAGTCCGGATTAGTTTCTGGGCTTGGAAAGCACTATCCACTTCCAGCAACAATGTGCCATTGCGCTGACGCGAACAGGTTTTAACAGGGCCAGCAATTGCATCTACACCTTTCTGTATAACGGAAGGATTGACAGAATTGAAATCTTTTCCATCGGTGCGAGACACAACAAGAAATTTTGGTAAATTAGGCAGAGACTTCTTTTGCTGAGGCGAATCTATCTTACGTTTTTGGGTCAACGTCACTGAAGAAGAGAAGGAAGTCATCGCGGAGGTGTCCCCCGGGATTACCGGCGTCTCCGATGGCGCGCTCCTTCCTGGTGGGGGCCCTCTCCGAGGGATTACCCCCCTTAGGTGATTGTTCACACCTCAGGTCACACCTGCCGAGAACTGACGGAGGGACCAATCGGCATGTTCGGAAGGTAACAGCTCGGGTAATCACTCCTCCCTGGGCCTGGCCTTTACCAGGGGGTACGTACGTGCCCTACTTGTCTACCCGGGGCGGGGAATTACGCGTTACCCCGTCACCTGCTACGCATGAGTATGCGTGGGTCGGCCTTCAGACACGCACAGGGAGGAAAGAAGAATAGAGGAAGTGAAGAGAAAGAAGGAAAGAAGTGTGTCAAACGCCGAGGCGGAGACTAATGAGGAGGAGAAGAAGGCTAGGAGAGTACAAGGAGAGAAAGACAGAAACAAAGGGTAAGGAAGGAAGGAACCAACCAATAAGAGAAACGACAACAAGAAACCACCTTAACTTGCGAAATATGCCCCTCTCCGGGTGAAGGCATAAACCGGGAGGGAAAGTGAAGCAGCCTGGGGCAGAAGAAAGGCTGCTCCGGCTCGGGGCCCCGTGCACGCCGCACACGTACCCACAAAAGAACTGTGGGCCCCCTGGGGGGAATGCCAATAGTGATCTCTGATAACTGAATAATTTGTCAAGATATTTTAATTTCAATTTGCACAAATTTTGGTAATTCACCCTGTTCAGCCTTCACTGAGTGAGGTGGCACAGTGTAACATATGGACTCACATTCAGGAGGATGGCAGTTCAAACCCGCCTTCAGCCATTCTGTTTCAGGTTTTCCATAATGTCCCTATATCACTCCAAGAAAATAACAGGATGGTTTCTTGTGAAGGGCATGGATCATTTTCTTTCTGATCTCAGACAAGAGCTATCCAAGGTTGTCGTCTACCTATAATGACTACATTGCCAATGGGGTGTTGAACCCTAATCTACCTCAATCTATTTTTTTTATACCAGCGTCTACATCTCCATGATGCATAGGTTACATTTTTAAATAATCTTATGAACTTAGAGCTGAATAAAATAAATGGCCAGAATATAATGACAGTGCACATCATAGATTTCTTCAATGAAACTACACTAGATGAGAGGTTTAAGTATCTGGGAGTCTACAAAGTATTCTTCAATGTGGTCCATAAATAGGTTGGTTTATGATGGTGAAATTCAGTCATTTAGCAGTACCTCATTTATCTGATAAGTAGTGATCACTTCTCATTTATCTGTGCTAATATAGATTGAAGTTTGTATGATAGAATTAGCAAAAAGAGCACTTATTTAAGACCAGTAAATTATAATGTTTCAGCTATACTACACAGGCATTACTTTATCTCTTACCAATAAAAAGTTACTAAGGAATAATAGTTATATACATGTTGGAAGAGTAGAATATTGTTTACAATGTACAATTACTTATTCTGTTTTATTCTTACCTTTAGTTTCTCTGTGAATGTTGAAGGTAGTTCCTTTTTATTCATTCTTGCTAATGTATGAAGAATTTTTGATCCTTCCTCAAATTGTCCATTTGCAAGGAGCCATCTAGGGCTTTCTGGAAGAAAACTGAATTAACATTAATTAACAAGCTAACTTACTATATACAAAATTTCCAAAATTTATAACATACTTTAACTTACAACCAGTATACATAATATAAGAGGAATGGCACAGTTGTAGCAAGAGCCAAATGAACCCAATCCCTTACTAAATATGTCACTCCAGCAAGCATTACAAGTCCAAGTGTGTAGAACATGCATGTCATCACAGTTACAAATGATCGATAATTTGGTCCAACCAGCTCGAGTGCTGAAATTAAAATTTCAGATGTGTTAGTTAGAAGATACAGTCCAACAAAGAAAGGTTTTATCACTTTTCTAAATATCTGTAGTGCTATATTTAAATTAAGAAACCAATGAAATTTATAAAGGTAGAAAAATCCTACAAGAAAATGTACATTGCAAATCAAAATAAGAAAGTAAAAGCCACAGTGAAAAATAGTTCCCTTGGGAACATTGTCTGCATAACAAAACAAATTAGAAGTAAATTGGCCAAGTTCCTGGAACTTCTTGCCAAAATAAAACTGTGTGTCTCACATGAATTTGAACATCAAACCTGTGCCTTTTTCAAGCAAATGCCTGGTTCACAACCTGCTTTAATAAAGATGTGAGTGTGAGTATGTCAACATGGTACACTCCCATGAAAGGAAAACATCCTATATTCGTGTTCCATTCCAGCACACAGTTTCGATCTAGCAAGATTGAAACTCCACTGCCAACTGAAAATTTGTGCTGGAAAATCTCCCAGGCTGTAATTAAGTTGTGCACCTAAAATGTCCTTTCTTGTTGGTGAATGACACAACCAGCCAAATATACTCTTAAAATGTTTTATTTTGAAGCCTTTACCACTTTCAGGATAACTTTCCCATCTTCAGAAGGCTAAATTTACCATTACATGGTACTTCTCATAAGCAGCTTATCAATGGATTCTTCATTAAGTTCTTTTGGATGGTGAACTTTTTTCTTGACATTTATCTGCTTTCTCTTCATGATATAAACACTGCTGCGTTGCAGTAAGTATAATATGTTTTATGTGTAGCACAGTGACACAATTCAGAATATTCTATATACAAATTAGAGCAGTACACATGTGCTTCACATATATTTTATATAATTTCCAGAAATGCTAATTCCACAACACAAAGTATGCAGGGGAATTTCTGTGATGTTTTGAAAGTAAAAGATTAGAAATCAGCGGAAGTAAATCTGTTAAGGCAAACTGTGAATTGTGATTGCATAACCCATTCAGGGGAGCACTTTCCCTTTAGAACAAAGATTTGGTTTGAGTCTTTGTCTGGCATACAATTTCAATATGTCAGGCAGTTTCAAATCAGTGTACACTTCACTGCAAAGTGAAAATTTATCATAAAGACAACTGCTGAGCATCTGCCAGGCACATAAAATAGACAATCACATTCACATGTCTAATAACATAGTAAATTATTTTTCAAAAGAGATAGATTGGCTGGCCAGTACTTACCTTTGTGCTGTACTGCCGATAGTGACACAAATGAAGAAAAAGAAAAGAAAAAAAGGGACGAAACAGGACAAGCTTTCAGAACACAGTTCCTTATTCAGGTGGGAGAGAAGGGAAGGAAAAAGAATGGGAATGGAAGGGAAAGGTAATTCATGACCTAGGTCATGGGAATGGTGTTTGAGGAGTGTGGAAGTCAGAGATACTGCATATTAGTACTGAGCCAAGCCGTGTTTGGATATGTGTGAGTGTGTGTGTGTGTATTTATCTACCTTCCTTTTTGTCCCCTAAGGTAAGTCCTACCACGCCTGGGATTGGAATGACTCCTTTTTCACTTCCTTAAAACCCATATCCTTCCCTTTCTCCTCCCCTTGTTTCCTCTTTTTCCTGAAGAAGCTGCCAGTGGTGGCGAAAGCTTGTATGTGTGTTTGAGTGTGATTTTTATTTTTGTGTCTATCAAAGAGCCGGTCCTTTTGGGCAAATCGTCTGTTTTCTATATATATTACTATCTGGCTAGAGATAATTTTGTTTTTATTCACTGAAATAAGACACTGTTACAGTATTTGTGATTGACAAGTAGCTCCTTCTGTGCAGGAGTTAAGTATTTGTAAAGTCAATGTTCATTCATACATTGTATGTGCGAGGCTTCATACTTTTTATCAAAAGGAGTTCAATAATTCTAGCAGCATAGTTGTTAGAATAATTGGACTCATTGTTTTGTATTATGTATGTGATATGTTTCCTTCATATTACGTTTATTGTTAAAAATCATTTTTCCAAAAGTACATTCTACAAAATGTCATCATTTGAACAATAGCTGCAACAGATGCCATTAATTATTTTACCTGTTGAAACATATTTCAACAAATGCACACATGCCCACACATTCACACAGACACAAGTACACCTAGGCAGACATATACCTTCCATTTTTTCCCCCAAGGTAAGTCTTTCCTGTCCCGGGATTGGAATGGCTCCTTACCCCCTTCCTTAAATCCCTCATCATTTCCTTTTCCCTCTCCTTCCCTTCTGCCTGATGAAGCAGCTAGGCTGCGAAAGCTAGCATTTTTGAGTGTGTGTGTGTCTGTGTGTTTATTTGTTGCTATTACTGCCTGTGCCCCTTCGCCTGGTAAGTGTTCTTCATCTATTTTTTACGTATATATATATATATATATATATATATATATATATATATACACCAGGCGAAGGAGCACAGGCAGTGATAGCAACACACACACACACACACACACACACACACACACACACACACACACACACACACACACACACACACAAACGCAAGCTTTCGCAGCCTAGCTGCTTCGTCAGGCAGTTAAACCGGCAACCCACGCGCAATGGAAATATTCTAGACCTTATAGCCACAAACAGGCCTGACCTTATTAACAATGTCTGTGTAGAGACAGGAATTAGTGATCATGATATCGTCATAGCGTCGATGGTGACCAAAGTTCATAAACCAGTCAAGAAGGCTAGGAGCGTGTTTTTGTTGGGAAGAGCCGACAAGCAAATGTTACGATCACACTTAGAAAATGAATGGGCATTGTTTAATTCTGGGACTACGGATGTAGAGGAATTGTGGACTAAATTTAAGTGCATTGTTAATAAAGGGTTAGAGAAATATGTGCCAGTAAAGACGATTATGGATGGAAAAGATCCACCATGGTATAATAATAATGTTAGAAAGCTGCTGAGAAATCAAAGGCTATTGCAATCTAGATTCAAAAAAGAACACGCAAATGATGACAGGCAAAAGTTAGTAGAGATTCGTGCGTCTATAAAAAGATCGATGCATGAAGCATACAATAATTATCACAGCCATACCTTAGCAAAAGATCTTTCCAAGAACCCGAAAAAATTCTGGTCCTATGTAAAATCGACAAACGGGTCAAAGCCCACTGTCCAGTCACTAGTTGATCATTCCGGGGCAGTAATAGAAGAAAGCAAACGGAAAGCTGAAGTTCTAAATTTAAAGTTTAAGAAATCTTTCATGCAGGACGACTGCACAAATATACCATTATTTGATCAACGTACTAATTCCGAAATGGGGGACATAGCAATAGGTATTTCTGGTGTAGAGAAGCAGCTGAGAGAGCTAAATACGAAAAAGTCTGCTGGTCCAGATGGAATACCAGTTCGTTTTTACAAAGACTATTCTGCGGCATTGGCCCCCTACTTAGCTTGCATTTATCGCAAATCTTTAATTCAGCGCAAAGTTCCTGGTGATTGGAAAAAAGCACAGGTGACTCCCATGTATAAGAAAGGAAAGAGAACTGACCCATACAATTACAGGCCGATATCGTTGACATCGGTTTCATGTAGAATTTTGGAGCATATTCTCAGTTTGAATATAGTAAATTTCCTTGAAACAGAAAAGCTTCTTTCCATGAATCAGCACGGGTTTAGGAAACATCGTTCACGTGAAACTCAGCTTGCCCTTTTCTCACATGACATCTTGCGAGCCATGGACGAAGGGCAACAGGTGGATTGTGTTTTTCTCGACTTCAAAAAGGCGTTCAACGCGGTGCCACACTGCAGACTGCTAACGAAGATATGAGCTTATAGAATAGGTTCACAGATTTGTGACTGGCTGGAAGACTTCCTAAGTAATAGAACGCAGTACGTTGTTCTCGACGGCGACTGTTCATCAGAGACGAGTGTATCGTCAGGCGTGCCCAAGGGGAGTGTGGTAGGACCGCTATTATTTTCTATCTATATAAATGATCTGATGGACAGAGTAAGTTGTAATTTGCGGCTGTTTGCTGATGATGCTGTGGTGTATGGGAGGGTGTCGTCTGTAACTGACTGTAATAGCATACAGGTTGACCAAATTTCTAGTTGGTGCGAAGAATGGCAGCTAGCTCTCAATGTAGAAAAATGTAAGGTGATGTGCATGAGTAGAAAAAACAATCCTATAATGTTCGAATACAGGAATACAGCATCAGTAGTGAGCTTCTTGATGCTGTCGCATCGTTCAAATATCTAGGCGTAACATTGCAGAGCGATATGAAATGGAACGAGCATGTAAGGACAGTTGTGAGTAAGGCAGACAGCCGACTTCGGTTTATTGGGAGAATTTTGGGAAGATGTACTTCACCTGTAAAGGAGACCGTGTATAAAATGCTTGTATGACCACGTCTTGAGTATTGCTCAAGTATTTGGGACCCGCAGCAGATCGGTTTGAAGGAAGACATAGAGGCGGTTCAGAGGCGAGCAGCTAGATTTGTTACTGGTAGGTTCGACCAATGCGCGAGTGTCACGGAAATGCTCCGGCAACTCAATTGGGGATCGCTGGAAGAAAGACGACATTCTTTTCGTGAATTTCTGTTAAGTAAATTTAGAGGGACGGAATTTGAAGCTGAGTGTAGTACGATCTTGCTGCCGCCTACTTACATTTTGCGTAAAGATCACAAAGACAAGATAAGAGAAATTAGGGCTTATATGGAGGCATATAGGCATTCTTTTTTTCCTAGTTCAATTTGGGAGTGGAATAGGAAAGGAAATGCCTAGTAGTGGTACAGTGTACCCTCCGCCACGCACCTTACGGTGAATTGCGGAGTATGTATGTAGATGTAGATGATGGGAAGGAGAGGGAAAAGGAAATGAGGAAGGTTTTAAGAGAGTGGGTAAGGAGTCATTCTAATCCCAGGACAGGAAAGACTTACCTTGGGGGGAAAAAGGAGGGTAAACAAATACACACACACCCACACATTTACACAGACGCAAGTACACTTAGGCAGACATACTGTAGAAATCAAAGAAGTTAAGAAGTTAGACAAAGATGCCACTTGAGGCAGAGGCTCTGTCCAGAGAACCTAGGCAAAGATGTTAAGATGGTGGGTGGGAATTCGAATTTAGCAGAGGTTGAGACCAGGTGGGCAACGGGAAGAGAGAATATGCTGAAGGGCTAGTTCCCATCTCTGGAGTTCTGAAGGATTGGTGTCGGTGGGAAGTATCCAGATAACCTGGATGGTGTAACACTGTGCCAAGATGTGCTGGTCATGCCCCAAGGCGTGTTTAGCCACAGGGTGATCCTCATTACCAACAAACACTGTCTGCCTGTGACCATTCATGCGAATGGACAGTTTGTTGCTGGTCATTCCCACATAGAACGCTTCACAGTGCAGGCATGTCAGTTGGTAAATCACGTGGGTACTGTCGCAAGTGGCTCTGCCCTTGATTGTGTACACCCTCCAGGTTACGGGACTGGAGTAAGTGGTGGTGGAAGGGTGCATAGGGCAGGTTTTACAACGGGAGTGGTTACAAGGGTAGGAGCCAGAAGGTAGGGAAGGTGGTTTGGGAGGTTAGGTGGGCGGCGGAAAGACACTCTTGGAGGAGTGGGGAGGATGTTATGAAGGATGGATCTCATTTCGGGGCAGGATTTTAGGAAGTCGTATCCTTGCTGGAGAGCCTCATTCAGAGTCCACTCCAGTCCCGGAAAGTATCCGATGACAAGAGGGGCACTTCTGGGGTTCTGTTGAAGGTTCTGAATTTGGGGGGATGAGGCAAGTGGCTCTGGCAATTTGCTCCTGTACCAGATCAGGAGGATAGCTGCGGGATGTGAAGGCTGTTATCAGGCTATTGGTGTATTGGTTCAGGGATTCAGGACTGGAGCAGACTCGTTTGCCACGAAATTCTTCACTGTCTCAATCAATGATAATAACTTTGTGAGTGGTCACCTACAACTAGCAGTAGACCTGTAGTAAATTGTGGCCCATTATCTGTTACCAATGTGGTCGGGAGAATTTCAATAGAAAATATCTTTAACAGGGAATGTGTAGTAACTTCCGTGGACATGCAGGCCAGGCGAACAACAAACGGGAAGTTTGATTATGCGTCAACGACTAAAAGCAAAAAGCTGCCTAAGAAGGGCCCACAAAATCAACATGGAGTTGCTCCTAAGGTGCAGATGGAGTGGGCCATGGAGAGAGAGAGAGAGAGAGAGAGAGAGAGAGAGAGAGAGAGAGAGAGAGAGATGAGAGAGGAGCTGCTTGTTGGGACACACAAGAAGAGCATCCTGCTATGTGCCAAGTTATGTCCCCATCTATGCCTGGCGAATATACATGTCAACAGGCAAGCATCTTTGTGCAGCAGATGGCCCGGTGGTCTTGATGTAGAAGATCTAGAATCTGGGGCGTAATGACGCTGGAACCATCACTCAGTAGGAGCCGTCTTCCGTGGACAGAAGTAAAATGCTCTTTTAGGCACTAAGGCGGGGCGAATTGTATAATAATTGCGGAGAGGGTCCGATGCCCGACCCGGAGAATGCTCTGACCAGCCTTGCTGCACCTGGTGAAGGACGATTCAGAGGACAGGGTCAGCAGCCGTAGCCTCCACGATCCGTGAGCTATTGATAGGGAAACTGGTGACGATGGCTACTGCCGACTCATCTACTGCGAAACACAAAAGCTCTTCTGCATCAAAGACTGGGTCGGAGCCTACTGGGAGGCACAACAGGGCGTCAGCATTGGTGTGATGTGCTGTCGACTGATACTGTATCTCGTAATGAAAATGGGAGAAGTACAAGGCCCAACATTGGAGACAGTGGGCCACCTTTTCTGGAAGAGCTGCCGACGGATGGAACAAAGACACTAGTGAGCGGTGGTCCGTGTATAGGGTGAACTTGGACCCATAGAGATAAACATAAACATTTTTAGAGCAAAAACAATGGCTAAGGCCTCCTTGTCCACTGGGAATACCAGTGCTGTGCCTCCATAAGAGTTTTAGATGCAAACACCAACAGGTGTTCCGACACATCTGGCAACTGATGTGCCAACACCTTCCCCACACTGTGCTGGGAGGCGTCTGCTGTCACCACTAGCAGAGACCCTAGGGTGCATGCAGCAAGGCACGGAGCCTCAAGAAGGGCTGCCTTAAGTGATTGAAAAGCCCACTTAGAAGTCGTAGAACAGTGGAACGGAACGTCCTGACGCAGCAATTGGTGCAGAAGGTGAGCCACTGTGCCCGCCTGCGGGAGGAAGCGGTGATAATAGGTTATCTTACCAAGGAACACCTGAAGTTCTTGAACGGACAAAGGACGGGGAAGATCTGCGACTGCACGCATGTGATCGGCCATGGGATGCACCCCCGACCTGGATACCTCGTAGCCCAAGTACTCGATAGAAAGAAAGACGATTTCTGGTAATTACAGCGGAGGCCAGCCTCTCCAAAACAGAAAACAAGGAGCGGAGATTGGCAATATAGTCAGCAGCTGTGGACCCCGTCACCACAATATCATCCATGTAGTTCATGCAACAGGGAACTGGTACTAGTAACTGATCCAAAGAATGCTGAAAGATTGTGGGGACACTGGCCACCCCGAATGGCAACCTCTGATATTGATACGGGTGAAAAGGTGTCAAAATTACCAGCACCTACTTGGAGGCATCATCTGAAGGCAACTAGAGATAAGTCTCTGCCAGATCTATCTTCAAAAAATACTGGCCCCCTGACAGCTGAACTGCCAATTCCACTGGACAAGGCATTGGGAAAGAATCAATGATGTAGAGGGAATTTACAGTTTGCTTAAAGTCCTAAGTGCAGGGCCCCACAGGGCTTGCGTATGACAACTAGAGGTGAGGCTCCCTCACTTACTGTGACAGGCAGCAAAATATCTCCACCATCAGGCAATCTAATTCAGTTTTAATAGTGCCACAGATGGCAATCGGAAGGAACCGAGCCTGACAGAAGACGTGGTGATCCGTATTTTTAATTGTAATAGTGGCCTGAAAATTCTTAGCACATGGTGCAAACAAGGACAATAATTCCACGTGTAATTGTGTGAGACTCTCGTATGGAATATGATCGGAAACCAAGCAGACAGAATCAGTAATAGTAAAGCCAAAAGCAGGGAAAGCGTCGAGGCCAAAGAGATTCGTAGCCACTGCACTGTTAATGACCACAAACGGCACTGCACGGCTAACATTCTGATACATAGCTTCGGCAATAAATGACCCCAAAAGTGGAATAAGGTGGCCGCCATAGCCCACCAACATGTGAGGTGCCGGACATAAATTGGGGGAGCCCAATGTTTAATGAGTAGCAGAACTTAGAAGCGATGTCGGCATGCCCGTGTCCACTTGAAGCGTGACTGTTTTCCGCAGAATGCAGAGGTCAATAAACAATTTCGGCGGCTGTACGCCAATGGGAATGACCTTATTAATATCTAGGGATGGGCCGAACCCCAATTTTACTGAATCATATCCGAATACCAAATCTTAAATAAAACATGTGCCGAATTCTGAACACAAATCGAATCTTCCGAATCTCTAACCTAAATAATATGTCAACTCAAGTACATGTATTTAAAAAGAATTACTACTATATAACAGCCAGTGATGGAGATAATGCATTCTGGGACAGATCCCACATGACAATATTACAGTAAAATATAAGAAATTAAAATTTCATGTAGATTTTTATTTTAAATCTTAAGGATTTCTATAATACTCCCCCCCCCTCTACTTAAAAAAATTTGTAAGCTATGAAACAATGAGATATGTTGTTTAGATGCTATAAAAGATAATAAACTTTCTTCCCTCTATTACAGACTGTTTCATTTTGATTAAATAAAAAATAATTGCATCATGAAGTCCTAGAAAGGAAAGGATTACATTAAATTTTTGTGTGTGTGTGTGTGTGTGTGTGTGTGTGTGTGTGTGTGTGTGTGTCAAAGGGGAAGAATCAAAAATAAAATCTGAAAACATGATTAGATATTTTAGAAGTTGAAAAAATAGATTCTTAAAAAATAATTTTCTAGTGACATAAAAGACGCGTATAGTAAGCAGATTTAAGTGGATGTGGGTTGCCATTCTTATGAGGAGATGAAAAGGCTTGCTCAGGATAGAGTAGGGTGGAGAGCTGCATCAAACCAGTCTCCGGACTGAAGACCATAACAACAACAGTGACATATCAGGCATTCCATAAGTGACAGACAGGACATTCAGACACAAAGAAATCCACGTTTATTCAACTTGTGTGTACTTGTTATTGGCACTGTTCCGGAGGTTAAGCAAGAGTATTTTGTGGATTTATTTATTATTTCAAAAATTTAAAATCACATAACTTGTCTGCACAGAATTTATATTTGTAGAACATTTACAAATCAATTCTAGAAGTCAGTTGCTGTGCTTCATTTCTAACTATTCCCATTCAGCATAAGAATAATAAAAATGTAAACGTTAACGCGATACGTATATTCTCCCACATTCGCCATTGTCTTTCGGGTTTGTTAGGCGGATGGAATTTAAATGTGGTAACAGCTAACATGGAAGATTACATGGCGTAATGTTTACATTTATATCATTCTTATGGCAAAGAGAGTGTGGAATGTACGTATCACGATTCATAGGAACAATTCCTTGCCCCTAAGAGGAAAACATGTATGTTGTAGCACAAAGGCAGTGCTTGTAGCGTCAGGCATATTGACACAACACAGGCTTGCCACTCAGCTTTACGTAGTAGCTTTTGGATAACACTTGAAATGTACGGCTATTGTATGAAACTAAATGTGGAAATATAAAACAATTTCATTAGACTTATAATACAAATTTTTTGAAATGTTTATAATAGCGTAAAAATGTTTATAATAGCGTACAATCTAGTGCATTCGATCTTGAAGATTTTTAAATTCCCGTTAAGCCATCTGATTTGGAACCCACTTCCATGTATCATCATTCCATTGGGACGCTTGCGCGGTTTACACGACCCATTGATGTCAGTTGTCTGTCACTTTTCGAAAGGCAGTTAGTGTACATGTGTTTAAACATGACCTTCAACGATTTATTGAAACAGATGTCAAGTGGTTGCTGAATTGACGTCATCCCACCTGGATGGCGCGCAATTAGAACTTTTTTTTCCCACTTAATAAATAACTTTCTTCATGAAATCCTAGTGCTTCGTCACAGTTCACATACCCCAGCACTTTACGAAATTAGATGGAACAGGCCGTGAAATCAGAATGAGGCAACTGGGATAAGGGGGGGGGGGGGGGGTGTTGGGTTTTGGAAGGGACTAAACAGTGAAACAGCGACAGTTATCAGTCAATGAGGCAACTCATGGAGGAATCCTAAAGTCTTATGTATTGTTGGTATTTACGTAAAGAAATTTATTTTTGTTGCTACTAATATTTCAAAGGCTGCTATATTTTATATTTGCGTGTGCAAAGCAAGCTTGTGTAGCACTGCTTATATAAGACGGGAAAAGTTATTTGTGGAGGCTTCTAGCACCATTTTTCAGAACTTTGTTGTTCGTTCGCTTTGTACTCTATTTAAATCAGAGGTGGTTTTTGGAAAAAGAAAACAGAAAAAAAGTATGGCTTAGATTCTGATAATATGCTAAATTGTTTTCACAATAGCCACGCAACTGCGTCTTGAATAAATTTAAAGTGAGATTGTTTTGTTTTATGACGTCACGTCTTTCAGTGGATCTATGGGAAATAAACAACACAGACGAAAGCACACTGTTATGCAACATAAAGTACAACACTCTTAACTGAAGGTTTCCATTTAACACTTTGGATTCATCTATTATGCATCGAATCTCAAATCCGAAGCCAGTGTGCCTAGATTTGGGATATAAAGGATTTGGCCAAATCACTCTGACACAATCCATGGGCGACGCGCTAAAATTGCGAGGGTGAGAGGTCTTGTTGCAGCCCAGAATGGAGGAGTGACACACTCAGGCAATGTGTGTGAATTTTCCACAACGATTACACGTGGCCCATCTGTATGGGTACGATTTCTGAGAATGGGACGCTCCGCACAAAAGACAAGAAATCTGCTCGCTCTCTGAAGCTGGCGATGCACGCCACGTTTCCCCCTGCTCATACAACACAGGTGGGAAGGGAGGGAGGGGAGGGCGATGCAACAACAGCCACTGAAGAAACCGGCGCCACGGATGACTGGGCCGAATCGGCAGCGGAGGATACCTACCCCCAAGCGGAAAGTTGACTCCCCAAGGCCTCAGAAACTTCAAATGTGCACGCAATACATAAAACCGCCACTATTGAAGGATCGTCTAATTGAAGAGCCTGCTTGCGAACATCCAGGTTGGGAGCAAAACATCGCAGACCATAGAGTCCGCATACGAATCGCCGTGTGGCTCAGACCGAAACGGAACGACTGGCCAGCCTCTGCAGTTCTGTAGCCCAGGTTGGAAACAACTGACCTGGCTGTTTATGCAAATGGTAGAAGGATATGCAGGCTGACACCGTGTGAGAGTGTTGGTGAAAATATGCCGCAAAGAGAGAACAGACATATGAAAAGGAAAGGGATGCCTGCGTCTGAAGTGGCACCAAATCACCCAACAATCGAAAAAGATGAGGCGAGAGCCACAAAAGGAAATAATCTTTTTGCTTACCTTCCTCACACACATGTAAAGCGACGAAGTGTTGGCGTAAATGCTGTTAGTAGTCTGACCAATCCTCGGCATTGACATTAAAGTGAGGAAACGGAGGAATGGGCACAGAAGACCACAACCAGACCTGTTGTGTCACGACCCTAGTCAAGGTGTCAACAGACGTCGTAAGGGAAGCATTCTGTTGAGCCAAAACTTCCGGCAACAACTGAGGATGCGTCAGCAAAGCACTAAGTTGCTCTGCCACGACTGCGGCAGAAAGACCATGCTACCATAAGCCTCGTCGCCACTGAAGTGAACACTGTTTGGCTGTCACTGCTAGGCGTTTCACAGCGCCTCACTGGCAGATGACACGGAACTCGGGTCAGGTGTCTTAGACGGCCGTGGCCTCCCGTGGCTAGGCCGCAAACTATCGTGGCCAGGCCGGCACAAGCTGACAGAGCATAATACTGGTGCTCATGATCTGAATGGCCCACTAGGCCATAACAGATAACATTTATGATTTTTATTGATTCACTTTAAATAAACAGAACACACTCATTACCTTGCTTTGTGAAACAAGGCAATAAGTGTGGATCACTTTATTTAATTTGGGATTTTTATGAAACACTTAAAATTGTACTTTCTTTCTGTGTTGCAATTGCTTAATTTTGTTCTGGATGGACACTTGTCATTCTTTAGTTGCCTTGTATGTTTTTGTAATAGATCTAGAGCTGGCCAAGTAGCACCTCAAGCTGCTTTAAAAAGTGTTAGGATGAGTACGTTCAAAGAAAGAATTAAAAAGAGAATAATAATTCTGACATGTTAGTTCTCCATCGTGCAGAGAACTCTTGGGCACAAATATGAGGATGTCAGGAAAGTGTTGCATAGGCATTTCCACTGTAGGTGGTGAGGGAAACGGAGGGGGGGGGGGGTTGTCATTGATCCTCCTCCGAGCAGTACAAATACAGTGCAGGAAAAAAAGCCCACATCTGTTTGTTTATAACTTCAGTAGATTTGCAACTTTACAATAATCAGTCTGTTTGAACACAAACCTGAATTGACAAACAACATTGTACAGAGACTATCAGTGACAGAGTGAAAGAAGACAAACGGTCAGAAATAGCAGTAATCCTATCTCCTAAATTTCATCTTTTTTGTTCGTAGTTTTTGTCACAGCAGAGCAAAGAATACATTGAAAATAAATGGATGTGAGAAACAGACTATTGTGTACAAGACTCCAAAAACATTGTGAGATGAGGGAGAGGATTTGGGGAATCTACAATCTCAAGAATTTTAAGACAAGCAACATCTGTGTTAAAAAAATTACCCTGAAGGAGAGTTTGGTATTCATTTCGAAAAAATTCATAATGCATTTGCTTATGGTTGGATATACTGTAACAGTATACAAGCTGTAACTAATAAGAATATTTACCATGAGCACAAAACTGGCATTTTAAGCACATCTATGTGGGTACAAAAGAATAAGCAGTCTCGACATTGCATTTCATATAATCATGAAATTTGTAAAAGACAAGTTCAAAGACCGGCTGATCTCCCAGTATTAGACAGAGTAATTAATGATGGCTACCAACCAATTCAAATTGTTGTTTAGGTAAGGGAGAAATATTATTGTTCCTTTATTTAACAGAAAATAACCTCCCTACAGTGAGTAAGACCAATAAAGAAAACTGCATTGCACTGCTTGTTCCACTTGCAGCCATACATGAACATCTGCACAAATCTTGACTTGACTGTAAAATTAAATATTTGCAAACACATGACATTTATAAGTAATAACAGGTTGTAACCAGGAATAAAAAACATCTTTACCACACAGCCTTGTGTCCTGGAGCAACTACATGTTGAAGAAGAGTGAAAGACTGTCTTGTAATTGACAAATCAAGACATCACTGCGTCAGAATCAATGTAGAGAGATATGAAAATAGATACACAGTTAAGCTACTTCTGAAGTCTAAGAAAAATTTTAATGATGTTGAAGAAGAAATTGATAAAACTAAAAGGCATGTTAAATTATGACCACTATATTAATTAATAATACTTCATAAATTTAACCATTTTATAACATGTAACATGTTACAAGGTTTTAATGTAATATAATGAGCTTCAGAGAAATGAGGGTAGGGGGCATCAATGAAATAATTAGTAATGACGGAGATGTGGGAAGAATGGTTTGTGGCCATATACTTTCCAGACCATGGCATCAGGCAGACATGATGTATTAAGTTTTGAAATTCACAAAGCCATTGTCACCCAAGGGATTAAGGAATGCAGTTTGCCTGGAGCCCTGGAGATTCCAGGTAGCCCCCCCCCCCCCCCCCCACCCTCTCTCTCTCTCCTCTCTCTCTCTCTCTCTCTCTCTCTCTCTCTCTCTCTCTCCTTTTTTTTTTGTGGTTTTAGGGCGCACAACTTTTATGGTCATTAGCGCCCAGCCAAGAACATAGATTCGCTATGATCTCAAAAAATAATTGGTGACTGTCAGAAAATCAACAAGAGGCTAAAAACGAAAGATAAAAGATAATTAAAAGGGTTAAATATCCTTGGATAAGTTGGCCAAGTTGATAAAATGCAAAACTCTAGCAGCTGCTCGTGTATCATCAGCTAAAATTTCCTCCAGAGTAGACGGAAAGTGAAGGGCTACACGGAGATGATTAAAATTAACACAAGTCAGTAAAACATGTCGCACTTCAGCATTTCACCGCAGGAGCACAGCGGTGCAGGGTCGGCGGATAGCAAGTGTCGGTGGCTGAAACGGCAGAGACCGATCCGCAACCGGGCCAGGATGACCACCTCTCGCCGAGAGGGACGTGAGGAGGTCCTCCAAGCAGTCGGGATCGGTTTTACAGTTCGCAATTTATTGTTATACATTGAAAGCCATGCACTGTGCCATTGCGACACGATACTCCAGCGAAGAGCCCGTTGAACATCGTCCGATGGGACGCAAAAGGTAGCCATGCGAGGCAAAAGAGCTGCGGCCTTGGCCGCAATGTCGGCGGTCTCATTCCCGGGCACACCTACGTGGCCAGGGACCTACAGAAAAGAAATGTGACAGCTGTCATCTGCTACCAACTGGAGGGAGAGTTGGATTCGATACACGATAGGATGGGTCGAGATAGGGTCCTTAAGACTCCGCAGGGCACTAAGGGAGTCCGAACATATGGCATAGAAGGGTTGGCGGTGGTGGCAGGTATACAAAATGGCCTGGTGGAGGGCAAAAAGCTCAGCCGTGAAGTTTGAGCACTGGTCAGGGAGCTTGTATTGGAAACGGTTGTCCCCGACGACGAAGGCAGATCCGACACCGGCCGTGCTCTTGGAAATATCAGTGTAAATAAATATGGCGTTATCGAACCGCGAACGGAGTTCGACAAGCCTCGAGCGGTATACCAAATCCAGAGTGCTCTCCTTGGGGAGCGAACTAAGTTCAAGGTGAGTGTGAAGCTGGGCCTGATGCCACGGTGGCAATAGGCTTTCGCTCAACCGAAAGGTGGAAAGAAAGGGTAAAATCGAGCCGCTGTAGTAGGCGGTGAAACTGAACTCCAGGTGGAAGTAAGGCAATCGCAGACAACTGATATTGGCGATCGAGTGAGTCATCAAAAAATAATCGGTAAGATGGATGGTTGGGCATCGACCGCAGGCGGCATGCGTACCGACACAAGAGTATGTCACGCCAGACGTAATCCCCGATGGTGAATAGAGTTGAGACGGCGGAGAATCGATGGCCGTGCAGAAGAGTATACAAAGCTTCCATAGTCGAGCTTCGACTGAACAATGGCCTGGTAAAGGTGAAGCAGGACAGTACGATCCGCTCCCCATGACGTGCCACTGAGGACATGAAGGACATTAAGGGATCGGGCACAATGGGCTGCCAGGTAGGACACGTGTGTGGACCAGCAAAGTTTCCGATTCAACATTAGCCCCAAGAATTTTGTAGTCTCCACGAAAGGGAGAGCAACAGGGCCGAGATGTAGAGAAGGTGGAAGAAAGTCCTTGTATCTCCAGAAGTTTATACACACAGTTTTCTCAGTGGAGAATCTGAAGCCGTTTGCGATGCTCCAGGAATATAGACGGTCAAGACAGCATTGAACACAACGCTCCAAGAGACACGTCCGCTGGGCGCGGCAATAAATTGCGAAGTTGTCTACAAAAAGGGATCCGGAAACATAGGGTGAAAGGCAATCTACGATCAGATTGATTGCAATGGCAAAGAGAGCCACACTCAAGACGGAGCCCTGCAGTACCCCATTTTCCTGGCAAAAGTTATCTGACAAAACACAGCCCACCCGTACCCGGAACTTGCGATCCACAAAAAACGCTTGAATGAAACGAGGGAGGCGGCCCCGAAGGCCCCATGTGTGCAGTGTGCGGAGAATGCCCGCTCTCCAACAGGTATTGTATGCCTTCTCCAAGTCGAAGAACACTGCTACTGTTTGACACTTCTTTACAAAGTTATTCATAATGTAGGTCGACAACGTAATGAGGTGATCAGCAGCAGAGCGGTGTCGACGAAAACCGCATTGGACATTTGTTAGGAGGCAGCGAGATTCGAGGAACCAGACCAACCGAGCGTTAACCATGCATTCCATCACCTTACAGACGCAGCTCGTCAGAAATAGGGCGATAACTGGAAGGAAGATGTGTGTCCTTCCCTGGTTTGGGGATGGGGACAACAATGGCTTCACGCCAACTTGTGGGAACATGACCTTCAGTCCATATGCGATTGTAGGTACTAAGAAGAAAACACTTGCCCGCAGGAGAGAGGTTCTTCAGCATCTCAATATGGATTGAATCGGGCCTGGGAGCAGAAGATCGCGACAGGGAGAGAGTACGGTCTAGCTCCTGCATGGTGAAGGTGACATTATAATTTTCACGATTAAAAGAGTGGAAAGAAGGCGGCCGTGCCTCCTCTACCTGTTTGCGAGGGAGAAAGGCAGGGTGGTAATGGGCAGAGCTCGAAACCTCTGCAAAGAAACGGCCCAATGCGTTGGAAATATCAGCGGGGTCCACTGCGTTCTCCACGGTCAGGCCAGAAATGGGGAGTGGACCTTGATGCCGGATAAATGGCGTAGGCCATCCCAAACAACTGTGGAGGGAGTAAAATGATTAACAGAACTAGTAAAAGCAGTCCAGCAAGCTTTCTTGCTGTTGTTTATGATACAACGACATTGCGCTCTTATACGTTTATAATTGATGCATTCTCCAAAGTTGGGTGGCGGCGGAAGGTGCGTAAAGCACAGCGCCGGGCTCTAAGCGCGTCGCGGCAGGCTGCAGTCCACCAAGGGACCTGGACACAACGTGGAGAAGAGGATGTACGAGGTATGGAACGTTCAGCAGTGGTGAGAATAACCTCTGTGAGGTAGTCAACCTGACTGTCACAGTTGGGAAAATTCTGATCGTGTAAAACAGCCATGGAAGAATAAAGCCCCCAGTCGGCTTTAGAAATGTTCCAACTGGTGGGACGAGGAGATGGGGAATGATGCAGGAAGTGGATGATACAAGGGAAATTGTCACTTGAGTACGTGTTAGAAAGTGCATACCACTCAAACCAACCGGCAAGCTGAGGAGTGCATATTGCGAGGTCTATATGGGAATAAGTGTGTGTGGTGTCAGAAAGGAAGGTTGGTGCACCAGTGTTGAGGCAGACAAGATTGAGGTGTTGGAGAAGGTCCACCAAAAGGGAGCCTCTCAGACAAGGTGCCGGAGAGCCCCATAGGGGGTGGTGGGCATTGAAGTCACCTACCAACACGAAAGGTGAAGGGAGCTGGTCAACAAGGTGTAGCACATCTGCCCTAGTAAGGGCAGATGACGATGGCGAATAGATATTACAGAGGGAAAAGGTAAATGTGGATAAAGTGATGTGGACGGCAACTGCCTGTAGGTGAGTATGCAATGAAATGGGATGGAAATAGACGTCTCGAAGGAGCATCAGAACCCCTCCATGGGCTGGGATACCTTCCATGGGTGGCAGGTCGAACCGCACAGAGGTGTAGTGTGGAAAGCCTGCACGATCACTTGGACGCAACTTAGTTTCTTGGAGACAGACTAGAAGTGGGCAGTGCAACCGAAGGAGTAGTTTTAACTCCTCCCAATTGGAACGAATGCCACGAATATTCCATTGAAGGAGCGCCATGATAAAAAATGAGATAAGAAATAGGGATAAAAACCAACTAGCAAGCAGGGTCACCTCGACGGCCGCTGAGGACCGGATTTCAAGGGAGCACTACTATCGCTGTCTAGGGGGCAAAGGGTCGTGGTCCATAGGTTCAACCGACGCGCCTGCCACCTCCCTGAGTTGATCAGGAGGGGCAGTTTCCACCGCCGGTAAAGGGCCGGGTGCCTGGCAGACGGAGCGTCCCGGTGAAACAGAAGACGACCAAGGCCGGCAACTGTTGGACGGTGTGACGGATGGGTCACGCCTCGGCGGGGAAGGAGAGGTACTCTTTTTCTTGTTGGCTCTTCTTGAAGAGTGATGGTGAGAAGAGGCAGTCGACGGTTGGGAAGCCTGAGAACGCAGAAAATCCTGACGGACAGGTTCCTTTTTCAAAGTCCGGGCATCTTGTTTAGGTGCCCGTGGTTTACTAGAGGTTGACGAAGACTGTACTTTAGGAGCAGCAGGAGGAAGCGGGAACGTGGATCGGGCAATCTTTGGGCTGGTGGATCACACAACTGTGTCAGCGAAAGTGAAATCACAAGTCTGGGTACTGGAATCCTTAGTAGGTCGAGTTGAGGTTTGGACCTTACTGTATGTGCCCGCTGGGAGGACAGTGGGCTTTCGACTCACCAACAACCTTCGAGTGGCAGACGTTGAAACCTTCTCCGTAACCCGAATTTGCTGGATGATTTTTTCATCCTTATATACAGGACAGTCTCGAGAGGAAGCCGCATGGTCGCCGTTGCAGTTAAGGCAGTGAGGGGACGGAGGTGGGCAATCCCCCTCATGGGCGTCCCTACCACAAGTGACACATTTCGCTGCATTACGACAAGATTGATGGGTGTGGTTGTATCTGTGGCATTGAAAACAGCGCGTTGGGTTAGGCACATAAGGGCAGACAGAGATGACTTCATACCCTGCCTTGACCTTCGACGGGAGTTCAACTCTGTTGAACATCAAAAACACAGTACGAGTCAGTGTCAGCTGGTTATCTACCATTTTCATCACCCTATGGACGGCTGTCACACCCTGATCTGACATATAGGATTGGATGTCTTCATCGGACAACCCGTCAAGGGATCTAGTAAAAACTACCCCCCGTGATGAGTTAAGTGTGCGGTGTGCTTCTACCTTGACTGGAAACGTGTGTAACAATGTAGTCCGGATTAGTTTCTGAGCTTGGAAGGCACTGTCCACTTCCAGCAACAATGTGCCATTGTGCTGACGCGAACAGGTTTTAACAGGGCTAGCAATTGCATCTACACCTTTCTGGATAACGAAAGGATTTACAGACGTGAAATCTTTTCCATCAGTGCGAGAGACAACAAGAAATTTCTGTAGATTAGGCAGAGACTTCTTTTGCTGAGGCGAATCTCTCTTACGTTTCTGGGTCAACGTCACTGAAGAAGAGAAGGAAGTCATCGCGGAAGTGTCCCCCGGGATTACCGGCGTCTCCGATGGTGCGCTCCTTCCTAGTGGGGGCCCTCTCCGAGGGCTTACCCGCCTTAGGTGATTGTTCACACCTCAGGTCACACCTCCCGAGAACTGACGGAGGGACCAATCGGCATGTTCGGAAGGTAACAGCTCGGGTAATCACTCCTCCCTGGGCCTGGCCTTTACCAGGGGGTACGTACGTGCCCTACTTGTCTACCTGGGGCGGGGAATTACGCATTACCCCGTCACCTGCTACGCATGAGTATGCGTGGGTCGGCCTTCAGACATGCACAGGGAGGAAAGTAGAAGAATAGAGGAAGTGAAGAGAAAGAAGGAAGGAAGTGTCTCAAATGCCGAGGTGGAGACTAATGAGGAGGAGAAGAAGGCTAGGAGAGTACAAGGAGAGAAAGACAGAAACAAAGGGTAAGAAAGGAAGGAACAAAGGAATAAGAGAAACGACAACAAGAAAACACCTGAACTCACGAAACACGCCCGTCTCCGGGCGAAGGCATAAACCGAGAGGGAAAGTGAAGCAGCCTGGGGCAAAAGAAAGGCTGCTCCGGCTCGGGGCCCCGTGCGCGCCACACATGTACCCACAAAAGAACTGTGGGCCCCCTGGGGGGGTAGCCCTTTCTGTAAGTGACCGGGACTATCCTTTATGACACCCAGTGCTCACTGTCACATTGATAGAGCAGCAAGTAACCACAACCAACAGCTTCACACTTGTTGATATTACAAAGGTGTGTAGTTTTTTAATGTTAATTTTATTAATTGTCATGTAGGAGAGAAGACCAACTAGTGCACACAGTAAAATAATATTTGATTACTGATGGAAATTCTCCACAGAGATGATAAATTATTCTTCAAATGAGATAGACTGGCTGGCCAGTATTTACCTTTGTACTGTACTGCCAATAGTCACACAAAGAAAGGAAAAGGATGAAAAAAATAGGACAAGCTTTTGGAACAGGGTTACTTCATCAGGAAGGAGATAAGAGAAGAAAAAAAGGAATGGTAACAGAAGGAGAAGGTAATTCATGATCTAGGTCATGAGGATGGAAGTCAGCGATTCTATTTATTAGTATGAGCCATGCAAAAGAGGATATATATAACCCAAGAGGATAGAACAGGCAGTAAAGAGGAGAGAACTGAATGATGTTGACTGAGTGGATGAATGGTCACAGACGGACTGTTCATCTGGGGGACACCCAATATCCTGTGGCAGAGCATGATTCCAGGGACCTTCGCACATGTTACACAACATGTGCCATTTGGATACTACCACCAAACACCAGTCCTTCAGAGCTATGGAGATGGGAACTTGCCTTCCAACATTTCCTCTCCTCCCACCACACTCCTGGTCTAAATCTATGCTTACCTCTCCCCCTCCATCATCAAATCACTTATCCATTACTCATTTCTCACCCCCTTCCTTACCTTCCTCTCATACATAAATTTGAATGTGTGTGTGTGCGCGCGTGTGCATGTATGTGTCTGATATCTTTCCCTGTTAATCAAAAATGTTTTAGATAACCACAATCATCCACCCCCACCCCCATTCAATTCATTTAGTTCTCTTCTCTTTACTGCCTGATCTATCCTCTTTGGCTATATATATAATCTCCTCTTTGGCATGGCTCAGTACTAATATACAGTATCTCTGACTTCCATAATCCTTAAATATCATCCTGATGACCTAGGTCATGAATTACCTTCTCCTTCTGTTCCCATTCCTTTTTTCTTCCCTTCTCTCCTACCTGATGAAGGAACCCTGTTCCGAAAACTTGTCCTATTTTTGTTTGTCTTTTTTCTTTCTTTGTGAGACTGTCAGTGGTACAGCAAAAAGTTAAGTATTGGTCAGCAAACCTTTTGAAGAGTAAAATTATATCACTATTTTTTTATCTTTACTTGTCAGTATCACATCACAGAACTCCATTAACAGTTAATACATTGGAAAAGATAACTGCTTATAGGCCTCAGTCAAAGCCTGATTATCAGTTACACTAATCTTACTACAGTGAACCACTTGTGATGTGTTTGCGTCTGTGTAAATGTATGCGTGTGTGTGTGTGTGTATTTGTTCACCCTCCTTTTCTTCCCCCAAGGTAAGTCTTTCCTCTCCCGGGATTGGAATGGCTCCTTACCCCCTTCCTTAAAACCCTCATCATTTCCTTTTCCCTCTCCTTCCCTTCTGCCTGAAGAAGCAACTGGGTTAGAAAGCTTGCGTTTGCGTGTGTATTCATTTATTTATTTGTGATGCTGTCACACCTGTGCTCCTTCGCCTGGTGAGTAATCTTCGTCTATTTTATATATATATATATATATATTTTGGGGCAACAACATGTCCTGTTATATTTAGGACTCCACTGCTCAAATTAAGTGTTCCTCCTTTTTGTTCCACTGTTCATTTTTTTTAATTAAAAATTCTTTTACTTATAACATCCAGCACTCCCATTTCTTGTTATTGTTATACCATTACCTTAACAGCCATAAAACTGGTGAAAAGAAAATGAAATGTACTGGTAAGAGTTAAGCAGTATTGTTTCAAGTTTTTAACTCACCAAAGGGATCATTCATTGCCCCCCCCCCCTCCTTTCTGACAACTCAATATTGTTGTTGTTGGTTGTTTTAAGGGGACTAAACAGCTAGGTTATCAGTCCCCTGTTCCTAGCTGAGAGTCAACTGTCAATAAAGATAAAACAATGCCCTGAAAATGACACCACACAAAAGGGCAGGTTAACAATAGACAAGCCACCGACAATACAAAACAAAGACACACAGAATGAGTAAAATAAAGTCACGAATAAAACTGGATAGCAGAGTACCTTGGCTGGCTGATCACAAAGAAAAAACAGGATGAGCCAGCCACACTGCACACACTAAAAACCCCTAAGGGTGCGAAAATTTAAAAATCTGGGTTGGTGGTGGCCCAAGATATCAGGCCACAGCACCCACGGTTAGATAGAATCATAAAAACCGGCAGCGCGGATAAAACTTAAAACTGTGTTAGCCATAGAGGCGTCGTCACCTAAAACTAAGGGTAGTGCGTCTGGAAGATTAAAAGAGTGCCGCAGATTGGCTAAAATCGGACAGTCCATCAAAAGATGGGCCACTGTCATTACGACACCACATCGACACACGGGTGGGGACTCACGGCGAAGGAGATACCCGTGGGTCAACCACGTGTGCCCAATACGGAGGCGGCAGAGGACAACCGCCTCTCGGCGGATCTGCCGCAGTGAAGACTTCCACAAGGCTGTGGACATCTTCACTGCCCGAAGCTTGTTTGGCACATTCGCCATAGCCCACTCGGCGCTCCAAGCCTCGCGCACCTTCCGGTGCAACACCGATTTTAGATCAGGCTCCATGACGCCAATATTTAGGGGTGGTTCCATAGTGGCCTGCTTGGCTAAGCGATCTACTTGTTCATTCCCTGGGATGCCGACGTGGCCCGGGGTCCACACAAAGACCACAGAACGGCCTGATTGGCCCAGGGAGTGAACAGCGTCCTGGATCGACCGCACTATTGGGTGCCGAGAGAAACACTGGTCGATCGCTTGTAAGCCACTCAGGGAGTCAGTACAGATGACGAATGACCCCCTGGGGCACGCTTTTAGGTGTTTCAGAGCCCTTAGAATGGCGACCAGTTCGGCAGAAAAAATGGAACTCTCACCTGGCAGAGAATGCTGTTCCACATGGTGTTCATGAAGAAACGCATACCCAGCATGGCCATCTACTACAGAACCATCTGTGTAGACGGGTTTTGCGGCATGGAACGAGTCTAGGAGTTGCAGAAATTCGTGGCGGAGATGTCTAGTGGAGACCGAGTCCTTTGACGTACAGGACAGATCCAGACGGAGCGGCAAACGAGGAATGGACCAAGGAGGAGTGTGAGAGGAATAGTGGAAGGTGGTAGGAAGTGGGTGGGATGTGAGAGACGAAAGAAGGATACGAACACGGACCGAGATCGGGTATCCCGACCTTGGCCGATGTGGAGGGATAGGTAATGCAGCGTCTGGAAATAGGAGCCGGCGGTTCGGATGGAAGGACGAGGCCTGAACACGAGCAACATAAGACGTTAACAGGTGTTGCCTACGGAACCGCAGCGGGAGGACTCCAGCTTCGACAAGGAGGCTTGTCACAGGGCTTGTGCGAAAAGCCCCCGTCGCCAAACGGACACCACAGTGCAAAATCGGGTCCAACGCCTGCAGTGCTGATGGCGCAGCCGAGTCGTAGACTATGCAGCCATAGTCTAGACGCGACTGAATGAGGGCCTTGTAAAGTTGTAACAACGTTGGGCGTGAGGCTCCCCAAACCGTGTGGCTAAGACAGCGCAGGATGTTGAGGTGGCGCCAGCACTTTTGTTTTAACTGGCGTAGGTGCGGCACCCAGGTTAGACGGTCATCAAACACCATTCCTAAGAATCTGTGTGTCTCTACGACTTGTAGCAGATCGCCAGCTAAGTAAAGTTCGGGTTCCGGGTGTACTGCCCGACGTCGACAGAAATGCATCACGCGGGTTTTGGATGCCGAAAATTGAAAACCGTGGGCAAACGCCCACGACTGTGCCTTCCGAATTGCGATCTGCAACCGCCGTTCAGCTACGCCGATGCTGGAGGAGCTGTAATACATGCAGAAGTCATCGGCATACAAGGAAGTAGAAACCGATGACCCCGCAGCCGCAGCAAGGCCGTTTATGGCGATTAAGAATAAAGGAACACTAAGAACGGAACCTTGTGGGACTCCGTTCTCTTGACAATGAGGTGAGCTGAAACAAGAACCAACACGAACACGAAAAGAACGCAACACCAGGAAGTTCTTGATGAATGTAGGAAGTGGACCCCGTAAGCCCCAATCGTACAGCGTAGACAGAATATGATAGCGCCACGTGGTGTCATATGCTTTCCGTAGGTCAAAGAAGACGGCAATCAGGTGTTCACGGCGAGAAAATGCTGTACGAATGGCCGACTCTAGTGACACGAGATTATCGATAGCGGAGCGGCCTTGACGGAACCCACCCTGTTGAGGCGCCAAGAGTCCTCGGTCCTCAAGGATCCACATGAGCCTCCGACTCACCAACCGTTCGAGAAGCTTGCATGGAACGTTGGTGAGGCTGATCGGGCGGTAACTATCAGCCACCTGCGGATCTGCCCCAGGCTTAACCACCGGAATGATAATGCTTTCCCGCCACGAGGACGGAAAAACACCCTCAATCCATACGCGATTAAACAGGGCGAGAAGTTGGCGTTTGGCATCCGCTGATAGGTGTCGGAGGAACTGGCTGTGAATGCGATCGGGTCCAGGGGAGGTATCCGGGCATGCAGCAAGGGCACCGTCCAACTCCCACTCAGTAAATGGGACGTTATACGGTTCACGACGTCGTGTTCGAAATGAAATTTGCTGGCTCTCTGCTCGCTCTTTAATGGCACGAAAATCTGCACTATAGGCAGCAGTCCCCGACGTACGTGCAAAATGATCTGCCAGGTGCTCAGCGACGGCGACAGGGTCAGTACACAGCATACCCTGGACTCTGAGGCTTGGAATTCCCGCCGGTGGGCGGTGCCCGAAGAGGCGTCGAACTTGCGACCATACCTTGGAAGGAGAAGCGCGAGAACCAATGGACGCAACATACTTTTCCCACGAGGCTCTCTTACTATCTTGTATCAGTCGCCGGGCCCGTGCCCGGAGGCGCTTGAAGGCTACAAGATGTTCGACAGAAGGGTGACGTCGGTGGCGCTGTAGTGCTCGCCGACGTTCCCGGATGGCCTCAGCAATCTCTGGTGTCCACCAGGGCACCGAAGGACGATGGAGCGAACCGGATGTTGTGGGAACAGAGTTTTCGGCTGCAGATACAATGGCCTCTGTGACCTGCTGAACGGCCGCATCAACATCTGCTGGAAGCGGAGAGGAAATCACAACAGCTGAAGAGTAAGCTGGCCAGTCAGCCCTACGGAGGGACCAGCGAGGCGGATGGTCGGCAGGCGAACACTGTGGGAGCGACAGGAAGATCGGGAAATGGTCGCTGCCACACAGGTCGTCATGGACCCTCCAGGTGAGATGTGGAAGGAGGCTAGGGCTGCAGACGGACAGGTCTATGGCAGAATACGTACCATGTGCTGTGCTAAAGTGGGTAGGAGCACCGGTGTTAAGAAGGCAGAGGTTCTGCTCTGACAGTAGAGACTCAACATCCCTACCCCGGGCCGAGGTCTGCATGCCACCCCACAGAGGGTGGTGGGCGTTGAAGTCCCCCAAAAGAAGAAAGGGTGGGGGAAGTTGGGCGACCAAGGCTGCGAGGTCTGTGGGAGAGATGGCCTCATCAGGTGAAAGGTAAACAGAGCAGACGGTAAAATCTTGCACTACCCGGAGTCGAACAGCGACTGCCTCTAGAGATGTTTGAAGAGGCACAGCAGCACTGGGGACAGAGGTGTGTACATAAACACCCACACCGCCAGACACCCTGTCGTAGACGGCTCGGTTTTTAAAATAACCCCGAAAGCCTCGGAGGGCTGGGGTCCTGTCGACAGGGAACCATGTCTCCTGCACCGCTAGACAGATCGCAGGGAAGCGGCAGAGTAATTGTCGCAGCTCTGCCAGATGGCGGAAAAATCCGCCGCAATTCCACTGCAAGATTTCGTTTGCAGTCTGCTGAATAGCCATAATGGAAGAGATGAAATGGTCATTCAGCAGGGGCACCTGCTGCCAATTCCACAGAATCTGTAGGATCGAGAACCATGGGTTCTGGCGATCCTAGGAAGGCGAGATCCTCAGGGGACGCAAGGATCTCCACCTCGTCTTCAGTGGCCGAAGATGTGAGCGAGCGCTCCTTTCGAGCCACTGAAGGGTCCTTAATCCTTTCTTTCTTCTTTTTGGTCTTCTTTGGTTTCTCCCGCTGGCCCTTTGGTGGTAAGGGCTGGGAGGACTTTCCAGAAGCGACATCAGGGACTGCCGAAGAGCTGGAAGCCCTTCGCTCATCGGTTGTTGGATCCTTTAGCCTAAGGCTAGGATCCCCTGGCGCACTCTGAGAAACCTCGGAAGGGAGCGTCCCGAGGGACCCCTTCCGAGCAAGAGGGGCCGGAGAAGACTGTTGCTTCTCCGGCTGGGGAGTGGGGACAGATGTCCCCGATGGTGGGGGAGAAGTTGCTCCCACAGGTGGCGAGGGAGCGAGAGATGGAGACGGGCCCCCACCCGTCACGGAAGATTGACGGCCCTTAGGGCCCACAGAAGGAGACAACACCGGTGGTTTCACTGGTCTCAAGGAAGCTGCTGTAACTGTGGCAAAAGACGTTTCCATACGGACAGGGTGTAGCCGCTCGTATTTCTTACGTGCCTCATAGAAGGTCAGCCGGTCCAAGGTCTTGATTTCCATAATTTTCCGTTCCCGATGTAAAACAGAGCAGTTTGGCGAGCATGGCGGGTGATGTTGCCCACAGTTCACACACAGCGGAGGTGGGGTGCATGGGGCGTCCGGGTGAGGTGGCCGCCCACAGTCCCTGCATGTTGGGCTGGAAGTACATCGGGACGACATGTGCCCGAACTTCCAGCACCGGAAACACCGCATAGGAGGGGGGACATAGGGTTTGACTTCACACCGGTAGACCATTACCTTAACCTTCTCAGGCAGTGTATCGCCTTCGAAGGCCAAGATAAAAGCACCGGTGGCAACCCTACTTTCTTTAGGACCCCTGTACACCCGCCGGACGAAGTGGACACCTCGTCGCTGCAGGTATGCTCGCAGCTCGTCATCGGTCTGGGATAAAAGATCTCGATGATAGATACGACCTTGGACCATATTTAATGATTTGTGGGGCGTGACACGCACCGGGATATCACCCAGCCTGTCGCAGGCAAGTAGAGCCCGCGACTGGGCCGAGGACGCCGCCTGTAACAGAACGGCCCCACTCCTCATCTTTGAAAATGATGCTACTTCACCAAACTTGTCTTCAATTGTGTCAACAAAAAACTGAGGCTTCGTAGAAGTGAAGGTTTCGCCATCAGTACGCTCACAGACCAGATATTGAGGTGAGTACGGCTCAGATCTATTTAGTGCCCTTCTTTCCTCCCATGGTGTGGCAAGGGACGGAAACGTCTTAGGATCATAAGTAGAGGCGTTAAACTCAGTCTTCCCACGCTTAGAGACGCCGTTTTCGCGACCGGCCACGCTTTTATTTGCTCGTTTCATGTTCGTCCCACGAGCAGCTAGGGAACTAAAGGTCCACCCAGGCAGAGCCCCGCTTGCCTGGGTAAGCCTTATACAACTGAGGTGCAGCAAGTTCCTCAGAGGTTGCTCGCTAGCGGCTGTTCAACCTCAACAGCCATGCATCTCCTCGGCACGTAGCACACCTTGAGATTGAGGGGTTTTTTATAGAGGTTTGTACCGTCCTCGCGACCCGGGCGATGAAGCCAAGATCCCCGGGCTCTGAAACGTACAACGTTCCACCGTCGCGCCGAACGATGGTCGTTGAAGCACGCACAGAGCTTACGGTGTAGCGGACTGTTGGCGCGACACAGCCCACAGCTCAGGACCCCGGGTTCGCCAAGCCCGTACTCAGCAAATTAATGCTGAGCCCCTGAGGGGACAACTCAATAGAGTGCATCCTGTGTCTGCTCCCCAACTGATTACTGAATCTTATGGCAACACATTTATTATTTCTTTATGTTTCAAGTAAAATTCAGAGAATTAGTACTGAGGCCACTCCCCTTTTTACACTTAGTTTCCTTGTTAACTGATCCAAGCATTGGCTTCTTTACTTCTGGCATCTAGTAAAAGATACAGAGTTGAATATGTGATGAAGGGTTATTTACTCTATTTACATCTTTAATTTCAGAATCACAAAACACTGAAGTGAATTAACAGGGGACATAGTTCTGAGGAAGCCAGATATTTGAAGGTTATGTATAGTATTATTCTGTTAAGAAAGCATGCTACGGCCACAATATAAATAACCCTCTTTCACATAGTTACAAGGTGTCTGCTATTCATAGTACTGTAGCAATTATAAAAGATGTTATTGCTTTCTTTAAGTCACACCCAAAACAAAAAAAATGCCCTAATTAGGAAGTACACTTACATTGCTTAGTGAGACTTTCTGTGTAGAGGGGAATGAGAGTGTATTCTTGGTTTTCAGATGACTTGCCAAAAATTGTGAAGACTTTAGAAAATATTTCATGGTAGAGTAAGCCAAGCACAGCTGGCAAAGCTGCTTCATTGATGACAATGTTATGCAGCACATAGTGCATGGTTTTAGTATTGTGTGTAGCTTATGTGCTGTAGCTTATGTGCTCTCTCTAATGGAGTCTGAGTGATTTACTGAAAAAGATGGCACTCGGTGAGAGTAACATAGCTTTGATTCCCGTCAACCGTTAAAAAAATGTGGATGCCTCTTTTAATAACATCTGGCAATGTGCAGAAAATCAACTGGATGTAGATCTGAATATTCCTCAGATCTTTCACCACAGTGGAAACCAAATTTAATGTGTCAATCATCAGATGAATTCAGTCAAGGAATACTACCCAGTATCAATCTATGCACCCTCATAAGACTTTACGGACACACATATGCAAAGAGATTCTCGGCTGGACTCCTGAACATCTTTCAGCTATCAGTTTTTATTCTAGAGAATACTGTACGAACTCTTCTGGTGAAAATGACAAAGTTATAGAGTCCCTTCTCAATTGCTTCAGACTGTTTCTTGATGTCGATAAGAGTGTTTCTTTCCTTCCTACTAAAAGATGAAATGTTACAATGGCAAGAAAAATGGATTAAAAAACTAAATTTAAAATTAAAAACACACTTACCATAACTGACTATTGATTTGGATACATTGACCAGGTACAGCAAGGATAAATTTCCTACAATACATTATCTTTTACTGCCGCACTTATCCAATATAACCATGTCAGTTGTCAGTTATGGGAAGTGCTTTTTTTATTATTTCTCTTGCCAAGGAAATTCTTCAAAAGAAATAGATTGGCTGGCCAGTACTTACCTTAGTGCTGTACTGCCACTAGTCTCAAAGAAGAAAAAGGATGAAAAAGTAGTACTTTCGGAACAGGGTTCCTTCATCAGGTAGGAGAGAAGGGGAGAAAAAAAGGAATACGGAACAGAAGGAGAAGGGTATTCAGGACCTAGGCCATGAGGATGATGTCTCAGGAATCTTGGATCTACATACATGATTATGGGGTTGTGTTTATATGATCACCAGGGTATGTTGGTTGGAGGATCTGAGCTGTGCTAAATCAGGACTAGGGAGTGAGGCAACTGATACACTAACAACTGCAGTGCAGTCAATGAGAGTGTTATCTTTACTGACAGGTTGTTCATGATTAATAAAATAAATACTGACTTCTCCTGGAACAAACTGTTACCTTTCTGATCAAATCAGATCTCTAAATCTATGTTATGTTTTGATGAACATAGGAGTTTGAAAGACAATTAAAATAAACATACATATGAGCTGCAGCAAACCTTACATATTATGAATGGTATCTGGTAAATGGCTGGCACTGATAGCCCCACTATGATTCTGCTTGTCATCCATGTCCAGAAGTCTTTAGCTGCTGCTGTCATGAAGCCTCCAATCAGCATTGTTGTCAAACAACAGAAGAAGGATATCCGTCTGCCCACTCTAAACACAAACAGTGGCTTAACACCACAATAGTGCATTTCAGTGTTCAAAGTGACTGAAAGTGATACAGTATTGATATTTCATTATGTGTGGAAATTTTGTCTAAAACATTATAACCTACCTGTCATTAATCATACCGAACATATACACTCCTATTGGAGCACCCATATTCAATGCAGATAAAGCAATTGTGGGATATATTGCATGATGACATACCAGGTTAAACTGGAAAACAAAAGCAAAAAGTACAATCTTCATGGCCATAAAGTGTATAAGTAGTTGACTATTGCATAAAAACAGAAAACAGATTCAATAACCTTACATTAAAGAATTTGTCTGTCATACATGTGCAGTAAATATTCATATTACTTACATGAAAACAGAAGTTGACAAATTCAATTTTCTACATGAGAGAAATACATTGTAAATATCATACACTATAAAATCTGTGGCAAAAATATATTTTCCTTTCTTTCACATGAAACTCATACTGCAACACACAAAATAGACTAATTTCTTCTTCCTTATAATTAGAAGAAAAGAAATGAATGAAAGAAAAACAGAATTAAAAGTATTGTTTAGTAATTTAAATTGTAATGGCACCACCCAAGATGATTGTGGAGACTGACTAGCTGGCTCACCAATTGTTGTGCCACTAAGCAACAGTAGTCAGGACTGCCCTCTTACAAGACAGTGCCAGAAATTAAAGTATAAGACAGTGGAACTAGGACTAGTCTAAGTCCGTTGTGATGCAATGTTTGGCGAATGCTCAATCACTTTGTCTTAGATACTGCTAATACTGTGAACCTTGCTGATCATAAAGTGCAACTTGGCTGCAGCAATATAATGAGGATTTTTTGCAACTTGCCGCAAATACATATGTCACGCTGTGACAAGCTCATAAAAAAGAATCTCATACACATATAATTTCAGCTTTTGGCCATTATACTTCTTCAGAGAAAAGACACAATTTATACAATCACACAGAGACACTTCACAGACAAATAACCATCATCTGTGCCTGCCACTTTGAGTCACACTCTGTGGTGGGGTGCAAAATACACACACACACACACACACACACACACACACACACACACACACACACACACACACATTCATTCACTCGAGGGCAGGAACTGTTGGTGTGGAGAAAACAAAGAGGTTATCATAGACTGAATTTCAGTGTAGGAGAATGTATTGTAAGGATCACTTGCATTGTGATTATTGATGTTTTCCCAGCATAAAGAGTACTCAGTGAGGTTACAGGATTGCAGCCAGATAATCGACCTCCTGGCATCGCATTTCAACTGCCAATCATTCAGCAATTTTCAGCTGAATGTCAGTCACTGTGATACTCACCTGAAGATGGCTGAAAAATGGCAGCCAAATATTGCACAATCCTGAAACTTCATCGAATAACTCAAATAATTTAGACCAGCTGCTGGGGGGGGGGGGGGGGGATTCAAGATGGTTCGGGTTGTGAAGTAGCGATTGCAGTCAAGCTTATGTTGTTTTTGACCACAGTTTTGGCAGTGCCCATTCATCCTAATGGACAGTTAGTTAGTGGTCATGCCAATGTAGAAAACTGTCCAGTGATTGCAGCATAGTTGGTAAATCATATGGCTCCTTTCACAAGTCACCCAGACTTTGATAGGGTACAATAAGCCTGTGATGGGGCTGAAAATGCTGGATGGCTATATTGGGCAGGTCACACAGCATTAGTGATATGACACCCGAGGCAGGAGACTTGCGAGTGGGTGGCATAAGGATGGACTAGGAGGTTGGGTGGACAATGAAACACCACTTTAGTAGGAGTATGGAAGATCTTGAGGAGGATGTGTCTCATTTTTGGGCAAGAAAATTAAAACCTTATTGAACAAACTGGTTTAGTTGTTATGTTGTTCGAGTCCAGGGTAGTTAGGGTGATGAGGGGAGTGCTCTTTTGTGGCAGGTTATTGATGGTAGACTGAGGATTTGTAGTGTGTAGGGATGTAGCATGGAAAATCTATTTGCATATTAGGTTTGGAGGAGGGATAGCCATTCTCATACCTTCAGCCTATTGAGTATGGGAGTTTTTGTCACTGCAGATGTGCTGTCCACAGGCAGTTAGCCTGTAAGGGAGGCATTTTTGATGTGAGTGAAGTAGTGTTAGTGGTTGGAAGTTTGGACAGATGTGTGGATGGAGCCATCAGTTAGGTGGAGGTTAACATCCAAGAATGTGGCAGCATGGGTTGAGGGAAAATGAGATGAAAAAGATGGGAGGGAAGGAGTTCAGTTTGTGAAGAAAAGGGGATTAGGTGTCCTAGCCCTGGCTCCAGATCATGAAAATATTGTCAATAAACCTGAACTAGATGAGAGGTTTGCAGGTTTTGGTTGCTAGTAAGGTTTCTTCTAGACAGCCCATGTTGGCGTACGGGGGTGCCATGCAGATGCCCATGGCTGTGCAGAGATTTAAGTGTACAATTTCCCCTAAAAGGAAAAGTAGTTGTTTGTTAGAATAAAGTATGGTTTTCTTGACCGGGAGATCCCTTGCGGGATTGTTTGGCCGCCTTAGTGTAGGTCCTTTTATTTGACGCCGCATGGGCGACTTACGTGCCAATGATGATGAGATGATGATGATTAGGACAACACACAACACCCAGTCCCCTGCTGGGAATCGAACCCAGAGTTGGTGAGGGTTATGAGGTATCAGGTTTGGATTCTGAGGGACATTGGTAGAGGTACTCTTCAAGAGTACTCAATGAAAGTCTTTGTGGTCTGTTGGAAACTATCCTCATTATACTGAATTCCAACCAGGAGTTCCCATGGTTAGATTTCACCTTTACAGAAGAAAGAAAAGAGGAAAACTGATGATTCTTCAGTCAACTACTCTTTACACATTGTTTTGATACAAACAGTAAGTATAAGAGGATATGACAGCAGATATAATTTTATGAAAACATCATCACCCACAAATATAACATTAATGAATTTTCAAAATAAGAAAGATGATTTATAAATGTAGTTATTGATTCAAACATTGTAGCATTATTTTTTGAATTTAATTTAAATTTACAAAAATTCCATCACTCTTTTCAACTCTCTTTGCAATAACACAAGCTGCCTTCTTTTGTAATTCATTATTTTTTCTACTTCTTTTGCATATGAGCCAGGATGGATTATGATTATTTTAATTGTATCTCAATTTATTTTCTTCCACATTTCTCTTATAATCTCTTGATATTTCTCTCATCTTTCTTCTTCTTTTTCTTCTTCTTCAGTTTTTCATAGAAGCCTTTAGCATCCTGTAATTTCTTTGAGTGGCATTCTTTTCTCAATATCTTGTGCAGTAATTTGAAGGTCATCCAACTTCTTTCCTCCATGTATTATTCACCTTTAATGAACAGGAGTGAGAGAATGACTTTTTGTCAGTCTGTTAGTATTCATCCTTTGCATGAGATCATAGAAAGCTATTCTTTTTCTAATCGTGCCTGAGAATTTTCCAATATTTGTAAAAGTTCACTATTATGATGTATTTTGTATTGTGTCTGCTCTTTAACTGGCCCCAAGATTTTTCTTACAAGGCAACCTCCCCATTGCACCCCCCTCAGATTTAGTTATAAGTTGGCACAGTGGATAGGCCTTGAAAAACTGAACACAGATCAATCGGGAAAAGTTTTGTGGAACTATGAAGAAGAAAAAGGAAAAAAGAAAAAAAAAAAAAAAAAAGAGCAAAACATAAAAACTGAACAGTGAGCAACATCGAGCACATTATGAGCCTAGGAGAGCTTTGGTCCTGTGGTTAACATGAAGAGTTGCAAAGCGAGAGGTTCTCGATTTGAGCGTTCCCTTGAACGAAAATTTTAATTTTTTAATTTCCCCAAAATTATGATCTGTCTGTCCCTTCTGTTCACTGTAATCAGTTTAGACTATGTGTTTTGTGACTGCACCACAAAACCGTATGATTAGCAGACGAAAGGAAGTGCCTCTCCAATGGAAACCTAAAACATTTGATCGCAAGGTGATTGAATTCATTTGTTGCAGTATATGTGACAAAGTCTTGCGTTTTCATAACTTTTTTGGGAGTGATTATCACATCCACAAGAAAACCTACACCAGGCAAGGTAGAATGACTTTACCCACTCACCAAGTGTACAAGTGAAGTGGGTCGACAAAAGATTCCTGTCATATGACGCACATACCATCACCAGTGTTGTATAGAATACATCAGAAGTGTTTTCCTGAGGAGGAATTGGTTGACCTATCACATTGTGATAAAATGTTTTAGTTTCCCATTGGATAGGTATTTAATTTCATCTGCTAATCGCATGGTTTTGCAGTGCAGTTACAAAACACAGACACTAAACTGATTACAGTGAACAGAGATGTCAATGAACGGACAGACAGATCATAATTTCAAGAAAATAAAAGAAAATATATAATTTTCTTTCAATGGAAGGTCTGAACCAAGGACCTCTCATGCCACAGATCCTCGTGCTAGCCACCAGACCACATCACACCTATGCTTATAATGTGCTCGACGTTGCCTATCTTTCGCATAGACTGTTCAGTTTTTATATTTTGCTTTTTTTTTTTATATAGTTCCACAAAACTTAATCCTGTTTTCTCTATTGATCTGTGTTCAGTTTTTCACGGCCTATCCACTGCGTTAACTTATTACTAAATCTGAGGAGGGCTGCGATGGGGAGGTTCCCTTGTTGGTATTTTTCTGTTGTGGCATACAAATGAAGATTTTTCATTATGTATGTTATATTTTAGTTAATGTATTCACTTGGTACTGTCAGGTGTGGTTTTTAATAATAATTTCTTACAGTGCACTTTACTACTACTATTTTTTATTGTCCGCACAGTTCTTTTCTGTATCTTAAAAATAGTCTGTATGTTTCCTGCACTTGTTCCCCAGAACATTATCCCATATGTGATGACAATGGTTATTTCCATAATAAGCTGCTTTAAGACATGAAATATTTCTCACTGATGCAAGGACTCACAATAGACTGTGGATAGTTTCTTCATGAGCATTCTCACATGGTCTGTCCATGTCAGCCAGAAATCTACATTCATTCCTGAGAACTTGGCATTGGCTGTACAGTTAATTAGATCATTGTTTATGTTCAATATACTATCATTGAGTTTTTTATTTGCCTGAAAGTTTATGCTGTTTGTCTTTTTTACTTTTAAAGTTACTTCATTTCTTAATGACCAGTTGTGGACATCCCTGAGAGCTTCATTGGATTATTGTGTTAAATGTGTTTAATTTTTGTCTCGTATCACTACAGTAAGTTACGGTCTCAATCAAATAATATTTTTTCACCATACTTGACACTCTCTGGGAAATCATACATAAATAACAAAGAGGATGGGACCTAACACTTCCCTGGGGAATGCCTTTATTAGTATATTTTGAATCTAATAGTGATTTCTTACTAGTCTACTGGCAATATGTGTGATTTCAACTCTTTGTAACCTGTTTTCTAAGTATGATTTAAACCTATTATTTACATTATTCCTAATAGCTCTATTTTGAGTAATAAGATTTTCTAGTTAACTGTGTCAAATGCTTTTAATAAATAAAAAAGAGCCTGTTAAACTCTCACCCTATGTAGTGCTTTGAGTACAACCTTTGCAAACTGTTCTATAGTTGCCTGTGTATCTCCTTCAGGCCTGAAATCATATTCCGATGTGCAGAGAAGGTTGTATTAATTTAGGTAAACCATTAATCTGTTTTTCATTATGGTTTTTTATTACTTTAGAAAAACATGGTAGTAATGAAATTGGCCTGTGATTCTCAACATTCTCTGCATCATATTTTGGTATTGGTATTACTTCTGTTCATTTTAGGTATTCAGGAAACTAGCCAGATCTGAAAGTTTCATTAATAATTACCATTAATTGGGTGTTCATGCTATTACCATATTTCTTAAGGATACTGATTGGAATTTCATCTAACCCTGTGGATTTTTTAAGTCGGCATACTATTTGTGGTAATTCCTTTTCTATTGTTGAAGAGAGCACCATTGAGTGTGCTGCCTGGTCTTAGTTCTGTGGAACACATGTGTCTGAGAATTTCTCCTGCAACTTCTTGACAATGCTAGTGAAGTACTCATTTACATAGTTTGCTAACTCCTTTGGGTTGCTAGTTTGGGGATTCTTTTATTTAATCTGTGTTTTCAGCTGTATTTGTCCAGAATTTGCAGTCTCCTATTCAACTATTCTCCAGAGTGTTTTGTTTTTATTGTCTGTCTGCTTTAGTGTTTTGCTACTTGCAACTGTGGGATTTTTTCCTTAATTTAGCAATAACTTCCTATAGGTTGTCTTGTAGTTTTTACAAAACTACAAGATACCTAAGAGTTTCATAATATTTTTAATTCCTCTTCTTATTCATTTTACCTGTAGCTCGTATAGAGTACAGTGATTTGGAAAATGCTGCATCAAATTTTGTTTTCAATATTGCCGTGAACTTGTTAAACATTTTGTGAACATCCATTTTAACATAAACTTCTCCCCATTCACTTTTGCTGCATTTAAGATGAGAACTGACATAAATTTGGCTACGAGAATACCCTTTTGTATGCATTCAATTTAGGATGATTTTCTACATAAACATTTGTTTTTAATGTTTGACAATAATAATCTGCCTTTCTTTTGTACAAGTAGTTGGCAGTGCTTTCTTTTTACGTTTGTTGTTACATGGTTTATTGTCAAGGAAGATTTACAAGCGAAATATACCATAACAACTGCATAATATGTTGAAGTGGGTATGGCTAATGTTCTCCAATTCCATTGTATTGTTCTAAATATCCCCACAGACAACAATGTTCATTTTTGGGCTGTATATCTTGTCAAGACTGAGTCAATTTTGAGAACAAAATTTCTATATTGCCACTTGGAGATCTTTATATAAAAAATACAATTAAATTTTTGGAACATAATTTTCTGTAATTTCCTATGCTGATAATTCAAAATATTTATCTTCACTGAATTCTACAATGTCTTTCCTAAATTTAAACGAAATGTCTTTCTTTTTTTCTAATTTTGAACATATTTTGCTGGGATAGTATAATTAAACAAGTCCCATAATTGCAATCCACAAAGATATGAATACTTCAGTCGGAAAAACTTAGCATTTAATGTGTTTGATTAAGGTTTTGCAAAATATTACATTCTGTTTCAATGTAATCTTTTAATTTGAATGGGAAACAAATACACTGCAGAGAATTGGCAGGCTATAGGTATGAGGTAGTGATTCATCACAGATGAAGTCTGATTGTCACTGGGGTGACAACATTTATCTAAATAATTAAAACTTACATTTGGAAGAAATAAACAGTATTTATTGTTTTTCCATTGTCTACTCTTCCCTTAAAAACTATACATTTTAATATTTATTGTATTTCTTTTAATATAACAGTGTCACAGTGCTAGACACCAACTGCCTGTAAGCTTACTTGTGTAGGCAACTGTAAACAGCTACTGTTGTAACCTCCAAACTTTATCATATAAAGCCTAACATAAATGGCCAGCATTGGCCGTTAAGTGTAGAACTGAACATAACATAACAGTTTGCCATTCACTACACAACTGCCTGCATGACTCCGCGCTACATCTGCACTCATTCCTAGAGGGCAAGCTGCTTGTCTCTAGTCTTGTGCGCTTCTGGTGCCAGACGCTACAGGTACACAGTCGGTGCACTCGATTAGAATTATGCGGTGTGCACTACACTACAGCACATCTCCTCCTTCTGTGGACAAAAATTAAACTCTTACAATGACACATCCATTTCATCCTCATGGCCGAAGCGCCAAGCTGGAGCAATGGAGTACGGATGTGCAGACAGAGTGCTGTGTAACACAGCAAGGTCTGCCCATTGGTGGCCAGTGAGGTATGACCAGAGAAGGTGGGTCATAGTCCATAATGCTGTCGTCACTCTCGCCCAGTGCCATAGGTAGAGTAACTGCGAGCAGCGATGGTGGCAGAGGTGGAGGAGGCAGAGACGGTGATGGCGGCGATGGATGCAGAGCCAGTGCCAGGGGACGGGCTGATGCCGGCCAAATCGTAGGTGTTGCTGGACCCCGCTCTCCGGACACTCTGGAGTGTCGGCCGGGAGGAGGCAGGGTTTGGAGCTCGGCCTCGTCAGGTGACGGGCAAACCCGCAGGTGTGTCGGGACATCCTCCCACTCCCGACCTGCCACCCTAGGACACAGTTGATCCACATGAGGCCGTAATCCATGCATCCAGAACAGCCTGTGACAACCTCTGGGATCCATCTGGAGTGGTGCCCACATCTGCAGTCCCACACTGCTGTGCCCGGACGGAAATGGGCTGGAGGTGCCACGCGGAGGTGGCCTGATGGGGGTCGCAGCAGATGAAACAGCGTCCAAGGCTGTCGGCCATGTAACAGTTCTGATGGGCTCTTATCACCGATCGGTGTAAAATGGTAGGAAACCAGGAATCTCTCTAACGCCATGTCGGGTGAAGATTGAACTGTGTAATTCTTCATTTGGGTCTCAAACATTCTGACAAGATGTTCAACCTCCCCGTTATATTGGGGGTGTCAACACACGACGGATAGCTCGCCGGACACAGAATTCAGGAAATTTTGAGAAGAAAGCCATTATCAGTAACTAAAGTGATAGGTAGGCCTTTGAGAGCAAGGATCTGAGATAATACTGAAACTGTTACGACTGTTGACACAGAAGTGCAATGTACCATGTATGGGAACTTTGAAAACTCGTTGACCACCAAGAGCCAGAAGAAATTCAAGAAGGGACCTGCAAAGTCTACATGAACTCATTCCCAAGCCTGTTCTGGATCTGGCCACAGTGAAAGGAACGTGCACAGAGCAGCCTGGTGAGTCACACATACCAAAAAATTATACTGGAAGAAAAAGTAATTGCGAAGCAGGTCCAAAACATGGCCCGGAGGACACACTGGCCAGCCGTGTTGTACGAAAGAGACCACCTGTCTTAACACGGGATTGGCTGTCACTGCAGCTGCAATATGTGATGTAGTAAGAGGAAAACCACCCACTACCTGTTGATCCAGTGCATCCAGATGAAACAACAGCAATTCGTCACTGTCAACAACAGGATTGGATCCCACTGGAAGACGAGACAGTGCATTGGCTTAGCATGTTGGGCTGTGGGGGTGAAAATGGATTTCATACTTAAACCTTGAAAAAATGGCCCTTTGTTGAAGGCTTTATCTGACAGGGATGTAGCAGGGTTGAACAGGGAAATCAGGGGTTTATGGTATGTGATCAAATGGACTTTTGTGCCATACAGAAAAATGTAAAATTTGTGCTATGCATAGATGATGGCAAGGGCCTCTTTTTCCATCTACAGATATTTGAATTGTGCTAAGTTCAGTGTTTTCGATACCTAAGCAATAGGCCTCTTAGTACCGCCTTCATACCTTTGGGCCAAGACTGCTCCCACACATGTTGGGACGCATCCGTGGCCAAAACTAATTGTTGCCTGGGCTAGAAGGGGACCAAACAGAGGGCAGACTGTAACTTTTGTTTTAAAAGAGGAAATTCAGTTTCACACACTTGCAACCACTGAAAAAGTATGCCTTTGTGCAAAAGGGCATGTAATGGTTGCACTATGGGTGCCGCATTGGGAAGAAATTTGTGGTAATATGAATATGAGATATTGCCGAGAAAAACCTGTAACTCCTGCACCGACGTAGGGCGAGGTAAGGCCGAAATGGCCGTGACATGCTGTTGTAAAGGGGTGACACCCTCACGTGAAACTTCAAAACCTAGATAGACAATAGGGGGTTGGAAGAAGCTGCACCTGTCTAGATTGCATTTAAGTACAGCGGTCTGGAGTGTCAAAAAAAAGGACCTTAGGTTCTACAAGTGGTCTTCAGCTGACATGCCCAAAAACCACAATGTCATCCAGATGATTTATACAGCCTGGAAGCAGCACTGTGAGCTGTTCCAGGAACCGCTGGAATATGGCTGGGGTACTGGCAACCCCAAACAGTAGGCGTAAATTCTGTTACAGGCCAAATTTTGTATTAACTACCAACAAATGCTGCGACTCCTCATCCAAGGGAAGGTGAAGATAGGCCTCTGCCAAATCCACCTTTGAAAAAAAAAATGTCCTCCTGACAACTTGGTGAGCAATTCCTCCTGGAAAGGTTGGAGATAAGTGTCAATGACTGAGTGTGCATTGATTGTGGTCTTAAAATCGCCACAGGGCAACAACTTGCCAGTTGGCTTTATTACAATGACCAAAGAATAAGACTCCTCACTCGAGGAAATAGGACGAAAGACCCCCAGTGATGTGAGCTGATCTAATTCCACTTTGACAGACTTGCAGCAAGTGTAGCTGCAGCTTGCAGCTTGCCACCGGTATCTGGCGCACCCAAAAAAAAAATAAGGGCACGCAGAAGGTTCATAGATACGTGTGCATGAAAGTTGTGGCGCAACCCAAACCCAGTGCAAGCAGAGAAGAAAATTCCAAGCAGAGCTTCTCCAGTTGCAGGTAGGGTACTTCGTTTGAGACTAAGTTGACATTGTCAGAAATAGAAAACCAGAACAACTGAAATGCGTCCATATCATAAAGATTCTCTGTGGTTGCATTGTCCACTACAAGAAAGGTTAAGGGGTGAATGACAGTGCCGCCTGAGTGGTGAATTGGCCAAGCACTGGAATCCACTCTTTTTTATAACTGATCAACTTGTGAGTGATTGGCTGCAGAGGAGGGGAGCCTAACTCTACACACGTTTGTGAGTTTAACAGAGTATTGGCTGCACTCGTATCAACCTACATACGGAGGACCTTGTTGCAAACTTTTATGTCCAGGAAATGTTTAGAAGGACCCGTAGACAGTGCCGCCACACAGTTGACCTCCATATCTATGTGGGTTGTACCAAAAGTAAGGTTCCCAATGAGCTACAGCGTGTAGGGAAGGTGCTAGGCTACATCCGACAACAGTGCCATGCACAGCGGTTTCTCCACTCTCGAGCCCGCTTGTACGCAATTCGCTGCATCGCTTAGTGTTGGCTTGGTAGCCATCAGAGATGGAAGTGATGATCGCTGCTCCTACTAAGTGCGAGATTCGAGCAGTAATCCGGTTTCTCATCAATGGTGAGCTGCTCAAAGATCGGAGGGTCACTGTCCTTGAACTAGTTGAAAACATTCCTGAAGGTTTCTGTGGGACAATTTAAATAACCTTACAGAAACATGGTTCCTCAACAGGTTGGCGGGAGACTACTTCAACTTAGGAATACAAAATCTGGAGCATCGTCTTCAAAAGCGTGTCAAAAAGAATGGAGACTATGTTTTAAAATAGACAAACATGTGAGCTTTTCAACTATGTATCAGTTAATAACAATAAAAAATGTTTTCTATTTGTAAAAAGTATGGGAATCTTACTTGTGGTACAACCCTCGTACATCCATATCCTGATCCCACACAGAGAGATTTGACTTGCACATGGATGAAATATGACCTTTTTCGCTGCACCGATGGCACATGGCCCAGTGCTGAGAGCAAGCGGACCAATTGTGATCGATAAAGCAAGAAGAGGAGGAAGGCAAGGGGTCACTAGAGCCGCCCTGTGTCATCTGCTGCAGCAGGGTGCGCCTGCGGCTTCTGCTGTTGCATAGAACGCTTACAACTCAACCGTACCGAGCATTGGATAACTGCGGCAATGTCCTCCTCTGGGGGCTGATCTTTCTGCAAGTGGTGAGAGGGGGAAGGCTGAACAGCCGATACGTCACACCAAGCCTTGATTTTATTTCCCACCGTCCTCGACACTTTGAAAGCTTGGGCAATTTTTAAGACGTCTGACAATGAAGGGTTATTGTGTCGTAAGGTGCACTTCCTCACTTCCCTGTTGGGCGCCAGGCAAATAATCACATCCCTGACCATCTGATCTGCATAAGACTCCTTGTGCACCTCTGAACAAAATAGCAATGGCGACTACGACCGTGTAATTTGGCCACCCACACCCGATATCATTGGTGCGGTTGTTTACGGCATCTATAAAACTCCACTCGATCAGCTGCAGCAGTAAGAAGACAGTCATTGACACAGCTGATCAAAAGTAAGAGATGTGGGTCCTGCAGGAGGGCCAGTTGACACAACAAATGGTAAATCTTAGAAGAAATCCATGAAAGAAAAAGGACGTGGCACAGCCGGGCACCCCAGACATCAAACGCCTGAAAATGTTTCCGCAGACGCTTTTCGTAAGACTCCCACTCTTCCGCAGCCTCATCAAATGCAGGAAAAAGTGGTGCATATGAGACAGAGGTAGACGCAGCCGGCACTGTAGGATGCGCGTGCGTGGACAGAGCCAAAGCCGAAGACTGAAATACCTGGGTAAGACTCTCCAAAGCTGTTGCGAAGACCTGAGTTTTGTTTTGCAACGCTGCACCTAGGGCTGTCTGTTTATCAATGAGGCAGTGTAGGACTTCGACAAGTGTAGCTTCCATCATTTCAAAAGGCTCTATTGAACTGAGGTGAAAAACAGAACTTGTTGCCAATGAGTGTTGTGACCTCCGAACTTTATCATATAAAGTCTAACATAAATGCCCACCATTGGCCATTAACTATAGAACTGAACATAATATAACAGTTTGGCATTCATTACACAACTGCTTGTGTGATCCGCACTACATCCACATTCGTTCGTAGAGGCTGCGCTGCTTGTCTATACTTGTGCGCCATTGGTGGCAGACACTGCAAATACATAGTCGGCGAGCTCGACGATTAGAATTACATGGCATGCACTACGCTACTGCAGCTACATTAGTTGAATTTGTGATGCATATGTTGACATGTCATTTTATGTATTGTAATAGAAAAAGAATTAATTAAGTCTCTTGGACTTAAAACTTGTACATAATTCATTTACACTTTTGTAATGATTTTGTTATAACATGCTTTTCTATTGTCTAACTCATCGAACT